>JBAIZL010000002.1:28885481-28987981 GCA_036971475.1 Prosapia bicincta
AATAACGACACTCTACTACTCTCTAATTTATAGAAGATCCCGTAATAACGACCCTCCACTACTTTCTAATTTATAGAAGATCCCGTAATAACGACCCTCCACTACTTTCTAATTTATAGAAGATCCCGTAGTAACGACCCTCCACTACTTTCTAATTTATAGAAGATCCCGTAATAACGACCCTCCACTACTTTCTAATTTATAGAAGATCCCGTAATAACGACCCTCCACTACTTTCTAATTTAAAAAAGATAATAACGACCCTCTACTACTTTCTAATTTATAGATCCCGTAATAACGACCCTCAACTACTTTCTAATTTATAGAAGATCCCGTAATAACGACCCTCCACTACTTTCTAATTTATAGAAGATCCCGTAATAACGACCCTCCACTACTTTCTAATTTATAGAAGATTCCGTAATAACGACACTCTACTACTCTCTAATTTATAGAAGATCCCGTAATAACGACCCTCCACTACTTTCTAATTTATAGAAGATCCCGTAATAACGACCCTCCACTACTTTCTAATTTATAGGAGATCCCGTAATAACGACCCTCCACTACTTTCTAATTTATAGAAGATCCCGTAATAACGACCCTCCACTACTTTCTAATTTATAGAAGATCCCGTAATAACGACCCTTCACTACTTTCTAATTTATAGAAGATCAAGTGGTAACGACCCTCCACTACTTTCTAATTTATAGAAGATCCCGTAATAACGACCCTCCACTACTTTCTAATTTATAGGAGATCCCGTAATAACGACCCTCCACTACTTTCTAATTTATAGAAGATCCCGTAATAACGACCCTCCACTACTTTCTAATTTATAGAAGATCCCGTAGTAACGACCCTCCACTACTTTCTAATTTATAGAAGATCCCGTAATAACGACCCTCCACTACTTTCTAATTTATAGAAGATCCCGTAATAACGACCCTCCACTACTTTCTAATTTATAGGAGATCCCGTAATAACGACCCTCCACTACTTTCTAATTTATAGAAGATCCCGTAATAACGACCCTCCACTACTTTCTAATTTATAGAAGATCCCGTAATAACGACCCTTCACTACTTTCTAATTTATAGAAGATCCCGTAGTAACGACCCTCCACTACTTTCTAATTTATAGAAGATCCCGTAATAACGACCCTCCACTACTTTCTAATTTATAGAAGATCCCGTAATAACGACCCTCCACTACTTTCTAATTTAAAAAAGATAATAACGACCCTCTACTACTTTCTAATTTATAGATCCCGTAATAACGACCCTCAACTACTTTCTAATTTATAGAAGATCCCGTAATAACGACCCTCCACTACTTACTAATTTATAGAAGATTCCGTAATAACGACACTCTACTACTCTCTAATTTATAGAAGATCCCGTAATAACGACCCTCCACTACTTTCTAATTTATAGAAGATCCCGTAATAACGACCCTCCACTACTTTCTAATTTATAGAAGATCCCGTAGTAACGACCCTCCACTACTTTCTAATTTATAGAAGATCCCGTAATAACGACCCTCCACTACTTTTTAATTTATAGAAGATCCCGTAATAACGACCCTCCACTACTTTCTAATTTAAAAAAGATAATAACGACCCTCTACTACTTTCTAATTTATAGATCCCGTAATAACGACCCTCAACTACTTTCTAATTTATAGAAGATCCCGTAATAACGACCCTCCACTACTTTCTAATTTATAGAAGATCCCGTAATAACGACCCTCCACTACTTTCTAATTTATAGAAGATTCCGTAATAACGACACTCTACTACTCTCTAATTTATAGAAGATCCCGTAATAACGACCCTCCACTACTTTCTAATTTATAGAAGATCCCGTAATAACGACCCTCCACTACTTTCTAATTTATAGGAGATCCCGTAATAACGACCCTCCACTACTTTCTAATTTATAGAAGATCCCGTAATAACGACCCTCCACTACTTTCTAATTTATAGAAGATCCCGTAATAACGACCCTTCACTACTTTCTAATTTATAGAAGATCAAGTGGTAACGACCCTCCACTACTTTCTAATTTATAGAAGATCCCGTAATAACGACCCTCCACTACTTTCTAATTTATAGGAGATCCCGTAATAACGACCCTCCACTACTTTCTAATTTATAGAAGATCCCGTAATAACGACCCTCCACTACTTTCTAATTTATAGAAGATCCCGTAATAACGACCCTCCACTACTTTCTAATTTATAGAAGATCCCGTAATAACGACCCTCCACTACCTTCTAATTTATAGAAGATCCCGTAATAACGACCCTCCACTACTTTCTAATTTATAGAAGATCCCGTAATAACGACCCTCCACTACTTTCTAATTTATAGAAGATCCCGTAATAACGACCCTCCACTACTTTCTAATTTATAGAAGATCCCGTAATAACGACCCTTCACTACTTTCTAATTTATAGAAGATCCCGTAATAACGACCCTCCACTACTTTCTAATTTATAGAAGATCTCGTAATAACGACCCTCCACTACTTTCTAATTTATAGAAGATCCCGTAGTAACGACCCTCCACTACATTGTAATATAAAGAAGATCCCGTAATAACGACCCTCCACTACTTTCTAATTTATAGAAGATCCCGTAATAACGACCCTCCACTACTTTCTAATTTAAAAAAGATAATAACGACCCTCTACTACTTTCTAATTTACAGATCCCGTAATAACGACCCTCCACTACTTTCTAATTTATAGAAGATCCCGTAATAACGACCCTCCACTACTTTCTAATTTATAGAAGATCCCGTAATAACGACCCTCCACTACTTACTAATTTATAGAAGATTCCGTAATAACGACACTCTACTACTCTCTAATTTATAGAAGATCCCGTAATAACGACCCTCCACTACTTTCTAATTTATAGAAGATCCCGTAATAACGACCCTCCACTACTTTCTAATTTATAGAAGATCCCGTAGTAACGACCCTCCACTACTTTCTAATTTATAGAAGATCCCGTAATAACGACCCTCCACTACTTTTTAATTTATAGAAGATCCCGTAATAACGACCCTCCACTACTTTCTAATTTAAAAAAGATAATAACGACCCTCTACTACTTTCTAATTTATAGATCCCGTAATAACGACCCTCAACTACTTTCTAATTTATAGAAGATCCCGTAATAACGACCCTCCACTACTTTCTAATTTATAGAAGATCCCGTAATAACGACCCTCCACTACTTTCTAATTTATAGAAGATTCCGTAATAACGACACTCTACTACTCTCTAATTTATAGAAGATCCCGTAATAACGACCCTCCACTACTTTCTAATTTATAGAAGATCCCGTAATAACGACCCTCCACTACTTTCTAATTTATAGGAGATCCCGTAATAACGACCCTCCACTACTTTCTAATTTATAGAAGATCCCGTAATAACGACCCTCCACTACTTTCTAATTTATAGAAGATCCCGTAATAACGACCCTTCACTACTTTCTAATTTATAGAAGATCAAGTGGTAACGACCCTCCACTACTTTCTAATTTATAGAAGATCCCGTAATAACGACCCTCCACTACTTTCTAATTTATAGGAGATCCCGTAATAACGACCCTCCACTACTTTCTAATTTATAGAAGATCCCGTAATAACGACCCTCCACTACTTTCTAATTTATAGAAGATCCCGTAATAACGACCCTCCACTACTTTCTAATTTATAGAAGATCCCGTAATAACGACCCTCCACTACTTTCTAATTTATAGAAGATCCCGTAATAACGACCCTCCACTACTTTCTAATTTATAGGAGATCCCGTAATAACGACCCTCCACTACTTTCTAATTTAAAAAAGATAATAACGACCCTCTACTATTTTCTAATTTATAGATCCCGTAATAACGACCCTCCACTACTTTCTAATTTATAGAAGATCCCGTAATAACGACCCTCCACTACTTTCTAATTTATAGAAGATCCCGTAATAACGACCCTCCACTACTTTCTAATTTATAGAAGATTCCGTAATAACGACACTCTACTACTTTCTAATTTATAGAAGATCCCGTAATAACGACCCTCCACTACTTTCTAATTAATAGAAGATCCCGTAATAACGACCCTCCCTTACTTTCTAACTTATAGAAGATCCCGTAGTAACGACCTCCACTACTTTCTAATTTATAGAAGATCCCGTAATAACGACCCTCCACTACTTTCTAATTTATAGAAGATCCCGTAATAACGACCCTTCACTACTTTCTAATTTATAGAAGATCCCGTAATAACGACCCTCCACTACTTTCTAATTTATAGAAGATCTCGTAATAACGACCCTCCACTACTTTCTAATTTATAGAAGATCCCGTAGTAAGTACCCTCCACTACTTTGTAATATAAAGAAGATCCCGTAATAACGACCCTCCACTACTTTCTAATTTAAAAAAGATAATAACGACCCTCTACTACTTTCTAATTTATAGATCCCGTAATAACGACCCTCCACTACTTTCTAATTTATAGAAGATCCCGTAATAACGACCCTCCACTACTTTCTAATTTATAGAAGATCCCGTAATAACGACCCTCCACTACTTTCTAATTTATAGAAGATCCCGTAATAACGACCCTCCACTACTTTCTAATTTATAGAAGATCCCGTAGTAACGACCCTCCACTACTTTCTAATTTATAGAAGATCCCGTAATAACGACCCTCCACTACTTTCTAATTTATAGAAGATCCCGTAATAACGACCCTCCACTACCTTCTAATTTAAAAAAAGATCCCGTAGTAACGACCCTCCACTACTTTCTAATTTATAGAAGATCCCGTAATAACGACCCTCCACTACTTTCTAATTTATAGAAGATCCCGTAGTAACGACCCTCCACTACTTTCTAATTTATAGAAGATCCCGTAATAACGACCCTCCACTACTTCCTAATTTATAGAAGATCCCGTAATAACGACCCTTCACTACTTTCTAATTTATAGAATATCCCGTAGTAACGACCCTCCACTACTTTCTAATTTATAGAAGATCCCGTAATAATGACCCTCCACTACTTTCTAATTTAAAGAAGATCCCGTAATAACGACCATCCACTACTTTCTAATTTAAAAAAAGATCTCGTAGTAACGACCCTCCACTACATTTTAATTTATAGAACATCCCGTAATAACGACCCTCCACTACTTTCTAATTTAAAAAAAGATCCCGTAGTAACGACCCTCCACTACATTCTAATTTATAGAAGATCCCGTAATAACGACCCTCCACTACTTTCTAATTAATAGAACATCCCGTAATAACGACCCTCCCTTACTTTCTAACTTATAGAAGATCCCGTAGTAACGACCTCCACTACTTTCTAATTTATAGAAGATCCCGTAATAACGACCCTCCACTACTTTCTAATTTATAGAAGATCCCGTAATAACGACCCTTCACTACTTTCTAATTTATACAAGATCACGTAATAACGACCCTCCACTACTTTCTAATTTATAGAAGATCTCGTAATAACGACCCTCCACTACTTTTAATTTATAGAAAATCCCGTAGTAACGACCCTCCACTACTTTCTAATTTATAGAAGATCCCGTAATAACGACCCTCCACTACTTTCTAATTTATAGAAGATCCCGTAATAACGACCCTCCACTACTTTCTAATTTAAAAAAGATAATAACGACCCTCTACTACTTTCTAATTTATAGATCCCGTAATAACGACCCTCCACTACTTTCTAATTTATAGAAGATCCCGTAATAACGACCCTCCACTACTTTCTAATTTATAGAAGATCCCGTAATAACGACCCTCCACTACTTTCTAATTTATAGAAGATCCCGTAGTAACGACCCTCCACTACTTTCTAATTTATATAAGATCCCGTAATAACGACCCTCCACTACTTTCTAATTTATAGAAGATCCCGTAATAACGACCCTCCACTACTTTCTAATTTAAAAAAAGATCCCGTAGTAACGACCCTCCACTACATTCTAATTTATAGAAGATCCCGTAATAACGACCCTCCACTACTTTCTAATTTAAAAAAGATAATAACGACCCTCTACTACTTTCTAATTTATAGATCCCGTAATAACGACCCTCCACTACTTTCTAATTTATAGAAGATCCCGTAATAACGACCCTCCACTACTTTCTAATTTATAGAAGATCCCGTAATAACGACCCTCCACTACTTTCTAATTTATAGAAGATCCCGTAATAACGACCCTCCACTACTTTCTAATTTATAGAAGATCCCGTAATAACGACCCTCCACTACTTTCTAATTTATAGAAGATCCCGTAGTAACGACCCTCCACTACTTTCTAATTTATAGAAGATCCCGTAATAACGACCCTCCACTACCTTCTAATTTATAGAAGATCCCGTTATAACGACCCTCCACTACTTTCTAATTTAAAAAAGATAATAACGACCCTCTACTACTTTCTAATTTATAGATCCCGTAATTACAACCCTCCACTACTTTCTAATTTATAGAAGATCCCGTAATAACGACCCTCCACTACTTTCTAATTTATAGAAGATCCCGTAATAACGACCCTCCACTACTTTCTAATTTAAAAAAGATAATAACGACCCTCTACTACTTTCTAATTTATAGAGCCCGTAATAACGACCCTCCACTACTTTCTAATTTATAGAAGATCCCGTAATAACGACCCTCCCTTACATTCTAACTTATAGAAGATCCCGTAGTAACGACCTCCACTACTTTCTAATTTATAGAAGATCCCGTAATAACGACCCTCCACTACTTTCTAATTTAAAAAAGATAATAACGACCCTCTACTACTTTCTAATTTATAGATCCCGTAATAACGACCCTCCACTACTTTCTAATTTATAGAAGATCCCGTAATAACGACCCTCCACTACTTTCTAATTTATATAAGATCCCGTAATAACGACCCTCCACTACTTTCTAAATTATAGAAGATCCCGTAATAACGACCCTCCACTACTTTCTAATTTAAAAAAAGATCCCGTAGTAACGACCCTCCACTACATTCTAATTTATAGAAGATCCCGTAATAACGACCCTCCACTACTTTCTAATTTATAGAAGATCCCGTAATAACGACCCTTCACTACTTTCTAATTTATAGAAGATCCCGTAGTAACGACCCTCCACTACTTTCTAATTTATAGAAGATCCCGTAATAACGACCCTCCACTACTTTCTAATTTATAGAAGATCCCGTAATAACGACCCTCCACTACTTTCTAATTTAAAAAAGATAATAACGACCCTCTACTACTTTCTAATTTATAGATCACGTAATAACGACCCTCAACTACTTTCTAATTTATAGAAGATCCCGTAATAACGACCCTCCACTACTTACTAATTTATAGAAGATTCCGTAATAACGACACTCTACTACTCTCTAATTTATAGAAGATCCCGTAATAACGACCCTCCACTACTTTCTAATTTATAGAAGATCCCGTAATAACGTCCCTCCACTACTTTCTAATTTATAGAAGATCCCGTAGTAACGACCCTCCACTACTTTCTAATTTATAGAAGATCCCGTAATAACGACCCTCCACTACTTTCTAATTTATAGAAGATCCCGTAATAACGACCCTCCACTACTTTCTAATTTAAAAAAGATAATAACGACCCTCTACTACTTTCTAATTTATAGATCCCGTAATAACGACCCTCAACTACTTTCTAATTTATAGAAGATCCCGTAATAACGACCCTCCACTACTTTCTAATTTATAGAAGATCCCGTAATAACGACCCTCCACTACTTTCTAATTTATAGAAGATTCCGTAATAACGACACTCTACTACTCTCTAATTTATAGAAGATCCCGTAATAACGACCCTCCACTACTTTCTAATTTATAGAAGATCCCGTAATAACGACCCTCCACTACTTTCTAATTTATAGGAGATCCCGTAATAACGACCCTCCACTACTTTCTAATTTATAGAAGATCCCGTAATAACGACCCTCCACTACTTTCTAATTTATAGAAGATCCCGTAATAACGACCCTTCACTACTTTCTAATTTATAGAAGATCAAGTGGTAACGACCCTCCACTACTTTCTAATTTATAGAAGATCCCGTAATAACGACCCTCCACTACTTTCTAATTTATAGGAGATCCCGTAATAACGACCCTCCACTACTTTCTAATTTATAGAAGATCCCGTAATAACGACCCTCCACTACTTTCTAATTTATAGAAGATCCCGTAATAACGACCCTCCACTACTTTCTAATTTATAGAAGATCCCGTAATAACGACCCTCCACTACTTTCTAATTTATAGAAGATCCCGTAATAACGACCCTCCACTACTTTCTAATTTATAGGAGATCCCGTAATAACGACCCTCCACTACTTTCTAATTTATAGAAGATCCCGTAATAACGACCCTCCACTACTTTCTAATTTATAGAAGATCCCGTAATAACGACCCTCCACTACTTTCTAATTTAAAAAAAGATCCCGTAGTAACGACCCTCCACTACATTCTAATTTATAGAAGATCCCGTAATAACGACCCTCCACTACTTTCTAATTTAAAAAAGATAATAACGACCCTCTACTATTTTCTAATTTATAGATCCCGTAATAACGACCCTCCACTACTTTCTAATTTATAGAAGATCCCGTAATAACGACCCTCCACTACTTTCTAATTTATAGAAGATCCCGTAATAACGACCCTCCACTACTTTCTAATTAATAGAAGATCCCGTAATAACGACCCTCCCTTACTTTCTAACTTATAGAAGATCCCGTAGTAACGACCTCCACTACTTTCTAATTTATAGAAGATCCCGTAATAACGACCCTCCACTACTTTCTAATTTATAGAAGATCCCGTAATAACGACCCTTCACTACTTTCTAATTTATAGAAGATCCCGTAATAACGACCCTCCACTACTTTCTAATTTATAGAAGATCTCGTAATAACGACCCTCCACTACTTTCTAATTTATAGAAGATCCCGTAGTAACGACCCTCCACTACTTTGTAATATAAAGAAGATCCCGTAATAACGACCCTCCACTACTTTCTAATTTAAAAAAGATAATAACGACCCTCTACTACTTTCTAATTTATAGATCCCGTAATAACGACCCTCCACTACTTTCTAATTTATAGAAGATCCCGTAATAACGACCCTCCACTACTTTCTAATTTATAGACGATCCCGTAATAACGACCCTCCACTACTTACTAATTTATAGAAGATTCCGTAATAACGACACTCTACTACTCTCTAATGTATAGAAGATCCCGTAATAACGACCCTCCACTACTTTCTAATTTATAGAAGATCCCGTAATAACGACCCTCCACTACTTTCTAATTTATAGAAGATCCCGTAGTAACGACCCTCCACTACTTTCTAATTTATAGAAGATCCCGTAATAACGACCCTCCACTACTTTCTAATTTATAGAAGATCCCGTAATAACGACCCTTCACTACTTTCTAATTTATAGAAGATCAAGTGGTAACGACCCTCCACTACTTTCTAATTTATAGAAGATCCCGTAATAACGACCCTCCACTACTTTCTAATTTATAGGAGATCCCGTAATAACGACCCTCCACTACTTTCTAATTTATAGAAGATCCCGTAATAACGACCCTCCACTACTTTCTAATTTATAGAAGATCCCGTAGTAACGACCCTCCACTACTTTCTAATTTATAGAAGATCCCGTAATAACGACCCTCCACTACTTTCTAATTTATAGAAGATCCCGTAATAACGACCCTCCACTACTTTCTAATTTATAGGAGATCCCGTAATAACGACCCTCCACTACTTTCTAATTTAAAAAAGATAATAACGACCCTCTACTACTTTCTAATTTATAGATCCCGTAATAACGACCCTCCACTACTTTCTAATTTATAGAAGATCCCGTAATAACGACCCTCCACTACTTTCTAATTTATAGAAGATCCCGTAATAACGACCCTCCACTACTTACTAATTTATAGAAGATTCCGTAATAACGACACTCTACTACTCTCTAATTTATAGAAGATCCCGTAATAACGACCCTCCACTACTTTCTAATTTATAGAAGATCCCGTAATAACGACCCTCCACTACTTTCTAATTTATAGAAGATCCCGTAGTAACGACCCTCCACTACTTTCTAATTTATAGAAGATCCCGTAATAACGACCCTCCACTACTTTCTAATTTATAGAAGATCCCGTAATAACGACCCTCCACTACCTTCTAATTTAAAAAAAGATCCCGTAGTAACGACCCTCCACTACTTTCTAATTTATAGAAGATCCCGTAATAACGACCCTCCACTACTTTCTAATTTATAGAAGATCCCGTAATAACGACCATCCACTACTTTCTAATTTAAAAAAAGATCTCGTAGTAACGACCCTCCACTACATTTTAATTTATAGAACATCCCGTAATAACGACCCTCCACTACTTTCTAATTTAAAAAAAGATCCCGTAGTAACGACCCTCCACTACATTCTAATTTATAGAAGATCCCGTAATAACGACCCTCCACTACTTTCTAATTAATAGAACATCCCGTAATAACGACCCTCCCTTACTTTCTAACTTATAGAAGATCCCGTAGTAACGACCTCCACTACTTTCTAATTTATAGAAGATCCCGTAATAACGACCCTCCACTACTTTCTAATTTATAGAAGATCCCGTAATAACGACCCTTCACTACTTTCTAATTTATACAAGATCACGTAATAACGACCCTCCACTACTTTCTAATTTATAGAAGATCTCGTAATAACGACCCTCCACTACTTTTAATTTATAGAAAATCCCGTAGTAACGACCCTCCACTACTTTCTAATTTATAGAAGATCCCGTAATAACGACCCTCCACTACTTTCTAATTTATAGAAGATCCCGTAATAACGACCCTCCACTACTTTCTAATTTAAAAAAGATAATAACGACCCTCTACTACTTTCTAATTTATAGATCCCGTAATAACGACCCTCCACTACTTTCTAATTTATAGAAGATCCCGTAATAACGACCCTCCACTACTTTCTAATTTATAGAAGATCCCGTAATAACGACCCTCCACTACTTTCTAATTTATAGAAGATCCCGTAATAACGACCCTCCACTACTTTCTAATTTATAGAAGATCCCGTAATAACGACCCTCCACTACTTTCTAATTTATAGAAGATCCCGTAGTAACGACCCTCCACTACTTTCTAATTTATAGAAGATCCCGTAATAACGACCCTCCACTACCTTCTAATTTATAGAAGATCCCGTTATAACGACCCTCCACTACTTTCTAATTTAAAAAAGATAATAACGACCCTCTACTACTTTCTAATTTATAGATCCCGTAATTACAACCCTCCACTACTTTCTAATTTATAGAAGATCCCGTAATAACGACCCTCCACTACTTTCTAATTTATAGAAGATCCCGTAATAACGACCCTCCACTACTTTCTAATTTAAAAAAGATAATAACGACCCTCTACTACTTTCTAATTTATAGAGCCCGTAATAACGACCCTCCACTACTTTCTAATTTATAGAAGATCCCGTAATAACGACCCTCCCTTACATTCTAACTTATAGAAGATCCCGTAGTAACGACCTCCACTACTTTCTAATTTATAGAAGATCCCGTAATAACGACCCTCCACTACTTTCTAATTTAAAAAAGATAATAACGACCCTCTACTACTTTCTAATTTATAGATCCCGTAATAACGACCCTCCACTACTTTCTAATTTATAGAAGATCCCGTAATAACGACCCTCCACTACTTTCTAATTTATATAAGATCCCGTAATAACGACCCTCCACTACTTTCTAATTTATAGAAGATCCCGTAATAACGACCCTCCACTACTTTCTAATTTAAAAAAAGATCCCGTAGTAACGACCCTCCACTACATTCTAATTTATAGAAGATCCCGTAATAACGACCCTCCACTACTTTCTAATTTATAGAAGATCCCGTAATAACGACCCTTCACTACTTTCTAATTTATAGAAGATCCCGTAGTAACGACCCTCCACTACTTTCTAATTTATAGAAGATCCCGTAATAACGACCCTCCACTACTTTCTAATTTATAGAAGATCCCGTAATAACGACCCTCCACTACTTTCTAATTTAAAAAAGATAATAACGACCCTCTACTACTTTCTAATTTATAGATCCCGTAATAACGACCCTCAACTACTTTCTAATTTATAGAAGATCCCGTAATAACGACCCTCCACTACTTACTAATTTATAGAAGATTCCGTAATAACGACACTCTACTACTCTCTAATTTATAGAAGATCCCGTAATAACGACCCTCCACTACTTTCTAATTTATAGAAGATCACGTAATAACGACCCTCCACTACTTTCTAATTTATAGAAGATCTCGTAATAACGACCCTCCACTACTTTTAATTTATAGAAAATCCCGTAGTAACGACCCTCCACTACTTTCTAATTTATAGAAGATCCCGTAATAACGACCCTCCACTACTTTCTAATTTATAGAAGATCCCGTAATAACGACCCTCCACTACTTTCTAATTTAAAAAAGATAATAACGACCCTCTACTACTTTCTAATTTATAGATCCCGTAATAACGACCCTCCACTACTTTCTAATTTATAGAAGATCCCGTAATAACGACCCTCCACTACTTTCTAATTTATAGAAGATCCCGTAATAACGACCCTCCACTACTTTCTAATTTATAGAAGATCCCGTAGTAACGACCCTCCACTACTTTCTAATTTATATAAGATCCCGTAATAACGACCCTCCACTACTTTCTAATTTATAGAAGATCCCGTAATAACGACCCTCCACTACTTTCTAATTTAAAAAAAGATCCCGTAGTAACGACCCTCCACTACATATTAATTTATAGAAGATCCCGTAATAACGACCCTCCACTACTTTCTAATTTAAAAAAGATAATAACGACCCTCTACTACTTTCTAATTTATAGATCCCGTAATTACAACCCTCCACTACTTTCTAATTTATAGAAGATCCCGTAATAACGACCCTCCACTACTTTCTAATTTATAGAAGATCCCGTAATAACGACCCTCCACTACTTTCTAATTTAAAAAAGATAATAACGACCCTCTACTACTTTCTAATTTATAGAGCCCGTAATAACGACCCTCCACTACTTTCTAATTTATAGAAGATCCTGTAATAACGACCCTCCCTTACATTCTAACTTATAGAAGATCCCGTAGTAACGACCTCCACTACTTTCTAATTTATAGAAGATCCCGTAATAACGACCCTCCACTACTTTCTAATTTAAAAAAGATAATAACGACCCTCTACTACTTTCTAATTTATAGATCCCGTAATAACGACCCTCCACTACTTTCTAATTTATAGAAGATCCCGTAATAACGACCCTCCACTACTTTCTAATTTATATAAGATCCCGTAATAACGACCCTCCACTACTTTCTAATTTATAGAAGATCCCGTAATAACGACCCTCCACTACTTTCTAATTTAAAAAAAGATCCCGTAGTAACGACCCTCCACTACATTCTAATTTATAGAAGATCCCGTAATAACGACCCTCCACTACTTTCTAATTTATAGAAGATCCCGTAATAACGACCCTTCACTACTTTCTAATTTATAGAAGATCCCGTAGTAACGACCCTCCACTACTTTCTAATTTATAGAAGATCCCGTAATAACGACCCTCCACTACTTTCTAATTTATAGAAGATCCCGTAATAACGACCCTCCACTACTTTCTAATTTAAAAAAGATAATAACGACCCTCTACTACTTTCTAATTTATAGATCCCGTAATAACGACCCTCAACTACTTTCTAATTTATAGAAGATCCCGTAATAACGACCCTCCACTACTTACTAATTTATAGAAGATACCGTAATAACGACACTCTACTACTCTCTAATTTATAGAAGATCCCGTAATAACGACCCTCCACTACTCTCTAATTTATAGAAGATCCCGTAATAACGACCCTCCACTACTTTCTAATTTATAGAAGATCCCGTAATAACGACCCTCCACTACTTTCTAATTTATAGGAGATCCCGTAATAACGACCCTCCACTACTTTCTAATTTATAGAAGATCCCGTAATAACGACCCTCCACTACTTTCTAATTTATAGAAGATCCCGTAATAACGACCCTTCACTACTTTCTAATTTATAGAAGATCAAGTGGTAACGACCCTCCACTACTTTCTAATTTATAGAAGATCCCGTAATAACGACCCTCCACTACTTTCTAATTTATAGGAGATCCCGTAATAACGACCCTCCACTACTTTCTAATTTATAGAAGATCCCGTAATAACGACCCTCCACTACTTTCTAATTTATAGAAGATCCCGTAATAACGACCCTCCACTACTTTCTAATTTATAGAAGATCCCGTAATAACGACCCTCCACTACTTTCTAATTTATAGAAGATCCCGTAATAACGACCCTCCACTACTTTCTAATTTATAGGAGATCCCGTAATAACGACCCTCCACTACTTTCTAATTTATAGAAGATCCCGTAATAACGACCCTCCACTACTTTCTAATTTATAGAAGATCCCGTAATAACGACCCTCCACTACTTTCTAATTTAAAAAAAGATCCCGTAGTAACGACCCTCCACTACATTCTAATTTATAGAAGATCCCGTAATAACGACCCTCCACTACTTTCTAATTTAAAAAAGATAATAACGACCCTCTACTATTTTCTAATTTATAGATCCCGTAATAACGACCCTCCACTACTTTCTAATTTATAGAAGATCCCGTAATAACGACCCTCCACTACTTTCTAATTTATAGAAGATCCCGTAATAACGACCCTCCACTACTTTCTAATTTAAAAAAGATAATAACGACCCTCTACTACTTTCTAATTTATAGATCCCGTAATAACGACCCTCAACTACTTTCTAATTTATAGAAGATCCCGTAATAACGACCCTCCACTACTTACTAATTTATAGAAGATTCCGTAATAACGACACTCTACTACTCTCTAATTTATAGAAGATCCCGTAATAACGACCCTCCACTACTTTCTAATTTATAGAAGATCCCGTAATAACGTCCCTCCACTACTTTCTAATTTATAGAAGATCCCGTAGTAACGACCCTCCACTACTTTCTAATTTATAGAAGATCCCGTAATAACGACCCTCCACTACTTTCTAATTTATAGAAGATCCCGTAATAACGACCCTCCACTACTTTCTAATTTAAAAAAGATAATAACGACCCTCTACTACTTTCTAATTTATAGATCCCGTAATAACGACCCTCAACTACTTTCTAATTTATAGAAGATCCCGTAATAACGACCCTCCACTACTTTCTAATTTATAGAAGATCCCGTAATAACGACCCTCCACTACTTTCTAATTTATAGAAGATTCCGTAATAACGACACTCTACTACTCTCTAATTTATAG
The DNA here is from genome assembly GCA_036971475.1 of Prosapia bicincta. NCBI lineage: Eukaryota > Metazoa > Arthropoda > Insecta > Hemiptera > Cercopidae > Prosapia > Prosapia bicincta. The sequence goes on from JBAIZL010000002.1 coordinate 28,901,016, forward strand.
AAGATCCCGTAATAACGACCCTCCACTACTTTCTAATTTATAGAAGATCCCGTAATAACGACCCTCCACTACTTTCTAATTTATAGGAGATCCCGTAATAACGACCCTCCACTACTTTCTAATTTATAGAAGATCCCGTAATAACGACCCTCCACTACTTTCTAATTTATAGAAGATCCCGTAATAACGACCCTTCACTACTTTCTAATTTATAGAAGATCAAGTGGTAACGACCCTCAACTACTTTCTAATTTATAGAAGATCCCGTAATAACGACCCTCCACTACTTTCTAATTTATAGGAGATCCCGTAATAACGACCCTCCACTACTTTCTAATTTATAGAAGATCCCGTAATAACGACCCTCCACTACTTTCTAATTTATAGAAGATCCCGTAATAACGACCCTCCACTACTTTCTAATTTATAGAAGATCCCGTAATAACGACCCTCCACTACTTTCTAATTTATAGAAGATCCCGTAATAACGACCCTCCACTACTTTCTAATTTATAGGAGATCCCGTAATAACGACCCTCCACTACTTTCTAATTTATAGAAGATCCCGTAATAACGACCCTCCACTACTTTCTAATTTATAGAAGATCCCGTAATAACGACCCTCCACTACTTTCTAATTTAAAAAAAGATCCCGTAGTAACGACCCTCCACTACATTCTAATTTATAGAAGATCCCGTAATAACGACCCTCCACTACTTTCTAATTTAAAAAAGATAATAACGACCCTCTACTATTTTCTAATTTATAGATCCCGTAATAACGACCCTCCACTACTTTCTAATTTATAGAAGATCCCGTAATAACGACCCTCCACTACTTTCTAATTTATAGAAGATCCCGTAATAACGACCCTCCACTACTTTCTAATTTATAGAAGATTCCGTAATAACGACACTCTACTACTTTCTAATTTATAGAAGATCCCGTAATAACGACCCTCCACTACTTTCTAATTAATAGAAGATCCCGTAATAACGACCCTCCCTTACTTTCTAACTTATAGAAGATCCCGTAGTAACGACCTCCACTACTTTCTAATTTATAGAAGATCCCGTAATAACGACCCTCCACTACTTTCTAATTTATAGAAGATCCCGTAATAACGACCCTTCACTACTTTCTAATTTATAGAAGATCCCGTAATAACGACCCTCCACTACTTTCTAATTTATAGAAGATCCCGTAATAACGACCCTCCCTTACTTTCTAACTTATAGAAGATCCCGTAGTAACGACCTCCACTACTTTCTAATTTATAGAAGATCCCGTAATAACGACCCTCCACTACTTTCTAATTTATAGAAGATCCCGTAATAACGACCCTTCACTACTTTCTAATTTATAGAAGATCCCGTAATAACGACCCTCCACTACTTTCTAATTTAAAAAAGATAATAACGACCCTCTACTATTTTCTAATTTATAGATCCCGTAATAACGACCCTCCACTACTTTCTAATTTATAGAAGATCCCGTAATAACGACCCTCCACTACTTTCTAATTTATAGAAGATCCCGTAATAACGACCCTCCACTACTTTCTAATTTATAGAAGATTCCGTAATAACGACCCTCCACTACTTTCTAATTTATAGAAGATCCCGTAGTAACGACCCTCCACTACTTTGTAATATAAAGAAGATCCCGTAATAACGACCCTCCCTTACTTTCTAACTTATAGAAGATCCCGTAGTAACGACCTCCACTACTTTCTAATTTATAGAAGATCCCGTAATAACGACCCTCCACTACTATCTAATTTATAGAAGATCCCGTAATAACGACCCTTCACTACTTTCTAATTTATAGAAGATCCCGTAATAACGACCCTCCACTACTTTCTAATTTAAAAAAGATAATAACGACCCTCTACTATTTTCTAATTTATAGATCCCGTAATAACGACCCTCCACTACTTTCTAATTTATAGAAGATCCCGTAATAACGACACTCTACTACTTTCTAATTTATAGAAGATCCCGTAATAACGACCCTCCACTACTTTCTAATTAATAGAAGATCCCGTAATAACGACCCTCCCTTACTTTCTAACTTATAGAAGATCCCGTAGTAACGACCCTCCACTACTTTCTAATTTATAGAAGATCCCGTAATAACGACCCTCCACTACTTTCTAATTTATAGAAGATTCCGTAATAACGACACTCTACTACTTTCTAATTTATAGAAGATCCCGTAATAACGACCCTCCACTACTTTCTAATTAATAGAAGATCCCGTAATAACGACCCTCCCTTACTTTCTAACTTATAGAAGATCCCGTAGTAACGACCTCCACTACTTTCTAATTTATAGAAGATCCCGTAATAACGACCCTCCACTACTTTCTAATTTATAGAAGATCCCGTAATAACGACCCTTCACTACTTTCTAATTTATAGAAGATCCCGTAATAACGACCCTCCACTACTTTCTAATTTAAAAAAGATAATAACGACCCTCTACTATTTTCTAATTTATAGATCCCGTAATAACGACCCTCCACTACTTTCTAATTTATAGAAGATCCCGTAATAACGACCCTCCACTACTTTCTAATTTATAGAAGATCCCGTAATAACGACCCTCCACTACTTTCTAATTTATAGAAGATTCCGTAATAACGACCCTCCACTACTTTCTAATTTATAGAAGATCCCGTAGTAACGACCCTCCACTACTTTGTAATATAAAGAAGATCCCGTAATAACGACCCTCCACTACTTTCTAATTTAAAAAAGATAATAACGACCCTCTACTACTTTCTAATTTATAGATCCCGTAATAACGACCCTCCACTACTTTCTAATTTATAGAAGATCCCGTAATAACGACCCTCCACTACTTTCTAATTTATAGAAGATCCCGTAATAACGACCCTCCACTACTTACTAATTTATAGAAGATTCCGTAATAACGACACTCTACTACTCTCTAATTTATAGAAGATCCCGTAATAACGACCCTCCACTACTTTCTAATTTATAGAAGATCCCGTAATAACGACCCTCCACTACTTTCAAATTTATAGAAGATCCCGTAGTAACGACCCTCCACTACTTTCTAATTTATAGAAGATCCCGTAATAACGACCCTCCACTACTTTCTAATTTATAGAAGATCCCGTAATAACGACCCTTCACTACTTTCTAATTTATAGAAGATCAAGTGGTAACGACCCTCCACTACTTTCTAATTTATAGAAGATCCCGTAATAACGACCCTCCACTACTTTCTAATTTATAGGAGATCCCGTAATAACGACCCTCCACTACTTTCTAATTTATAGAAGATCCCGTAATAACGACCCTCCACTACTTTCTAATTTATAGAAGATCCCGTAGTAACGACCCTCCACTACTTTCTAATTTATAGAAGATCCCGTAATAACGACCCTCCACTACTTTCTAATTTATAGAAGATCCCGTAATAACGACCCTCCACTACTTTCTAATTTATAGGAGATCCCGTAATAACGACCCTCCACTACTTTCTAATTTATAGAAGATCCCGTAATAACGACCCTCCACTACTTTCTAATTTATAGAAGATCCCGTAATAACGACCCTTCACTACTTTCTAATTTATAGAAGATCCCGTAGTAACGACCCTCCACTACTTTCTAATTTATAGAAGATCCCGTAATAACGACCCTCCACTACTTTCTAATTTATAGAAGATCCCGTAATAACGACCCTCCACTACTTTCTAATTTAAAAAAGATAATAACGACCCTCTACTACTTTCTAATTTATAGATCCCGTAATAACGACCCTCAACTACTTTCTAATTTATAGAAGATCCCGTAATAACGACCCTCCACTACTTACTAATTTATAGAAGATTCCGTAATAACGACACTCTACTACTCTCTAATTTATAGAAGATCCCGTAATAACGACCCTCCACTACTTTCTAATTTATAGAAGATCCCGTAAAAACGACCCTCCACTACTTTCTAATTTATAGAAGATCCCGTAGTAACGACCCTCCACTACTTTCTAATTTATAGAAGATCCCGTAATAACGACCCTCCACTACTTTCTAATTTATAGAAGATCCCGTAATAACGACCCTCCACTACTTTCTAATTTAAAAAAGATAATAACGACCCTCTACTACTTTCTAATTTATAGATCCCGTAATAACGACCCTCAACTACTTTCTAATTTATAGAAGATCCCGTAATAACGACCCTCCACTACTTTCTAATTTATAGAAGATCCCGTAATAACGACCCTCCACTACTTTCTAATTTATAGAAGATTCCGTAATAACGACACTCTACTACTCTCTAATTTATAGAAGATCCCGTAATAACGACCCTCCACTACTTTCTAATTTATAGAAGATCCCGTAATAACGACCCTCCACTACTTTCTAATTTATAGGAGATCCCGTAATAACGACCCTCCACTACTTTCTAATTTATAGAAGATCCCGTAATAACGACCCTCCACTACTTTCTAATTTATAGAAGATCCCGTAATAACGACCCTTCACTACTTTCTAATTTATAGAAGATCAAGTGGTAACGACCCTCCACTACTTTCTAATTTATAGAAGATCCCGTAATAACGACCCTCCACTACTTTCTAATTTATAGGAGATCCCGTAATAACGACCCTCCACTACTTTCTAATTTATGGAAGATCCCGTAATAACGACCCTCCACTACTTTCTAATTTATAGAAGATCCCGTAATAACGACCCTCCACTACTTTCTAATTTATAGAAGATCCCGTAATAACGACCCTCCACTACTTTCTAATTTATAGAAGATCCCGTAATAACGACCCTTCACTACTTTCTAATTTATAGAAGATCCCGTAATAACGACCCTCCACTACTTTCTAATTTAAAAAAGATAATAACGACCCTCTACTATTTTCTAATTTATAGATCCCGTAATAACGACCCTCCACTACTTTCTAATTTATAGAAGATCCCGTAATAACGACCCTCCACTACTTTCTAATTTATAGAAGATCCCGTAATAACGACCCTCCACTACTTTCTAATTTATAGAAGATTCCGTAATAACGACCCTCCACTACTTTCTAATTTATAGAAGATCCCGTAGTAACGACCCTCCACTACTTTGTAATATAAAGAAGATCCCGTAATAACGACCCTCCACTACTTTCTAATTTAAAAAAGATAATAACGACCCTCTACTACTTTCTAATTTATAGATCCCGTAATAACGACCCTCCACTACTTTCTAATTTATAGAAGATCCCGTAATAACGACCCTCCACTACTTTCTAATTTATAGAAGATCCCGTAATAACGACCCTCCACTACTTACTAATTTATAGAAGATTCCGTAATAACGACACTCTACTACTCTCTAATTTATAGAAGATCCCGTAATAACGACCCTCCACTACTTTCTAATTTATAGAAGATCCCGTAATAACGACCCTCCACTACTTTCAAATTTATAGAAGATCCCGTAGTAACGACCCTCCACTACTTTCTAATTTATAGAAGATCCCGTAATAACGACCCTCCACTACTTTCTAATTTATAGAAGATCCCGTAATAACGACCCTTCACTACTTTCTAATTTATAGAAGATCAAGTGGTAACGACCCTCCACTACTTTCTAATTTATAGAAGATCCCGTAATAACGACCCTCCACTACTTTCTAATTTATAGGAGATCCCGTAATAACGACCCTCCACTACTTTCTAATTTATAGAAGATCCCGTAATAACGACCCTCCACTACTTTCTAATTTATAGAAGATCCCGTAGTAACGACCCTCCACTACTTTCTAATTTATAGAAGATCCCGTAATAACGACCCTCCACTACTTTCTAATTTATAGAAGATCCCGTAATAACGACCCTCCACTACTTTCTAATTTATAGGAGATCCCGTAATAACGACCCTCCACTACTTTCTAATTTATAGAAGATCCCGTAATAACGACCCTCCACTACTTTCTAATTTATAGAAGATCCCGTAATAACGACCCTTCACTACTTTCTAATTTATAGAAGATCCCGTAGTAACGACCCTCCACTACTTTCTAATTTATAGAAGATCCCGTAATAACGACCCTCCACTACTTTCTAATTTATAGAAGATCCCGTAATAACGACCCTCCACTACTTTCTAATTTAAAAAAGATAATAACGACCCTCTACTACTTTCTAATTTATAGATCCCGTAATAACGACCCTCAACTACTTTCTAATTTATAGAAGATCCCGTAATAACGACCCTCCACTACTTACTAATTTATAGAAGATTCCGTAATAACGACACTCTACTACTCTCTAATTTATAGAAGATCCCGTAATAACGACCCTCCACTACTTTCTAATTTATAGAAGATCCCGTAAAAACGACCCTCCACTACTTTCTAATTTATAGAAGATCCCGTAGTAACGACCCTCCACTACTTTCTAATTTATAGAAGATCCCGTAATAACGACCCTCCACTACTTTCTAATTTATAGAAGATCCCGTAATAACGACCCTCCACTACTTTCTAATTTAAAAAAGATAATAACGACCCTCTACTACTTTCTAATTTATAGATCCCGTAATAACGACCCTCAACTACTTTCTAATTTATAGAAGATCCCGTAATAACGACCCTCCACTACTTTCTAATTTATAGAAGATCCCGTAATAACGACCCTCCACTACTTTCTAATTTATAGAAGATCCCGTAATAACGACCCTCCACTACTTTCTAATTTATAGAAGATCCCGTAATAACGACCCTCCACTACTTACTAATTTATAGAAGATTCCGTAATAACGACACTCTACTACTCTCTAATTTATAGGAGATCCCGTAATAACGACCCTCCACTACTTTCTAATTTATAGAAGATCCCGTAATAACGACCCTCCACTACTTTCTAATTTATAGAAGATCCCGTAATAACGACCCTTCACTACTTTCTAATTTATAGAAGATCAAGTGGTAACGACCCTCCACTACTTTCTAATTTATAGAAGATCCCGTAATAACGACCCTCCACTACTTTCTAATTTATAGGAGATCCCGTAATAACGACCCTCCACTACTTTCTAATTTATAGAAGATCCCGTAATAACGACCCTCCACTACTTTCTAATTTATAGAAGATCCCGTAATAACGACCCTCCACTACTTTCTAATTTATAGAAGATCCCGTAATAACGACCCTCCACTACTTTCTAATTTATAGAAGATCCCGTAATAACGACCCTCCACTACTTTCTAATTTATAGGAGATCCCGTAATAACGACCCTCCAATACTTTCTAATTTAAAAAAGATAATAACGACCCTCTACTATTTTCTAATTTATAGATCCCGTAATAACGACCCTCCACTACTTTCTAATTTATAGAAGATCCCGTAATAACGACCCTCCACTACTTTCTAATTTATAGAAGATCCCGTAATAACGACCCTCCACTACTTTCTAATTTATAGAAGATTCCGTAATAACGACACTCTACTACTTTCTAATTTATAGAAGATCCCGTAATAACGACCCTCCACTACTTTCTAATTAATAGAAGATCCCGTAATAACGACCCTCCCTTACTTTCTAATTTATAGAAGATCCCGTAGTAACGACCTCCACTACTTTCTAATTTATAGAAGATCCCGTAATAACGACCCTCCACTACTTTCTAATTTATAGAAGATCCCGTAATAACGACCCTTCACTACTTTCTAATTTATAGAAGATCCCGTAATAACGACCCTCCACTACTTTCTAATTTATAGAAGATCTCGTAATAACGACCCTCCACTACTTTCTAATTTATAGAAGATCCCGTAGTAACGACCCTCCACTACTTTGTAATATAAAGAAGATCCCGTAATAACGACCCTCCACTACTTTCTAATTTATAGAAGATCCCGTAATAACGACCCTCCACTACTTTCTAATTTAAAAAAGATTATAACGACCCTCCACTACTTTCTAATTTATAGAAGATCCCGTAATAACGACCCTCCACTACTTACTAATTTATAGAAGATTCCGTAATAACGACACTCTACTACTCTCTAATTTATAGAAGATCCCGTAATAACGACCCTCCACTACTTTCTAATTTATAGAAGATCCCGTAATAACGACCCTCCACTACTTTCTAATTTATAGAAGATCCCGTAGTAACGACCCTCCACTACTTTCTAATTTATAGAAGATCCCGTAATAACGACCCTCCACTACTTTCTAATTTATAGAAGATCCCGTAATAACGACCCTCCACTACCTTCTAATTTAAAAAAAGATCCCGTAGTAACGACCCTCCACTACTTTCTAATTTATAGAAGATCCCGTAATAACGACCCTCCACTACTTTCTAATTTATAGAAGATCCCGTAATAACGACCCTTCACTACTTTCTAATTTATAGAATATCCCGTAGTAACGACCCTCCACTACTTTCTAATTTATAGAAGATCCCGTAATAATGACCCTCCACTACTTTCTAATTTAAAGAAGATCCCGTAATAACGACCATCCACTACTTTCTAATTTAAAAAAAGATCTCGTAGTAACGACCCTCCACTACATTTTAATTTATAGAACATCCCGTAATAACGACCCTCCACTACTTTCTAATTTAAAAAAAGATCCCGTAGTAACGACCCTCCACTACATTCTAATTTATAGAAGATCCCGTAATAACGACCCTCCACTACTTTCTAATTAATAGAAGATCCCGTAATAACGACCCTCCCTTACTTTCTAACTTATAGAAGATCCCGTAGTAACGACCTCCACTACTTTCTAATTTATAGAAGATCCCGTAATAACGACCCTCCACTACTTTCTAATTTATAGAAGATCCCGTAATAACGACCCTTCACTACTTTCTAATTTATACAAGATCACGTAATAACGACCCTCCACTACTTTCTAATTTATAGAAGATCTCGTAATAACGACCCTCCACTACTTTTAATTTATAGAAAATCCCGTAGTAACGACCCTCCACTACTTTCTAATTTATAGAAGATCCCGTAATAACGACCCTCCACTACTTTCTAATTTATAGAAGATCCCGTAATAACGACCCTCCCTTACTTTCTAATTTATAGAAGATCCCGTAGTAACGACCTCCACTACTTTCTAATTTATAGAAGATCCCGTAATAACGACCCTCCACTACTTTCTAATTTATAGAAGATCCCGTAATAACGACCCTTCACTACTTTCTAATTTATAGAAGATCCCGTAATAACGACCCTCCACTACTTTCTAATTTATAGAAGATCTCGTAATAACGACCCTCCACTACTTTCTAATTTATAGAAGATCCCGTAGTAACGACCCTCCACTACTTTGTAATATAAAGAAGATCCCGTAATAACGACCCTCCACTACTTTCTAATTTATAGAAGATCCCGTAATAACGACCCTCCACTACTTTCTAATTTAAAAAAGATTATAACGACCCTCCACTACTTTCTAATTTATAGAAGATCCCGTAATAACGACCCTCCACTACTTACTAATTTATAGAAGATTCCGTAATAACGACACTCTACTACTCTCTAATTTATAGAAGATCCCGTAATAACGACCCTCCACTACTTTCTAATTTATAGAAGATCCCGTAATAACGACCCTCCACTACTTTCTAATTTATAGAAGATCCCGTAGTAACGACCCTCCACTACTTTCTAATTTATAGAAGATCCCGTAATAACGACCCTCCACTACTTTCTAATTTATAGAAGATCCCGTAATAACGACCCTCCACTACCTTCTAATTTAAAAAAAGATCCCGTAGTAACGACCCTCCACTACTTTCTAATTTATAGAAGATCCCGTAATAACGACCCTCCACTACTTTCTAATTTATAGAAGATCCCGTAATAACGACCCTTCACTACTTTCTAATTTATAGAATATCCCGTAGTAACGACCCTCCACTACTTTCTAATTTATAGAAGATCCCGTAATAATGACCCTCCACTACTTTCTAATTTAAAGAAGATCCCGTAATAACGACCATCCACTACTTTCTAATTTAAAAAAAGATCTCGTAGTAACGACCCTCCACTACATTTTAATTTATAGAACATCCCGTAATAACGACCCTCCACTACTTTCTAATTTAAAAAAAGATCCCGTAGTAACGACCCTCCACTACATTCTAATTTATAGAAGATCCCGTAATAACGACCCTCCACTACTTTCTAATTAATAGAAGATCCCGTAATAACGACCCTCCCTTACTTTCTAACTTATAGAAGATCCCGTAGTAACGACCTCCACTACTTTCTAATTTATAGAAGATCCCGTAATAACGACCCTCCACTACTTTCTAATTTATAGAAGATCCCGTAATAACGACCCTTCACTACTTTCTAATTTATACAAGATCACGTAATAACGACCCTCCACTACTTTCTAATTTATAGAAGATCTCGTAATAACGACCCTCCACTACTTTTAATTTATAGAAAATCCCGTAGTAACGACCCTCCACTACTTTCTAATTTATAGAAGATCCCGTAATAACGACCCTCCACTACTTTCTAATTTATAGAAGATCCCGTAATAACGACCCTCCACTACTTTCTAATTTAAAAAAGATAATAACGACCCTCTACTACTTTCTAATTTATAGATCCCGTAATAACGACCCTCCACTACTTTCTAATTTATAGAAGATCCCGTAATAACGACCCTCCACTACTTTCTAATTTATAGAAGATCCCGTAATAACGACCCTCCACTACTTTCTAATTTATAGAAGATCCCGTAGTAACGACCCTCCACTACTTTCTAATTTATATAAGATCCCGTAATAACGACCCTCCACTACTTTCTAATTTATAGAAGATCCCGTAATAACGACCCTCCACTACTTTCTAATTTAAAAAAAGATCCCGTAGTAACGACCCTCCACTACATTCTAATTTATAGAAGATCCCGTAATAACGACCCTCCACTACTTTCTAATTTAAAAAAGATAATAACGACCCTCTACTACTTTCTAATTTATAGATCCCGTAATAACGACCCTCCACTACTTTCTAATTTATAGAAGATCCCGTAATAACGACCCTCCACTACTTTCTAATTTATAGAAGATCCCGTAATAACGACCCTCCACTACTTTCTAATTTATAGAAGATCCCGTAATAACGACCCTCCACTACTTTCTAATTTATAGAAGATCCCGTAATAACGACCCTCCACTACTTTCTAATTTATAGAAGATCCCGTAGTAACGACCCTCCACTACTTTCTAATTTATAGAAGATCCCGTAATAACGACCCTCCACTACCTTCTAATTTATAGAAGATCCCGTTATAACGACCCTCCACTACTTTCTAATTTAAAAAAGATAATAACGACCCTCTACTACTTTCTAATTTATAGATCCCGTAATTACAACCCTCCACTACTTTCTAATTTATAGAAGATCCCGTAATAACGACCCTCCACTACTTTCTAATTTATAGAAGATCCCGTAATAACGACCCTCCACTACTTTCTAATTTAAAAAAGATAATAACGACCCTCTACTACTTTCTAATTTATAGAGCCCGTAATAACGACCCTCCACTACTTTCTAATTTATAGAAGATCCCGTAATAACGACCCTCCCTTACATTCTAACTTATAGAAGATCCCGTAGTAACGACCTCCACTACTTTCTAATTTATAGAAGATCCCGTAATAACGACCCTCCACTACTTTCTAATATAAAAAAGATAATAACGACCCTCTACTACTTTCTAATTTATAGATCCCGTAATAACGACCCTCCACTACTTTCTAATTTATAGAAGATCCCGTAATAACGACCCTCCACTACTTTCTAATTTATATAAGATCCCGTAATAACGACCCTCCACTACTTTCTAATTTATAGAAGATCCCGTAATAACGACCCTCCACTACTTTCTAATTTAAAAAAAGATCCCGTAGTAACGACCCTCCACTACATTCTAATTTATAGAAGATCCCGTAATAACGACCCTCCACTACTTTCTAATTTATAGAAGATCCCGTAATAACGACCCTTCACTACTTTCTAATTTATAGAAGATCCCGTAGTAACGACCCTCCACTACTTTCTAATTTATAGAAGATCCCGTAATAACGACCCTCCACTACTTTCTAATTTATAGAAGATCCCGTAATAACGACCCTCCACTACTTTCTAATTTAAAAAAGATAATAACGACCCTCTACTACTTTCTAATTTATAGATCCCGTAATAACGACCCTCAACTACTTTCTAATTTATAGAAGATCCGTAATAACGACCCTCCACTACTTACTAATTTATAGAAGATTCCGTAATAACGACACTCTACTACTCTCTAATTTATAGAAGATCCCGTAATAACGACCCTCCACTACTTTCTAATTTATAGAAGATCCCGTAATAACGACCCTCCACTACTTTCTAATTTATAGAAGATCCCGTAGTAACGACCCTCCACTACTTTCTAATTTATAGAAGATCCCGTAATAACGACCCTCCACTACTTTCTAATTTATAGAAGATCCCGTAATAACGACCCTCCACTACTTTCTAATTTAAAAAAGATAATAACGACCCTCTACTACTTTCTAATTTATAGATCCCGTAATAACGACCCTCAACTACTTTCTAATTTATAGGAGATCCCGTAATAACGACCCTCCACTACTTTCTAATTTATAGAAGATCCCGTAATAACGACCCTCCACTACTTTCTAATTTATAGAAGATCCCGTAATAACGACCCTCCACTACTTTCTAATTTATAGGAGATCCCGTAATAACGACCCTCCACTACTTTCTAATTTATAGAAGATCCCGTAATAACGACCCTCCACTACTTTCTAATTTATAGAAGATCCCGTAATAACGACCCTCCACTACTTTCTAATTTAAAAAAAGATCCCGTAGTAACGACCCTCCACTACATTCTAATTTATAGAAGATCCCGTAATAACGACCCTCCACTACTTTCTAATTTAAAAAAGATAATAACGACCCTCTACTATTTTCTAATTTATAGATCCCGTAATAACGACCCTCCACTACTTTCTAATTTATAGAAGATCCCGTAATAACGACCCTCCACTACTTTCTAATTTATAGAAGATCCCGTAATAACGACCCTCCACTACTTTCTAATTAATAGAAGATCCCGTAATAACGACCCTCCCTTACTTTCTAACTTATAGAAGATCCCGTAGTAACGACCTCCACTACTTTCTAATTTATAGAAGATCCCGTAATAACGACCCTCCACTACTTTCTAATTTATAGAAGATCCCGTAATAACGACCCTTCACTACTTTCTAATTTATAGAAGATCCCGTAATAACGACCCTCCACTACTTTCTAATTTATAGAAGATCTCGTAATAACGACCCTCCACTACTTTCTAATTTATAGAAGATCCCGTAATAACGACCCTCCACTACTTTCTAATTTATAGAAGATCCCGTAATAACGACCCTCCACTACTTTCTAATTTAAAAAAGATAATAACGACCCTCTACTACTTTCTAATTTATAGATCCCGTAATAACGACCCTCCACTACTTTCTAATTTATAGAAGATCCCGTAATAACGACCCTCCACTACTTTCTAATTTATAGAATATCCCGTAATAACGACCCTCCACTACTTTCTAATTTATAGAAGATCCCGTAGTAACGACCCTCCACTACTTTCTAATTTATATAAGATCCCGTAATAACGACCCTCCACTACTTTCTAATTTATAGAAGATCCCGTAATAACGACCCTCCACTACTTTCTAATTTAAAAAAAGATCCCGTAGTAACGACCCTCCACTACATTCTAATTTATAGAAGATCCCGTAATAACGACCCTCCACTACTTTCTAATTTAAAAAAGATAATAACGACCCTCTACTACTTTCTAATTTATAGATCCCGTAATAACGACCCTCCACTACTTTCTAATTTATAGAAGATCCCGTAATAACGACCCTCCACTACTTTCTAATTTATAGAAGATCCCGTAATAACGACCCTCCACTACTTTCTAATTTATAGAAGATCCCGTAATAACGACCCTCCACTACTTTCTAATTTATAGAAGATCCCGTAATAACGACCCTCCACTACTTTCTAATTTATAGAAGATCCCGTAGTAACGACCCTCCACTACTTTCTAATTTATAGAAGATCCCGTAATAACGACCCTCCACTACCTTCTAATTTATAGAAGATCCCGTTATAACGACCCTCCACTACTTTCTAATTTAAAAAAGATAATAACGACCCTCTACTACTTTCTAATTTATAGATCCCGTAATTACAACCCTCCACTACTTTCTAATTTATAGAAGATCCCGTAATAACGACCCTCCACTACTTTCTAATTTATAGAAGATCCCGTAATAACGACCCTCCACTACTTTCTAATTTAAAAAAGATAATAACGACCCTCTACTACTTTCTAATTTATAGAGCCCGTAATAACGACCCTCCACTACTTTCTAATTTATAGAAGATCCCGTAATAACGACCCTCCCTTACATTCTAACTTATAGAAGATCCCGTAGTAACGACCTCCACTACTTTCTAATTTATAGAAGATCCCGTAATAACGACCCTCCACTACTTTCTAATTTAAAAAAGATAATAACGACCCTCTACTACTTTCTAATTTATAGATCCCGTAATAACGACCCTCCACTACTTTCTAATTTATAGAAGATCCCGTAATAACGACCCTCCACTACTTTCTAATTTATATAAGATCCCGTAATAACGACCCTCCACTACTTTCTAATTTATAGAAGATCCCGTAATAACGACCCTCCACTACTTTCTAATTTAAAAAAAGTTCCCGTAGTAACGACCCTCCACTACATTCTAATTTATAGAAGATCCCGTAATAACGACCCTCCACTACTTTCTAATTTATAGAAGATCCCGTAATAACGACCCTTCACTACTTTCTAATTTATAGAAGATCCCGTAGTAACGACCCTCCACTACTTTCTAATTTATAGAAGATCCCGTAATAACGACCCTCCACTACTTTCTAATTTATAGAAGATCCCGTAATAACGACCCTCCACTACTTTCTAATTTAAAAAAGATAATAACGACCCTCTACTACTTTCTAATTTATAGATCCCGTAATAACGACCCTCAACTACTTTCTAATTTATAGAAGATCCGTAATAACGACCCTCCACTACTTACTAATTTATAGAAGATTCCGTAATAACGACACTCTACTACTCTCTAATTTATAGAAGATCCCGTAATAACGACACTCTACTACTCTCTAATTTATAGAAGATCCCGTAATAACGACCCTCCACTA
Source organism: Prosapia bicincta (assembly GCA_036971475.1). Classification (NCBI taxonomy): domain Eukaryota; kingdom Metazoa; phylum Arthropoda; class Insecta; order Hemiptera; family Cercopidae; genus Prosapia; species Prosapia bicincta. The sequence goes on from JBAIZL010000002.1 coordinate 28,916,346, forward strand.
CTTTCTAATTTATAGAAGATCCCGTAATAACGACCCTCCACTACTTTCTAATTTATAGGAGATCCCGTAATAACGACCCTCCACTACTTTCTAATTTATAGAAGATCCCGTAATAACGACCCTCCACTACTTTCTAATTTATAGAAGATCCCGTAATAACGACCCTTCACTACTTTCTAATTTATAGAAGATCAAGTGGTAACGACCCTCCACTACTTTCTAATTTATAGAAGATCCCGTAATAACGACCCTCCACTACTTTCTAATTTATAGGAGATCCCGTAATAACGACCCTCCACTACTTTCTAATTTATAGAAGATCCCGTAATAACGACCCTCCACTACTTTCTAATTTATAGAAGATCCCGTAATAACGAACCTCCACTACTTTCTAATTTATAGAAGATCCCGTAATAACGACCCTCCACTACTTTCTAATTTATAGAAGATCCCGTAATAACGACCCTCCACTACTTTCTAATTTATAGGAGATCCCGTAATAACGACCCTCCACTACTTTCTAATTTATAGAAGATCCCGTAATAACGACCCTCCACTACTTTCTAATTTAAAAAAAGATCCCGTAGTAACGACCCTCCACTACATTCTAATTTATAGAAGATCCCGTAATAACGACCCTCCACTACTTTCTAATTTAAAAAAGATAATAACGACCCTCTACTATTTTCTAATTTATAGATCCCGTAATAACGACCCTCCACTACTTTCTAATTTATAGAAGATCCTGTAATAACGACCCTCCACTACTTTCTAATTTATAGAAGATCCCGTAATAACGACCCTTCACTACTTTCTAATTTATAGAAGATCCCGTAATAACGACCCTCCACTACTTTCTAATTTATAGAAGATCTCGTAATAACGACCCTCCACTACTTTCTAATTTATAGAAGATCCCGTAGTAACGACCCTCCACTACTTTGTAATATAAAGAAGATCCCGTAATAACGACCCTCCACTACTTTCTAATTTAAAAAAGATAATAACGACCCTCTACTACTTTCTAATTTATAGATCCCGTAATAACGACCCTCCACTACTTTCTAATTTATAGAAGATCCCGTAATAACGACCCTCCACTACTTTCTAATTTATAGAAGATCCCGTAATAACGACCCTCCACTACTTACTAATTTATAGAAGATTCCGTAATAACGACACTCTACTACTCTCTAATTTATAGAAGATCCCGTAATAACGACCCTCCACTACTTTCTAATTTATAGAAGATCCCGTAATAACGACCCTCCACTACTTTCTAATTTATAGAAGATCCCGTAGTAACGACCCTCCACTACTTTCTAATTTATAGAAGATCCCGTAGTAACGACCCTCCACTACTTTCTAATTTATATAAGATCCCGTAATAACGACCCTCCACTACTTTCTAATTTATAGAAGATCCCGTAATAACGACCCTCCACTACTTTCTAATTTAAAAAAAGATCCCGTAGTAACGACCCTCCACTACATTCTAATTTATAGAAGATCCCGTAATAACGACCCTCCACTACTTTCTAATTTAAAAAAGATAATAACGACCCTCTACTACTTTCTAATTTATAGATCCCGTAATAACGACCCTCCACTACTTTCTAATTTATAGAAGATCCCGTAATAACGACCCTCCACTACTTTCTAATTTATAGAAGATCCCGTAATAACGACCCTCCACTACTTTCTAATTTATAGAAGATCCCGTAATAACGACCCTCCACTACTTTCTAATTTATAGAAGATCCCGTAATAACGACCCTCCACTACTTTCTAATTTATAGAAGATCCCGTAGTAACGACCCTCCACTACTTTCTAATTTATAGAAGATCCCGTAATAACGACCCTCCACTACCTTCTAATTTATAGAAGATCCCGTTATAACGACCCTCCACTACTTTCTAATTTAAAAAAGATAATAACGACCCTCTACTACTTTCTAATTTATAGATCCCGTAATTACAACCCTCCACTACTTTCTAATTTATAGAAGATCCCGTAATAACGACCCTCCACTACTTTCTAATTTATAGAAGATCCCGTAATAACGACCCTCCACTACTTTCTAATTTAAAAAAGATAATAACGACCCTCTACTACTTTCTAATTTATAGAGCCCGTAATAACGACCCTCCACTACTTTCTAATTTATAGAAGATCCCGTAATAACGACCCTCCCTTACATTCTAACTTATAGAAGATCCCGTAGTAACGACCTCCACTACTTTCTAATTTATAGAAGATCCCGTAATAACGACCCTCCACTACTTTCTAATTTAAAAAAGATAATAACGACCCTCTACTACTTTCTAATTTATAGATCCCGTAATAACGACCCTCCACTACTTTCTAATTTATAGAAGATCCCGTAATAACGACCCTCCACTACTTTCTAATTTATATAAGATCCCGTAATAACGACCCTCCACTACTTTCTAATTTATAGAAGATCCCGTAATAACGACCCTCCACTACTTTCTAATTTAAAAAAAGTTCCCGTAGTAACGACCCTCCACTACATTCTAATTTATAGAAGATCCCGTAATAACGACCCTCCACTACTTTCTAATTTATAGAAGATCCCGTAATAACGACCCTTCACTACTTTCTAATTTATAGAAGATCCCGTAGTAACGACCCTCCACTACTTTCTAATTTATAGAAGATCCCGTAATAACGACCCTCCACTACTTTCTAATTTATAGAAGATCCCGTAATAACGACCCTCCACTACTTTCTAATTTAAAAAAGATAATAACGACCCTCTACTACTTTCTAATTTATAGATCCCGTAATAACGACCCTCAACTACTTTCTAATTTATAGAAGATCCGTAATAACGACCCTCCACTACTTACTAATTTATAGAAGATTCCGTAATAACGACACTCTACTACTCTCTAATTTATAGAAGATCCCGTAATAACGACACTCTACTACTCTCTAATTTATAGAAGATCCCGTAATAACGACCCTCCACTACTTTCTAATTTATAGAAGATCCCGTAATAACGACCCTCCACTACTTTCTAATTTATAGGAGATCCCGTAATAACGACCCTCCACTACTTTCTAATTTATAGAAGATCCCGTAATAACGACCCTCCACTACTTTCTAATTTATAGAAGATCCCGTAATAACGACCCTTCACTACTTTCTAATTTATAGAAGATCAAGTGGTAACGACCCTCCACTACTTTCTAATTTATAGAAGATCCCGTAATAACGACCCTCCACTACTTTCTAATTTATAGGAGATCCCGTAATAACGACCCTCCACTACTTTCTAATTTATAGAAGATCCCGTAATAACGACCCTCCACTACTTTCTAATTTATAGAAGATCCCGTAATAACGAACCTCCACTACTTTCTAATTTATAGAAGATCCCGTAATAACGACCCTCCACTACTTTCTAATTTATAGAAGATCCCGTAATAACGACCCTCCACTACTTTCTAATTTATAGGAGATCCCGTAATAACGACCCTCCACTACTTTCTAATTTATAGAAGATCCCGTAATAACGACCCTCCACTACTTTCTAATTTAAAAAAAGATCCCGTAGTAACGACCCTCCACTACATTCTAATTTATAGAAGATCCCGTAATAACGACCCTCCACTACTTTCTAATTTAAAAAAGATAATAACGACCCTCTACTATTTTCTAATTTATAGATCCCGTAATAACGACCCTCCACTACTTTCTAATTTATAGAAGATCCTGTAATAACGACCCTCCACTACTTTCTAATTTATAGAAGATCCCGTAATAACGACCCTTCACTACTTTCTAATTTATAGAAGATCCCGTAATAACGACCCTCCACTACTTTCTAATTTATAGAAGATCTCGTAATAACGACCCTCCACTACTTTCTAATTTATAGAAGATCCCGTAGTAACGACCCTCCACTACTTTGTAATATAAAGAAGATCCCGTAATAACGACCCTCCACTACTTTCTAATTTAAAAAAGATAATAACGACCCTCTACTACTTTCTAATTTATAGATCCCGTAATAACGACCCTCCACTACTTTCTAATTTATAGAAGATCCCGTAATAACGACCCTCCACTACTTTCTAATTTATAGAAGATCCCGTAATAACGACCCTCCACTACTTACTAATTTATAGAAGATTCCGTAATAACGACACTCTACTACTCTCTAATTTATAGAAGATCCCGTAATAACGACCCTCCACTACTTTCTAATTTATAGAAGATCCCGTAATAACGACCCTCCACTACTTTCTAATTTATAGAAGATCCCGTAGTAACGACCCTCCACTACTTTCTAATTTATAGAAGATCCCGTAATAACGACCCTCCACTACTTTCTAATTTATAGAAGATCCCGTAATAACGACCCTCCACTACCTTCTAATTTAAAAAAAGATCCCGTAGTAACGACCCTCCACTACTTTCTAATTTATAGAAGATCCCGTAATAACGACCCTCCACTACTTTCTAATTTATAGAAGATCCCGTAGTAACGACCCTCCACTACTTTCTAATTTATAGAAGATCCCGTAATAACGACCCTCCACTACTTTCTAATTTATAGAAGATCCCGTAATAACGACCCTTCACTACTTTCTAATTTATAGAATATCCCGTAGTAACGACCCTCCACTACTTTCTAATTTATAGAAGATCCCGTAATAATGACCCTCCACTACTTTCTAATTTAAAGAAGATCCCGTAATAACGACCCTCCACTACTTTCTAATTTAAAAAAAGATCTCGTAGTAACGACCCTCCACTACATTTTAATTTATAGAACATCCCGTAATAACGACCCTCCACTACTTTCTAATTTAAAAAAGATAATAACGACCCTCTACTACTTTCTAATTTATAGATCCCGTAATAACGACCCTCCACTACTTTCTAATTTATAGAAGATCCCGTAATAACGACCCTCCACTACTTTCTAATTTATAGAAGATCCCGTAATAACGACCCTCCACTACTTTCTAATTTAAAAAAAGATCCCGTAGTAACGACCCTCCACTACATTCTAATTTATAGAAGATCCCGTAATAACGACCCTCCACTACTTTCTAATTAATAGAAGATCCCGTAATAACGACCCTCCCTTACTTTCTAACTTATAGAAGATCCCGTAGTAACGACCTCCACTACTTTCTAATTTATAGAAGATCCCGTAATAACGACCCTCCACTACTTTCTAATTTATAGAAGATCCCGTAATAACGACCCTTCACTACTTTCTAATTTATACAAGATCACGTAATAACGACCCTCCACTACTTTCTAATTTATAGAAGATCTCGTAATAACGACCCTCCACTACTTTCTAATTTATAGAAAATCCCGTAGTAACGACCCTCCACTACTTTCTAATTTATAGAAGATCCCGTAATAACGACCCTCCACTACTTTCTAATTTATAGAAGATCCCGTAATAACGACCCTCCACTACTTTCTAATTTAAAAAAGATAATAACGACCCTCTACTACTTTCTAATTTATAGATCCCGTAATAACGACCCTCCACTACTTTCTAATTTATAGAAGATCCCGTAATAACGACCCTCCACTACTTTCTAATTTATAGAAGATCCCGTAATAACGACCCTCCACTACTTTCTAATTTATAGAAGATCCCGTAGTAACGACCCTCCACTACTTTCTAATTTATATAAGATCCCGTAATAACGACCCTCCACTACTTTCTAATTTATAGAAGATCCCGTAATAACGACCCTCCACTACTTTCTAATTTAAAAAAAGATCCCGTAGTAACGACCCTCCACTACATTCTAATTTATAGAAGATCCCGTAATAACGACCCTCCACTACTTTCTAATTTAAAAAAGATAATAACGACCCTCTACTACTTTCTAATTTATAGATCCCGTAATAACGACCCTCCACTACTTTCTAATTTATAGAAGATCCCGTAATAACGACCCTCCACTACTTTCTAATTTATAGAAGATCCCGTAATAACGACCCTCCACTACTTTCTAATTTATAGAAGATCCCGTAATAACGACCCTCCACTACTTTCTAATTTATAGAAGATCCCGTAATAACGACCCTCCACTACTTTCTAATTTATAGAAGATCCCGTAGTAACGACCCTCCACTACTTTCTAATTTATAGAAGATCCCGTAATAACGACCCTCCACTACCTTCTAATTTATAGAAGATCCCGTTATAACGACCCTCCACTACTTTCTAATTTAAAAAAGATAATAACGACCCTCTACTACTTTCTAATTTATAGAGCCCGTAATAACGACCCTCCACTACTTTCTAATATATAGAAGATCCCGTAATAACGACCCTCCCTTACATTCTAACTTATAGAAGATCCCGTAGTAACGACCTCCACTACTTTCTAATTTATAGAAGATCCCGTAATAACGACCCTTCACTACTTTCTAATTTATAGAAGATCCCGTAGTAACGACCCTCCACTACTTTCTAATTTATAGAAGATCCCGTAATAACGACCCTCCACTACTTTCTAATTTATAGAAGATCCCGTAATAATGACCCTCCACTACTTTCTAATTTAAAAAAAGATCCTGTAGTAACGACCCTCCACTACATTCTAATTTATAGAAGATCCCGTAATAACGACCCTCCACTACTTTCTAATTTAAAAAAGATAATAACGACCCTCTACTACTTTCTAATTTATTGATCCCGTAATAACGACCCTCCACTACTTTCTAATTTATAGAAGATCCCGTAATAACGACCCTCCACTACTTTCTAATTTATAGAAGATCCCGTAATAACGACCCTCCACTACTTTCTAATTTATAGAAGATCCCGTAATAACGACCCTCCACTACTTTCTAATTTATAGAAGATCCCGTAATAACGACCCTCCACTACTTTCTAATTTATAGAAGATCCCTTAATAACGACCCTCCACTACTTTCTAATTTATAGAAGATCCCGTAATAACGACCCTCCCTTACATTCTAACTTATAGAAGATCCCGTAGTAACGACCTCCACTACTTTCTAATTTATAGAAGATCCCGTAATAACGACCCTTCACTACTTTCTAATTTATAGAAGATCCCGTAGTAACGACCCTCCACTACTTTCTAATTTATAGAAGATCCCGTAATAACGACCCTCCACTACTTTCTAATTTATAGAAAATCCCGTAATAATGACCCTCCACTACTTTCTAATTTAAAAAAAGATCCCGTAGTAACGACCCTCCACTACATTCTAATTTATAGAAGATCCCGTAATAACGACCCTCCACTACTTTCTAATTTAAAAAAGATAATAACGACCCTCTACTACTTTCTAATTTATTGATCCCGTAATAACGACCCTCCACTACTTTCTAATTTATAGAAGATCCCTTAATAACGACCCTCCACTACTTTCTAATTTATAGAAGATCCCGTAATAACGACCCTCCACTACTTTCTAATTTATAGAAGATCCCGTAGTAACGACCCTCCACTACTTTCTAATTTATAGAAGATCCCGTAATAACGACCCTTCACTACCTTCTAATTTATAGAAGATCCTGTTATAACGACCCTCCACTACTTTCTAATTTAAAAAAGATAATAACGACCCTCTACTACTTTCTAATTTATAGATCCCGTAATTACAACCCTCCACTACTTTCTAATTTATAGAAGATCCCGTAATAACGACCCTCCACTACTTTCTAATTTATAGAAGATCCCGTAATAACGACCCTCCACTACTTTCTAATTTAAAAAAGATAATAACGACCCTCTACTACTTTCTAATTTATAGAGCCCGTAATAACGACCCTCCACTACTTTCTAATTTATAGAAGATCCCGTAATAACGACCCTCCCTTACATTCTAACTTATAGAAGATCCCGTAGTAACGACCTCCACTACTTTCTAATTTATAGAAGATCCCGTAATAACGACCCTCCACTACTTTCTAATTTAAAAAAGATAATAACGACCCTCTACTACTTTCTAATTAATAGATCCCGTAATAACGACCCTCCACTACTTTCTAATTTATAGAAGATCCCGTAATAACGACCCTCCACTACTTTCTAATTTATAGAAGATCCCGTAATAACGACCCTCCACTACTTTCTAATTTATAGAAGATCCCGTAGTAACGACCCTCCACTACTTTCTAATTTATATAAGATCCCGTAATAACGACCCTCCACTACTTTCTAATTTATAGAAGATCCCGTAATAACGACCCTCCACTACTTTCTAATTTAAAAAAAGATCCCGTAGTAACGACCCTCCACTACATTCTAATTTATAGAAGATCCCGTAATAACGACCCTCCACTACTTTCTAATTTATAGAAGATCCCGTAATAACGACCCTTCACTACTTTCTAATTTATAGAAGATCCCGTAGTAACGACCCTCCACTACTTTCTAATTTATAGAAGATCCCGTAATAACGACCCTCCACTACTTTCTAATTTATAGAAGATCCCGTAATAACGACCCTCCACTACTTTCTAATTTAAAAAAGATAATAACGACCCTCTACTACTTTCTAATTTATAGATCCCGTAATAACGACCCTCAACTACTTTCTAATTTATAGAAGATCCCGTAATAACGACCCTCCACTACTTACTAATTTATAGAAGATTCCGTAATAACGACACTCTACTACTCTCTAATTTATAGAAGATCCCGTAATAACGACCCTCCACTACTTTCTAATTTATAGAAGATCCCGTAATAACGACCCTCCACTACTTTCTAATTTATAGAAGATCCCGTAGTAACGACCCTCCACTACTTTCTAATTTATAGAAGATCCCGTAATAACGACCCTCCACTACTTTCTAATTTATAGAAGATCCCGTAATAACGACCCTCCACTACTTTCTAATTTAAAAAAGATAATAACGACCCTCTACTACTTTCTAATTTATAGATCCCGTAATAACGACCCTCAACTACTTTCTAATTTATAGAAGATCCCGTAATAACGACCCTCCACTACTTTCTAATTTATAGAAGATCCCGTAATAACGACCCTCCACTACTTTCTAATTTATAGAAGATTCCGTAATAACGACACTCTACTACTCTCTAATTTATAGAAGATCCCGTAATAACGACCCTCCACTACTTTCTAATTTATAGAAGATCCCGTAATAACGACCCTCCACTACTTTCTAATTTATAGGAGATCCCGTAATAACGACCCTCCACTACTTTCTAATTTATAGAAGATCCCGTAATAACGACCCTCCACTACTTTCTAATTTATAGAAGATCCCGTAATAACGACCCTTCACTACTTTCTAATTTATAGAAGATCAAGTGGTAACGACCCTCCACTACTTTCTAATTTATAGAAGATCCCGTAATAACGACCCTCCACTACTTTCTAATTTATAGGAGATCCCGTAATAACGACCCTCCACTACTTTCTAATTTATAGAAGATCCCGTAATAACGACCCTCCACTACTTTCTAATTTATAGAAGATCCCGTAATAACGACCCTCCACTACTTTCTAATTTATAGAAGATCCCGTAATAACGACCCTCCACTACTTTCTAATTTATAGAAGATCCCGTAATAACGACCCTCCACTACTTTCTAATTTATAGGAGATCCCGTAATAACGACCCTCCACTACTTTCTAATTTATAGAAGATCCCGTAATAACGACCCTCCACTACTTTCTAATTTATAGAAGATCCCGTAATAACGACCCTCCACTACTTTCTAATTTAAAAAAAGATCCCGTAGTAACGACCCTCCACTACATTCTAATTTATAGAAGATCCCGTAATAACGACCCTCCACTACTTTCTAATTTAAAAAAGATAATAACGACCCTCTACTATTTTCTAATTTATAGATCCCGTAATAACGACCCTCCACTACTTTCTAATTTATAGAAGATCCCGTAATAACGACCCTCCACTACTTTCTAATTTATAGAAGATCCCGTAATAACGACCCTCCACTACTTTCTAATTTATAGAAGATTCCGTAATAACGACACTCTACTACTTTCTAATTTATAGAAGATCCCGTAATAACGACCCTCCACTACTTTCTAATTAATAGAAGATCCCGTAATAACGACCCTCCCTTACTTTCTAACTTATAGAAGATCCCGTAGTAACGACCTCCACTACTTTCTAATTTATAGAAGATCCCGTAATAACGACCCTCCACTACTTTCTAATTTATAGAAGATCCCGTAATAACGACCCTTCACTACTTTCTAATTTATAGAAGATCCCGTAATAACGACCCTCCACTACTTTCTAATTTATAGAAGATCTCGTAATAACGACCCTCCACTACTTTCTAATTTATAGAAGATCCCGTAGTAACGACCCTCCACTACTTTGTAATATAAAGAAGATCCCGTAATAACGACCCTCCACTACTTTCTAATTTATAGAAGATCCCGTAATAACGACCCTCCACTACTTTCTAATTTAAAAAAGATAATAACGACCCTCTACTACTTTCTAATTTATAGATCCCGTAATAACGACCCTCCACTACTTTCTAATTTATAGAAGATCCCGTAATAACGACCCTCCACTACTTTCTAATTTATAGAAGATCCCGTAATAACGACCCTCCACTACTTACTAATTTATAGAAGATTCCGTAATAACGACACTCTACTACTCTCTAATTTATAGAAGATCCCGTAATAACGACCCTCCACTACTTTCTAATTTATAGAAGATCCCGTAATAACGACCCTCCACTACTTTCTAATTTATAGAAGATCCCGTAGTAACGACCCTCCACTACTTTCTAATTTATAGAAGATCCCGTAATAACGACCCTCCACTACTTTCTAATTTATAGAAGATCCCGTAATAACGACCCTCCACTACCTTCTAATTTAAAAAAAGATCCCGTAGTAACGACCCTCCACTACTTTCTAATTTATAGAAGATCCCGTAATAACGACCCTCCACTACTTTCTAATTTATAGAAGATCCCGTAGTAACGACCCTCCACTACTTTCTAATTTATAGAAGATCCCGTAATAACGACCCTCCACTACTTTCTAATTTATAGAAGATCCCGTAATAACGACCCTTCACTACTTTCTAATTTATAGAATATCCCGTAGTAACGACCCTCCACTACTTTCTAATTTATAGAAGATCCCGTAATAATGACCCTCCACTACTTTCTAATTTAAAGAAGATCCCGTAATAACGACCCTCCACTACTTTCTAATTTAAAAAAAGATCTCGTAGTAACGACCCTCCACTACATTTTAATTTATAGAACATCCCGTAATAACGACCCTCCACTACTTTCTAATTTAAAAAAGATAATAACGACCCTCTACTACTGTCTAATTTATAGATCCCGTAATAACGACCCTCCACTACTTTCTAATTTATAGAAGATCCCGTAATAACGACCCTCCACTACTTTCTAATTTAAAAAAGATAATAACGACCCTCTACTACTTTCTAATTTATAGATCCCGTAATAACGACCCTCCACTACTTTCTAATTTATAGAAGATCCCGTAATAACGACCCTCCACTACTTTCTAATTTATAGAAGATCCCGTAATAACGACCCTCCACTACTTACTAATTTATAGAAGATTCCGTAATAACGACACTCTACTACTCTCTAATTTATAGAAGATCCCGTAATAACGACCCTCCACTACTTTCTAATTTATAGAAGATCCCGTAATAACGACCCTCCACTACTTTCTAATTTATAGAAGATCCCGTAGTAACGACCCTCCACTACTTTCTAATTTATAGAAGATCCCGTAATAACGACCCTCCACTACTTTCTAATTTATAGAAGATCCCGTAATAACGACCCTCCACTACCTTCTAATTTAAAAAAAGATCCCGTAGTAACGACCCTCCACTACTTTCTAATTTATAGAAGATCCCGTAATAACGACCCTCCACTACTTTCTAATTTATAGAAGATCCCGTAGTAACGACCCTCCACTACTTTCTAATTTATAGAAGATCCCGTAATAACGACCCTCCACTACTTTCTAATTTATAGAAGATCCCGTAATAACGACCCTTCACTACTTTCTAATTTATAGAATATCCCGTAGTAACGACCCTCCACTACTTTCTAATTTATAGAAGATCCCGTAATAATGACCCTCCACTACTTTCTAATTTAAAGAAGATCCCGTAATAACGACCCTCCACTACTTTCTAATTTAAAAAAAGATCTCGTAGTAACGACCCTCCACTACATTTTAATTTATAGAACATCCCGTAATAACGACCCTCCACTACTTTCTAATTTAAAAAAGATAATAACGACCCTCTACTACTTTCTAATTTATAGATCCCGTAATAACGACCCTCCACTACTTTCTAATTTATAGAAGATCCCGTAATAACGACCCTCCACTACTTTCTAATTTATAGAAGATCCCGTAATAACGACCCTCCACTACTTTCTAATTTAAAAAAAGATCCCGTAGTAACGACCCTCCACTACATTCTAATTTATAGAAGATCCCGTAATAACGACCCTCCACTACTTTCTAATTTATAGAAGATCCCGTAATAACGACCCTTCACTACTTTCTAATTTATACAAGATCACGTAATAACGACCCTCCACTACTTTCTAATTTATAGAAGATCTCGTAATAACGACCCTCCACTACTTTCTAATTTATAGAAAATCCCGTAGTAACGACCCTCCACTACTTTCTAATTTAAAAAAGATAATAACGACCCTCTACTACTTTCTAATTTATAGAAGATCCCGTAATAACGACCCTCCACTACTTTCTAATTTATAGAAGATCCCGTAATAACGACCCTCCACTACTTTCTAATTTAAAAAAGATAATAACGACCCTCTACTACTTTCTAATTTATAGATCCCGTAATAACGACCCTCCACTACTTTCTAATTTATAGAAGATCCCGTAATAACGACCCTCCACTACTTTCTAATTTATAGAAGATCCCGTAATAACGACCCTCCACTACTTTCTAATTTATAGAAGATCCCGTAGTAACGACCCTCCACTACTTTCTAATTTATATAAGATCCCGTAATAACGACCCTCCACTACTTTCTAATTTATAGAAGATCCCGTAATAACGACCCTCCACTACTTTCTAATTTAAAAAAAGATCCCGTAGTAACGACCCTCCACTACATTCTAATTTATAGAAGATCCCGTAATAACGACCCTCCACTACTTTCTAATTTAAAAAAGATAATAACGACCCTCTACTACTTTCTAATTTATAGATCCCGTAATAACGACCCTCCACTACTTTCTAATTTATAGAAGATCCCGTAATAACGACCCTCCACTACTTTCTAATTTATAGAAGATCCCGTAATAACGACCCTCCACTACTTTCTAATTTATAGAAGATCCCGTAATAACGACCCTCCACTACTTTCTAATTTATAGAAGATCCCGTAATAACGACCCTCCACTACTTTCTAATTTATAGAAGATCCCGTAGTAACGACCCTCCACTACTTTCTAATTTATAGAAGATCCCGTAATAACGACCCTCCACTACCTTCTAATTTATAGAAGATCCCGTTATAACGACCCTCCACTACTTTCTAATTTAAAAAAGATAATAACGACCCTCTACTACTTTCTAATTTATAGATCCCGTAATTACAACCCTCCACTACTTTCTAATTTATAGAAGATCCCGTAATAACGACCCTCCACTACTTTCTAATTTATAGAAGATCCCGTAATAACGACCCTCCACTACTTTCTAATTTAAAAAAGATAATAACGACCCTCTACTACTTTCTAATTTATAGAGCCCGTAATAACGACCCTCCACTACTTTCTAATTTATAGAAGATCCCGTAATAACGACCCTCCACTACTTTCTAATTTATAGAAGATCCCGTAATAACGACCCTCCACTACTTTCTAATTTATAGAAGATCCCGTAATAACGACCCTCCACTACATTCTAATTTATAGAAGATCCCGTAATAACGACCCTCCACTACTTTCTAATTTAAAAAAGATAATAACGACCCTCTACTACTTTCTAATTTATTGATCCCGTAATAACGACCCTCCACTACTTTCTAATTTATAGAAGATCCCTTAATAACGACCCTCCACTACTTTCTAATTTATAGAAGATCCCGTAATAACGACCCTCCACTACTTTCTAATTTATAGAAGATCCCGTAATAATGACCCTCCACTACTTTCTAATTTAAAAAAAGATCCCGTAGTAACGACCCTCCACTACATTCTAATTTATAGAAGATTCCGTAATAACGACACTCCACTACTTTCTAATTTATAGAAGATCCCGTAATAACGACCCTTCACTACTTTCTAATTTACAGAAGATCCCGTAATAACGACCCTCCACTACTTTCTAATTTATAGAAGATCTCGTAATAACGACCCTTCACTACTTTCTAATTTATAGAAGATCCCGTAGTAACGACCCTCCACTACTTTCTAATTTATAGAAGATCCCTTAATAACGACCCTCCACTACTTTCTAATTTATAGAAGATCCCGTAATAACGACCCTCCACTACTTTCTAATTTATAGAAGATCCCGTAGTAACGACCCTCCACTACTTTCTAATTTATAGAAGATCCCGTAATAACGACCCTCCACTACCTTCTAATTTATAGAAGATCCTGTTATAACGACCCTCCACTACTTTCTAATTTAAAAAAGATAATAACGACCCTCTACTACTTTCTAATTTATAGATCCCGTAATTACAACCCTCCACTACTTTCTAATTTATAGAAGATCCCGTAATAACGACCCTCCACTACTTTCTAATTTATAGAAGATCTCGTAATAACGACCCTCCACTACTTTCTAATTTAAAAAAGATAATAACGACCCTCTACTACTTTCTAATTTATAGAGCCCGTAATAACGACCCTCCACTACTTTCTAATTTATAGAAGATCCCGTAATAACGACCCTCCCTTACATTCTAACTTATAGAAGATCCCGTAGTAACGACCTCCACTACTTTCTAATTTATAGAAGATCCCGTAATAACGACCCTCCACTACTTTCTAATTTAAAAAAGATAATAACGACCCTCTACTACTTTCTAATTTATAGATCCCGTAATAACGACCCTCCACTACTTTCTAATTTATAGAAGAACCCGTAATAACGACCCTCCACTACTTTCTAATTTATAGAAGATCCCGTAGTAACGACCCTCCACTACTTTCTAATTTATATAAGATCCCGTAATAACGACCCTCCACTACTTTCTAATTTATAGAAGATCCCGTAATAACGACCCTCCACTACTTTCTAATTTAAAAAAAGATCCCGTAGTAACGACCCTCCACTACATTCTAATTTATAGAAGATCCCGTAATAACGACCCTCCACTACTTTCTAATTTATAGAAGATCCCGTAATAACGACCCTTCACTACTTTCTAATTTATAGAAGATCCCGTAGTAACGACCCTCCACTACTTTCTAATTTAAAAAAGATAATAACGACCCTCTACTACTTTCTAATTTATAGATCCCGTAATAACGACCCTCCACTACTTTCTAATTTATAGAAGATCCCGTAATAACGACCCTCCACTACTTTCTAATTTATAGAAGATCCCGTAATAACGACCCTCCACTACTTTCTAATTTAAAAAAAGATCCCGTAGTAACGACCCTCCACTACATTCTAATTTATAGAAGATCCCGTAATAACGACCCTCCACTACTTTCTAATTTATAGAAGATCCCGTAATAACGACCCTTCACTACTTTCTAATTTATACAAGATCACGTAATAACGACCCTCCACTACTTTCTAATTTATAGAAGATCTCGTAATAACGACCCTCCACTACTTTCTAATTTATAGAAAATCCCGTAGTAACGACCCTCCACTACTTTCTAATTTAAAAAAGATAATAACGACCCTCTACTACTTTCTAATTTATAGAAGATCCCGTAATAACGACCCTCCACTACTTTCTAATTTATAGAAGATCCCGTAATAACGACCCTCCA
This sequence comes from Prosapia bicincta, assembly GCA_036971475.1. Classification (NCBI taxonomy): domain Eukaryota; kingdom Metazoa; phylum Arthropoda; class Insecta; order Hemiptera; family Cercopidae; genus Prosapia; species Prosapia bicincta. Next base: position 28,932,371 of record JBAIZL010000002.1, read on the forward strand.
CTACTTTCTAATTTAAAAAAGATAATAACGACCCTCTACTACTTTCTAATTTATAGATCCCGTAATAACGACCCTCCACTACTTTCTAATTTATAGAAGATCCCGTAATAACGACCCTCCACTACTTTCTAATTTATAGAAGATCCCGTAATAACGACCCTCCACTACTTTCTAATTTATAGAAGATCCCGTAGTAACGACCCTCCACTACTTTCTAATTTATATAAGATCCCGTAATAACGACCCTCCACTACTTTCTAATTTATAGAAGATCCCGTAATAACGACCCTCCACTACTTTCTAATTTAAAAAAAGATCCCGTAGTAACGACCCTCCACTACATTCTAATTTATAGAAGATCCCGTAATAACGACCCTCCACTACTTTCTAATTTAAAAAAGATAATAACGACCCTCTACTACTTTCTAATTTATAGATCCCGTAATAACGACCCTCCACTACTTTCTAATTTATAGAAGATCCCGTAATAACGACCCTCTACTACTTTCTAATTTATAGAAGATCCCGTAATAACGACCCTCCACTACTTTCTAATTTATAGAAGATCCCGTAATAACGACCCTCCACTACTTTCTAATTTATAGAAGATCCCGTAATAACGACCCTCCACTACTTTCTAATTTATAGAAGATCCCGTAGTAACGACCCTCCACTACTTTCTAATTTATAGAAGATCCCGTAATAACGACCCTCCACTACCTTCTAATTTATAGAAGATCCCGTTATAACGACCCTCCACTACTTTCTAATTTAAAAAAGATAATAACGACCCTCTACTACTTTCTAATTTATAGATCCCGTAATTACAACCCTCCACTACTTTCTAATTTATAGAAGATCCCGTAATAACGACCCTCCACTACTTTCTAATTTATAGAAGATCCCGTAATAACGACCCTCCACTACTTTCTAATTTAAAAAAGATAATAACGACCCTCTACTACTTTCTAATTTATAGAGCCCGTAATAACGACCCTCCACTACTTTCTAATTTATAGAAGATCCCGTAATAACGACCCTCCACTACTTTCTAATTTATAGAAGATCCCGTAATAACGACCCTCCACTACTTTCTAATTTATAGAAGATCCCGTAATAACGACCCTCCACTACATTCTAATTTATAGAAGATCCCGTAATAACGACCCTCCACTACTTTCTAATTTAAAAAAGATAATAACGACCCTCTACTACTTTCTAATTTATTGATCCCGTAATAACGACCCTCCACTACTTTCTAATTTATAGAAGATCCCTTAATAACGACCCTCCACTACTTTCTAATTTATAGAAGATCCCGTAATAACGACCCTCCACTACTTTCTAATTTATAGAAGATCCCGTAATAATGACCCTCCACTACTTTCTAATTTAAAAAAAGATCCCGTAGTAACGACCCTCCACTACATTCTAATTTATAGAAGATTCCGTAATAACGACACTCCACTACTTTCTAATTTATAGAAGATCCCGTAATAACGACCCTTCACTACTTTCTAATTTACAGAAGATCCCGTAATAACGACCCTCCACTACTTTCTAATTTATAGAAGATCTCGTAATAACGACCCTTCACTACTTTCTAATTTATAGAAGATCCCGTAGTAACGACCCTCCACTACTTTCTAATTTATAGAAGATCCCTTAATAACGACCCTCCACTACTTTCTAATTTATAGAAGATCCCGTAATAACGACCCTCCACTACTTTCTAATTTATAGAAGATCCCGTAGTAACGACCCTCCACTACTTTCTAATTTATAGAAGATCCCGTAATAACGACCCTCCACTACCTTCTAATTTATAGAAGATCCTGTTATAACGACCCTCCACTACTTTCTAATTTAAAAAAGATAATAACGACCCTCTACTACTTTCTAATTTATAGATCCCGTAATTACAACCCTCCACTACTTTCTAATTTATAGAAGATCCCGTAATAACGACCCTCCACTACTTTCTAATTTATAGAAGATCCCGTAATAACGACCCTCCACTACTTTCTAATTTAAAAAAGATAATAACGACCCTCTACTACTTTCTAATTTATAGAGCCCGTAATAACGACCCTCCACTACTTTCTAATTTATAGAAGATCCCGTAATAACGACCCTCCCTTACATTCTAACTTATAGAAGATCCCGTAGTAACGACCTCCACTACTTTCTAATTTATAGAAGATCCCGTAATAACGACCCTCCACTACTTTCTAATTTAAAAAAGATAATAACGACCCTCTACTACTTTCTAATTTATAGATCCCGTAATAACGACCCTCCACTACTTTCTAATTTATAGAAGAACCCGTAATAACGACCCTCCACTACTTTCTAATTTATAGAAGATCCCGTAGTAACGACCCTCCACTACTTTCTAATTTATATAAGATCCCGTAATAACGACCCTCCACTACTTTCTAATTTATAGAAGATCCCGTAATAACGACCCTCCACTACTTTCTAATTTAAAAAAAGATCCCGTAGTAACGACCCTCCACTACATTCTAATTTATAGAAGATCCCGTAATAACGACCCTCCACTACTTTCTAATTTATAGAAGATCCCGTAATAACGACCCTTCACTACTTTCTAATTTATAGAAGATCCCGTAGTAACGACCCTCCACTACTTTCTAATTTATAGAAGATCCCGTAATAACGACCCTCCACTACTTTCTAATTTATAGAAGATCCCGTAATAACGACCCTCCACTACTTTCTAATTTAAAAAAGATAATAACGACCCTCTACTACTTTCTAATTTATAGATCCCGTAATAACGACCCTCAACTACTTTCTAATTTATAGAAGATCCCGTAATAACGACCCTCCACTACTTACTAATTTATAGAAGATTCCGTAATAACGACACTCTACTACTCTCTAATTTATAGAAGATCCCGTAATAACGACCCTCCACTACTTTCTAATTTATAGAAGATCCCGTAATAACGACCCTCCACTACTTTCTAATTTATAGAAGATCCCGTAGTAACGACCCTCCACTACTTTCTAATTTATAGAAGATCCCGTAATAACGACCCTCCACTACTTTCTAATTTATAGAAGATCCCGTAATAACGACCCTCCACTACTTTCTAATTTAAAAAAGATAATAACGACCCTCTACTACTTTCTAATTTATAGATCCCGTAATAACGACCCTCAACTACTTTCTAATTTATAGAAGATCCCGTAATAACGACCCTCCACTACTTTCTAATTTATAGAAGATCCCGTAATAACGACCCTCCACTACTTTCTAATTTATAGAAGATTCCGTAATAACGACACTCTACTACTCTCTAATTTATAGAAGATCCCGTAATAACGACCCTCCACTACTTTCTAATTTATAGAAGATCCCGTAATAACGACCCTCCACTACTTTCTAATTTATAGGAGATCCCGTAATAACGACCCTCCACTACTTTCTAATTTATAGAAGATCCCGTAATAACGACCCTCCACTACTTTCTAATTTATAGAAGATCCCGTAATAACGACCCTTCACTACTTTCTAATTTATAGAAGATCAAGTGGTAACGACCCTCCACTACTTTCTAATTTATAGAAGATCCCGTAATAACGACCCTCCACTACTTTCTAATTTATAGGAGATCCCGTAATAACGACCCTCCACTACTTTCTAATTTATAGAAGATCCCGTAATAACGACCCTCCACTACTTTCTAATTTATAGAAGATCCCGTAATAACGACCCTCCACTACTTTCTAATTTATAGAAGATCCCGTAATAACGACCCTCCACTACTTTCTAATTTATAGAAGATCCCGTAATAACGACCCTCCACTACTTTCTAATTTATAGGAGATCCCGTAATAACGACCCTCCACTACTTTCTAATTTATAGAAGATCCCGTAATAACGACCCTCCACTACTTTCTAATTTATAGAAGATCCCGTAATAACGACCCTCCACTACTTTCTAATTTAAAAAAAGATCCCGTAGTAACGACCCTCCACTACATTCTAATTTATAGAAGATCCCGTAATAACGACCCTCCACTACTTTCTAATTTAAAAAAGATAATAACGACCCTCTACTATTTTCTAATTTATAGATCCCGTAATAACGACCCTCCACTACTTTCTAATTTGTAGAAGATCCCGTAATAACGACCCTCCACTACTTTCTAATTTATAGAAGATCTCGTAATAACGACCCTCCACTACTTTCTAATTTATAGAAGATCCCGTAGTAACGACCCTCCACTACTTTGTAATATAAAGAAGATCCCGTAATAACGACCCTCCACTACTTTCAAATTTATAGAAGATCCCGTAATAACGACCCTCCACTACTTTCTAATTTAAAAAAGATAATAACGACCCTCTACTACTTTCTAATTTATAGATCCCGTAATAACGACCCTCCACTACTTTCTAATTTATAGAAGATCCCGTAATAACGACCCTCCACTACTTTCTAATTTATAGAAGATCCCGTAATAACGACCCTCCACTACTTACTAATTTATAGAAGATTCCGTAATAACGACACTCTACTACTCTCTAATTTATAGAAGATCCCGTAATAACGACCCTCCACTACTTTCTAATTTATAGAAGATCCCGTAATAACGACCCTCCACTACTTTCTAATTTATAGAAGATCCCGTAGTAACGACCCTCCACTACTTTCTAATTTATAGAAGATCCCGTAATAACGACCCTCCACTACTTTCTAATTTATAGAAGTTCCCGTAATAACGACCCTCCACTACCTTCTAATTTAAAAAAAGATCCCGTAGTAACGACCCTCCACTACTTTCTAATTTATAGAAGATCCCGTAATAACGACCCTCCACTACTTTCTAATTTATAGAAGATCCCGTAGTAACGACCCTCCACTACTTTCTAATTTATAGAAGATCCCGTAATAACGACCCTCCACTACTTTCTAATTTATAGAAGATCCCGTAATAACGACCCTTCACTACTTTCTAATTTATAGAATATCCCGTAGTAACGACCCTCCACTACTTTCTAATTTATAGAAGATCCCGTAATAATGACCCTCCACTACTTTCTAATTTAAAGAAGATCCCGTAATAACGACCCTCCACTACTTTCTAATTTAAAAAAAGATCTCGTAGTAACGACCCTCCACTACATTTTAATTTATAGAACATCCCGTAATAACGACCCTCCACTACTTTCTAATTTAAAAAAGATAATAACGACCCTCTACTACTGTCTAATTTATAGATCCCGTAATAACGACCCTCCACTACTTTCTAATTTATAGAAGATCCCGTAATAACGACCCTCCACTACTTTCTAATTAATAGAAGATCCCGTAATAACGACCCTCCCTTACTTTCTAACTTATAGAAGATCCCGTAGTAACGACCTCTCTACTTTCTAATTTATAGAAGATCCCGTAATAACGACCCTCCACTACTTTCTAATTTATAGAAGATCCCGTAATAACGACCCTTCACTACTTTCTAATTTATAGAAGATCCCGTAATAACGACCCTCCACTACTTTCTAATTTATAGAAGATCTCGTAATAACGACCCTCCACTACTTTCTAATTTATAGAAGATCCCGTAGTAACGACCCTCCACTACTTTGTAATATAAAGAAGATCCCGTAATAACGACCCTCCACTACTTTCTAATTTATAGAAGATCCCGTAATAACGACCCTCCACTACTTTCTAATTTAAAAAAGATAATAACGACCCTCTACTACTTTCTAATTTATAGATCCCGTAATAACGACCCTCCACTACTTTCTAATTTATAGAAGATCCCGTAATAACGACCCTCCACTACTTTCTAATTTATAGAAGATCCCGTAATAACGACCCTCCACTACTTACTAATTTATAGAAGATTCCGTAATAACGACACTCTACTACTCTCTAATTTATAGAAGATCCCGTAATAACGACCCTCCACTACTTTCTAATTTATAGAAGATCCCGTAATAACGACCCTCCACTACTTTCTAATTTATAGAAGATCCCGTAGTAACGACCCTCCACTACTTTCTAATTTATAGAAGATCCCGTAATAACGACCCTCCACTACTTTCTAATTTATAGAAGATCCCGTAATAACGACCCTCCACTACCTTCTAATTTAAAAAAAGATCCCGTAGTAACGACCCTCCACTACTTTCTAATTTATAGAAGATCCCGTAATAACGACCCTCCACTACTTTCTAATTTATAGAAGATCCCGTAGTAACGACCCTCCACTACTTTCTAATTTATAGAAGATCCCGTAATAACGACCCTCCACTACTTTCTAATTTATAGAAGATCCCGTAATAACGACCCTTCACTACTTTCTAATTTATAGAATATCCCGTAGTAACGACCCTCCACTACTTTCTAATTTATAGAAGATCCCGTAATAATGACCCTCCACTACTTTCTAATTTAAAGAAGATCCCGTAATAACGACCCTCCACTACTTTCTAATTTAAAAAAAGATCTCGTAGTAACGACCCTCCACTACATTTTAATTTATAGAACATCCCGTAATAACGACCCTCCACTACTTTCTAATTTAAAAAAGATAATAACGACCCTCTACTACTTTCTAATTTATAGATCCCGTAATAACGACCCTCCACTACTTTCTAATTTATAGAAGATCCCGTAATAACGACCCTCCACTACTTTCTAATTTATAGAAGATCCCGTAATAACGACCCTCCACTACTTTCTAATTTAAAAAAAGATCCCGTAGTAACGACCCTCCACTACATTCTAATTTATAGAAGATCCCGTAATAACGACCCTCCACTACTTTCTAATTTATAGAAGATCCCGTAATAACGACCCTTCACTACTTTCTAATTTATACAAGATCACGTAATAACGACCCTCCACTACTTTCTAATTTATAGAAGATCTCGTAATAACGACCCTCCACTACTTTCTAATTTATAGAAAATCCCGTAGTAACGACCCTCCACTACTTTCTAATTTATAGAAGATCCCGTAATAACGACCCTCCACTACTTTCTAATTTATAGAAGATCCCGTAATAACGACCCTCCACTACTTTCTAATTTAAAAAAGATAATAACGACCCTCTACTACTTTCTAATTTATAGATCCCGTAATAACGACCCTCCACTACTTTCTAATTTATAGAAGATCCCGTAATAACGACCCTCCACTACTTTCTAATTTATAGAAGATCCCGTAATAACGACCCTCCACTACTTTCTAATTTATAGAAGATCCCGTAGTAACGACCCTCCACTACTTTCTAATTTATATAAGATCCCGTAATAACGACCCTCCACTACTTTCTAATTTATAGAAGATCCCGTAATAACGACCCTCCACTACTTTCTAATTTAAAAAAAGATCCCGTAGTAACGACCCTCCACTACATTCTAATTTATAGAAGATCCCGTAATAACGACCCTCCACTACTTTCTAATTTAAAAAAGATAATAACGACCCTCTACTACTTTCTAATTTATAGATCCCGTAATAACGACCCTCCACTACTTTCTAATTTATAGAAGATCCCGTAATAACGACCCTCCACTACTTTCTAATTTATAGAAGATCCCGTAATAACGACCCTCCACTACTTTCTAATTTATAGAAGATCCCGTAATAACGACCCTCCACTACTTTCTAATTTATAGAAGATCCCGTAATAACGACCCTCCACTACTTTCTAATTTATAGAAGATCCCGTAGTAACGACCCTCCACTACTTTCTAATTTATAGAAGATCCCGTAATAACGACCCTCCACTACCTTCTAATTTATAGAAGATCCCGTTATAACGACCCTCCACTACTTTCTAATTTAAAAAAGATAATAACGACCCTCTACTACTTTCTAATTTATAGATCCCGTAATTACAACCCTCCACTACTTTCTAATTTATAGAAGATCCCGTAATAACGACCCTCCACTACTTTCTAATTTATAGAAGATCCCGTAATAACGACCCTCCACTACTTTCTAATTTAAAAAAGATAATAACGACCCTCTACTACTTTCTAATTTATAGAGCCCGTAATAACGACCCTCCACTACTTTCTAATTTATAGAAGATCCCGTAATAACGACCCTCCACTACTTTCTAATTTATAGAAGATCCCGTAATAACGACCCTCCACTACTTTCTAATTTATAGAAGATCCCGTAATAACGACCCTCCACTACATTCTAATTTATAGAAGATCCCGTAATAACGACCCTCCACTACTTTCTAATTTAAAAAAGATAATAACGACCCTCTACTACTTTCTAATTTATTGATCCCGTAATAACGACCCTCCACTACTTTCTAATTTATAGAAGATCCCTTAATAACGACCCTCCACTACTTTCTAATTTATAGAAGATCCCGTAATAACGACCCTCCACTACTTTCTAATTTATAGAAGATCCCGTAATAATGACCCTCCACTACTTTCTAATTTAAAAAAAGATCCCGTAGTAACGACCCTCCACTACATTCTAATTTATAGAAGATTCCGTAATAACGACACTCCACTACTTTCTAATTTATAGAAGATCCCGTAATAACGACCCTTCACTACTTTCTAATTTACAGAAGATCCCGTAATAACGACCCTCCACTACTTTCTAATTTATAGAAGATCTCGTAATAACGACCCTTCACTACTTTCTAATTTATAGAAGATCCCGTAGTAACGACCCTCCACTACTTTCTAATTTATAGAAGATCCCGTAATAACGACCCTCCACTACTTTCTAATTTATAGAAGATCCCGTAATAACGACCCTCCACTACTTTCTAATTTAAAAAAGATAATAACGACCCTCTACTACTTTCTAATTTATAGATCCCGTAATAACGACCCTCCACTACATTCTAATTTATAGAAGATCCCGTAATAACGACCCACCACTACTTTCTAATTTAAAAAAGGTAATAACGACCCTCTACTACTTTCTAATTTATAGATCCCGTAATAACGACCCTCCACTACTTTCTAATTTATAGAAGATCCCGTAATAACGACCCTCCCTTACTTACTAACTTATAGAAGATCCCGTAGTAACGACCTCCACTACTTTCTAATTTATAGAAGATCCCGTAATAACGACCCTCCACTACTTTCCAATTTATAGAAGATCCCGTAATAACGTCCCTTCACTACTTTCTAATTTATAGAAGATCCCGTAATAACGACCCTTCACTACTTTCTAATTTAAAAAAAGATCCCGTAGTAACGACCCTCCACTACATTCTAATTTATAGAAGATCCCGTAATAACGACCCTCCACTACTTTCTAATTTATAGAAGATCCCGTAGTAACGACCCTCCACTACTTTCTAATTTATAGATCCCGTAATAACGACCCTCCACTACTTTCTAATTTATAGAAGATCTCGTAATAACGACCCTCCACTACTTTCTAATTTATAGAAGATCCCGTAATAACGACCCTCCACTACTTTCTAATTTATAGAAGATTCCGTAATAACGACACTCTACTACTTTCTAATTTATAGAAGATCACGTAATAACGACCCTCCACTACTTTCTAATTAATAGAAGATCCCGTAATAACGACCCTCCCTTACTTTCTAACTTATAGAAGATCCCGTAGTAACGACCTCCACTACTTTCTAATTTATAGAAGATCCCGTAATAACGACCCTCCACTACTTTCTAATTTATAGAAGATCCCGTAATAACGACCCTCCACTACTTTCTAATTTAAAAAAGATAATAACGCCCCTCTACTACTTTCTAATTTATAGATCCCGTAATAACGTCCCTCCACTACTTTCTAATTTATAGAAGATCCCGAATTAACGACCCTCCACTACTTTCTAATTTATAGAAGATAACGTAATAACGACCCTCCACTACTTTCTAATTTATAGAAGATTCCGTAATAACGACACTCTACTACTCTCTAATTTATAGAAGATCCCGTAATAACGACCCTCCACTACTTTCTAATTTATAGAAGATCCCGTAATAACGACCCTCCACTACTTTCTAATTTATAGAAGATCCCGTAATAACGACCCTTCACTACTTTCTAATTTACAGAAGATCCCGTAATAACGACCCTCCACTACTTTCTAATTTATAGAAGATCCCGTAATAACGACCCTCCACTACTTTCTAATTTATAGAAGATCCCGTAGTAACGACCCTCCACTACTTTCTAATTTATAGAAGATCCCGTAATAACGACCCTCCACTACTTTCTAATTTATAGAAGATCCCGTAATAACGACCCTTCACTACTTTCTAATTTATAGAAGATCCCGTAGTAACGACCCTCCACTACTTTCTAATTTATAGAAGATCCCGTAATAACGACCCTCCACTACTTTCTAATTTATAGAAGATCCCGTAATAACGACCCTCCACTACTTTCTAATTTAAAAAAGATCCCGTAGTAACGACCCTCCACTACATTCTAATTTATAGAAGATCCCGTAATAACGACCCTCCACTACTTTCAAATTTAAAAAAGATAATAACGACCCTCTACTACTTTCTAATTTATAGATCCCGTAATAACGACCCTCCACTACTTTCTAATTTATAGAAGATCCCGTAATAACGACCCTCCACTACTTTCTAATTTATAGAAGATCCCGTAATAACGACCCTCCACTACTTTCTAATTTATAGAAGATTCCGTAATAACGACACTCTACTACTTTCTAATTTATAGAAGATCCCGTAATAACGACCCTCCACTACTTTCTAATTAATAGAAGATCCCGTAATAACGACCCTCCCTTACTTTCTAACTTATAGAAGATCCCGTAGTAACGACCTCCACTACTTTCTAATTTATAGAAGATCCCGTAATAACGACCCTCCACTACTTTCTAATTTATAGAAGATCCCGTAATAACGACCCCTCACTACTTTCTAATTTATAGAAGATCACGTAATAACGACCCTCCACTACTTTCTAATTTATAGAAGATCCCGTAATAACGACCCTCCACTACTTTCTAATTTATAGAAGATCCCGTAGTAACGACCCTCCACTACTTTCTAATTTATAGAAGATCCCGTAATAACGACCCTCCACTACTTTCTAATTTATAGAAGATCCCGTAATAACGACCCTCCACTACTTTCTAATTTAAAAAAGATAATAACGACCCTCTACTACTTTCTAATTTATAGATCCCGTAATAACGACCCTCCACTACTTTCTAATTTATAGAAGATCCCGTAATAACGACCCTCCACTACTTTCTAATTTATAGAAGATCCCGTAATAACGACCCTCCACTACTTTCTAATTTATAGAAGATCCCTTAATAACGACCCTTCACTACTTTCTAATTTATAGAAGATCCCGTAATAACGACCCTCCACTACTTTCTAATTTATAGACGATCCCGTAGTAACGACCCTCCACTACTTTCTAATTTACAGAAGATCCCGTAATAACGACCCTCCACTACTTTCTAATTTATAGAAGATCCCGTAATAACGACCCTTCACTACTTTCTAATTTATAGAAGATCCCGTAATAACGACCCTCCACTACTTTCTAATTTATAGAAGATCCCGTAATAACGACCCTCCACTACTTTCTAATTTATAGAAGATCCCGTAGTAACGACCCTCCACTACTTTCTAATTTATAGAAGATCCCGTAATAACGACCCTCCACTACTTTCTAATTTATAGAAGATCCCGTAATAACGACCCTTCACTACTTTCTAATTTATAGAAGATCCCGTAGTAACGACCCTCCACTACTTTCTAATTTATAGAAGATCCCGTAATAACGACCCTCCACTACTTTCTAATTTATAGAAGATCCCGTAATAACGACCCTCCACTACTTTCTAATTTAAAAAAGATCCCGTAGTAACGACCCTCCACTACATTCTAATTTATAGAAGATCCCGTAATAACGACCCTCCACTACTTTCTAATTTAAAAAAGATAATAACGACCCTCTACTACTTTCTAATTTATAGATCCCGTAATAACGACCCTCCACTACTTTCTAATTTATAGAAGATCCCGTAATAACGACCCTCCACTACTTTCTAATTTATAGAAGAGCCCGTAATAACGACCCTCCACTACTTTCTAATTTATAGAACATTCCGTAATAACGACACTCTACTACTTTCTAATTTATAGAAGATCCCGTAATAACGACCCTCCACTACTTTCTAATTAATAGAAGATCCCGTAATAACGACCCTCCCTTACTTTCTAACTTATAGAAGATCCCGTAGTAACGACCTCCACTACTTTCTAATTTATAGAAGATCCCGTAATAACGACCCTCCACTACTTTCTAATTTATAGAAGATCCCGTAATAACGACCCCTCACTACTTTCTAATTTATAGAAGATCACGTAATAACGACCCTCCACTACTTTCTAATTTATAGAAGATCCCGTAATAACGACCCTCCACTACTTTCTAATTTATAGAAGATCCCGTAGTAACGACCCTCCACTACTTTCTAATTTATAGAAGATCCCGTAATAACGACCCTCCACTACTTTCTAATTTATAGAAGATCCCGTAATAACGACCCTCCACTACTTTCTAATTTAAAAAAGATAATAACGACCCTCTACTACTTTCTAATTTATAGATCCCGTAATAACGACCCTCCACTACTTTCTAATTTATAGAAGATCCCGTAATAACGACCCTCCACTACTTTCTAATTTATAGAAGATCCCGTAATAACGACCCTCCACTACTTTCTAATTTATAGAAGATCCCTTAATAACGACCCTTCACTACTTTCTAATTTATAGAAGATCCCGTAATAACGACCCTCCACTACTTTCTAATTTATAGAAGATCCCGTAATAACGACCCTCCACTACTTTCTAATTTATAGAAGATCCCGTAATAACGACCCTACACTACTTTCTAATTTATATAAGATCCCGTAATAACGACGCTCCACTACTTTCTAATTTATAGAAGATCCCGTAATAACGACCCTCCACTACTTTCTAATTTATAGAAGATCCCGTAATAACGACCCTCCCCTACTTTCTAATTTATAGAAGATCCCGTAGTAACGACCCTCCACTACTTTCTAATTTATAGAAGATCCCGTAATAACGACCCTCCACTACTTTCTAATTTATAGAAGATCCCGTAGTAACGACCCGAGAGAAAGAGAAAATTAACACTGTTTTTATTAAAATTTATTGTATTACAACCTAAAGCTTCAAGAGTCCGCATTTTTAGTAATTTTAGTATCTGCTAAGCAATCAACTTTCTCATTGCAGTATATTAATGTAATCTGACATAGTTGTAATAATTGTATGTTTGACGAATAATTTCAAGTGGTATTAAATTTATTATAATTGTTAATTATTCAGAAACCTGAAGGTGTGACTATAGAAAGGTAAGGTAATTATAATATAACCTAAAGGTAAATGTTATTTTAAATAAGTTAGGTTATAATATATATATTATATATATTCCTTCACGAATGAAAAAATTATACATATATATTCTAACGCTTTTACCCATGCGTTGCGGCGCCAAAACTCTAACACTCTTGGGTCAACTTTCAATGTAACAAATTTATTTATTCAATTATTATTTTAACTGATAGGACTCGGTTTTGGCACCACTTATCTTTGATTAGAATGAAATTATCATTTATTATATTGATATCTTTGTTACACTGAAATAACACACAATTTACAGGTTCAGATAATTTAATTAAGTATTATCTATATTACAATATTATCTAAATGAGAATGTCTTAATTAAATTTAAATTTGGCTTGCTCGGTTATATTAATCTGCAAGAAACTCTTAACTTTCTTTCTTTTTTTTATAACTAACATAATTTTGATAAATTTGCTTTGATCTCAGGGTCGCTGTATAAAGTTCGGATTGCAATTATAGAAAACTTAGGTTTAATATTATTTTATAGCTTTGATTTAATGATTATTGCTTTTATGGATTAATAAATATTATTTATGTGATTGGCAAATCAACAAAAAAGTTTAATGTTCAAAGAGTATTGAAAAAAGTTATTCTTTATTGAATTTGAGTCACTTGTTCGTAGCTCGTGGTCCTGCAGTTCCGTCCGTTGCACTATAATCAAAATCAACTATCCCTAACTTTACTATCAACGCGTAGGTTGCTACTTTCGACGATTTACCTAATATTCACTCCTTTCGACGATTTACATAATATTTACTGCTTTCGATGATTTACATAATATTCACTGCTTTCGACGATTTACTTAATATTCCCCCTGCAAAAACTACAAACAATATAATGGTTACTGTTCAATCTATTCTACCACTTCCGAAAATTAAAGCAAAAGAAACTGAAAAAAAAGAAGAGGCCATCACAAAAGTCAGAAATAATAACTTTATCACCTTTTAAAAGACTCTTGGAAGAGAAAAAAAGGAGTTAGAGAAGGTAAAAGCAGAAAGAACTCTTAAAAAGACAGAGAGAGAAAGCGAGAAAGATATTAGGCCTACAAAAAAACCAATGCACATAAAAAACTAAACTTCGGAAATAACTACACAAGCCCATCTACAAGTTCAGGACAAGCAAACCTACCCAAAGAAGACGATGCTGACCCAACAATTTGCCCAGGATGTGGAAATTCGTATTCTGAGAACTGGGTACAGTGTGGTATCTGCAAGGAACAGTGGCACGAAGATTGCTCGACTTATGAAGGTAGTGGCCCATTTGTTTGTGATCACTGTTAGTGCATACTTTTAACCACCCTACTAGCGTACTCTTACCCTCCCAGTAGGACAAGAGTACGCACTTGACAATTTTTTAAATTTTATTTTTCATTTTGATGTGTTGATTGCTAAGTAAGTGAAATTTATAAGAATGTTTCATATATAAATAAAGAATATTTTAGAAAATTTTGAAGTCTGTATATTATTTATTTACGCAGATATACCTAAAAAATCATTAGTTGCGTACTCTTACCCTCTCTTCCCAAATATATATATATATATATATATATATATATATATATATATATATATATATATATATATATATCACTTTCACTATATGTACTTAAGCAAAAATCTTACTTGCTATTTATGCGAGTAAACTTTCAAAGATTGATAGTATCTCGATTATCGAGCATCACTGGGTTCAGACAGAAGGAAAATTAACAAAACAAGGAACAAATTATTTAAAGTATTTTAAGTATAGTTATGTATGCCGGAGTTAAGTCTCAAACCTTGTAAGCATACACACACTTTATGTGTTAAGGATGGTAACATCAAAGGAATTTCCTTTTGTTACGAAAAAAGACCGGAAGTAGCAACCGGAAGTGTTCACTGTAAAAAGAATGACTTCAATGCCTTTGAGACGTTTAGTCCTTTCTCTAAATTCTAAATTATAAAGCAAAAATATCTCCAAGGATTAAAATTATTATTTTAAATAAAGACATTTTATTATTTATTCAGCTAAATATTGTTCATTTAAAAATCTGGTTTAGTTAATAAATCAGTTTAAAATGTTTTCCCCAAAATTGATATTCACATTAAAATGGTTTAAAATTATTTTGGAAATTCTCATTGGTTTTCATTTTATTTCGCGTCAAGAGGACAAGTTGAGAATAACACTAAATCAGGAGAGCGACCCTGCCCGTCCATGGAAAAATTTTCCCTCAACGTGCCAGTAATAGGGAATCATTACTATCCTTTTCGTTAGTCCTAATCAATTTAATTTATAGTCATTCGCCGGAAAAGCGATGTATGCAATGATAACTTTAGATTGTGCCAATAAAGAAAACTGTTACTTATTTTTGAAAACTTAGAAGTTTATAAGTAAAAATTGAAGAAAGAAAATATAATAAATGAACAAATATATGCACAATCAGACGTTTCAAAATTTTAAAATTATAGTGTAGCTAAGCGTTGTGAGGCAAGATGAGGCGTTACCCAATAGGAAGCGAGATCTACAAGTGGTGGAGGCAGTTCAAACAGTATATAAAGTCGAGCTAATGGTTTTGGCGAAGAGTAGTTTTTAAAGTTTTAACAATGTAGTTAATCCGAAACGCGCCAGCAAAGAAAAATGTTTTAATGTTAGGAAAGTAAGAAAAATATTCTCCAATGTGTTTAATCTTAGTAAGCGTTAGTAGTCATAATGTCCGATCACCTGTTATTAAAAAATAAAATAAAACTCTTGTATATTTCTGTATTTTAAGAAGCAAAGCTTATTGAGAGGAATGGTAACGTTGTACAGGCTCATTTTATACTGAAATAAATAGGCATTCACGAATGTTGAGTCATCACAAATTAATTGGTTTGTCTAGCTTTTAACGTATCTAGGTACAACCGACTGCTTGTACTAAAAATAAAGTTCTTTCCAGTTCTTTTCTAAAATTTATATCCTGTTAACTCTTAACTTGATTTTATTGCTATTTTAAAACAACTTCAGAAACTGTTATAAAATCTACTAAAACAATAAAGAAACCTAAAGCCACAGTGGTATTTAGTATCTATCTATATATTACAATATCATCATAGGTACATTTTATTTATAAAATATTGATATTCTGATAAATATTTTAAATATAATTGTTTAAATGTTCTCGTTAGATCTGTAGTAAAATAGCTTTTGAAAGAATTTGTATGAAGTCAAACAAATTTTTATTTTATAATTTTAATTATTACAAATATCTCTGTACATAAGAATCACAATATGACAAAAGATGTTGGCATGGCAACGAAGACTGCAATATGCTCAGCCTCCCAGACCGCCGTTTCCTCGGGTAATTTACCCAATGAAATTGCCTCTCTGGGTGATTAAAAAAACCTTTTTCTTATGTTTAGAAAGAAGTAACATTTTTATCTCAGAAATAGTGATTTATTAACTGAATTATTTCACGATTTTATCGCCATTATAATCAGCTACTGGGGCTTTCGTAAGTATTGTTTGTTTTGTAATTTTTTGTTTTATTTAAATTTTATTTTATTATTTTGTTTTACCTAAAATATTGAGTGTTTGTCTTAGTTGTTGATTGGTGATAATAGTCCAAAGATGTTTTTTCGTGAGGAAAGAAATTTTAAACGATGCTTCTCATCTTATCGAACTTAAACCGTTTTGAAAACAATCGCTTTCTTGAATACACATATAGGATACATTTTGTGCTAGTGTTAGAGATAGTTCACGTTAGTCAAAACATTTGGGAATTATAAAAATGTGGGTTTTATAAGTTTTATTTTGTCTTCGTTTTTCTATAAAACCTGTTATGCTATGGTTTGTTTACATAATAACGAATAGAAACCTAGCTGACCCGGCAAACTTCATACCGTATAAAAATCAATGAATGGCTTGTTAACAATGGCTAAACTTAATTTAATATTTTATAAACATAATAATAATTGTACAGAAATGGCTTTGAATTGTGTTGGCAATTAATTTAAATTTGTTGAGGGTTGCCTAGCAACCAAAACTTTGAATGAATTCATTGATATATTTTAAGATAAAATAAGATAAAAAATAATATTTTATGGTATTTTGGCACTTAAAAGTTACATCTTAAAAAATTGATATATTTTCTGGAAGCTGTTTTTCTAAAACCTTAGTTTATTAATTTAGAATTTTTCCCATATCATTTAATAGCGTCAAAAATACTTGTCATCTTACAGGAGGCATTTCTTGATTTGATCAGTCATTGCCTTGGTGTGTGTCAGAGTTTCGTATTCCGTACAGGCAACCTCAAAAGTAAATCCATTAAGCAATACTCCAAGTATTGTGTTTACGTTGGCTATGAAGGGGAATAGTTTTGGTGTCGGATCCAGGGGTTTAGGGTTTGGCATTCCTGACCCTAATGATAGTTTTAAAAATCAAGAGTAATTTTAACTCTAAAACTAGACCAAGTTGATAAAATGAGTCAATTAAATGTAATAATAATTTCAAAAATTGCAATTTAAAGGCTGCGAAAGAATAAAAAGATCTTAAAAGCGAAGGTAAAATTTTTTACCTCACAAATTACAATATTGAGAAATATTGAGTCTATGAGACTTAAATGAGTGTTTTCTAAGAGCTTCATCCCCTGTTAAATCTATTCTTTCATATATACAAGTCATAGTACGTCTATTTAGGCGTTCCTAGGAAGTTGTATTTATTTATATCTGAGAGCTATAGTCATTGCCTCCATAATCCTACATCGGACTTGTGCCTACCAGATTAGAACGTAACCCTTCCTATAGAACCCGTTCTTCTATTCTCAATCTTCTATCTGTTGAAGACATTCCGTAAAATGATGCATCTGGTCAAACTATAAGAACTAGTGTTTTGACTTCCACCACATCCGTAATTTATTAACTGATGAGATTTTCCTCTGTTTTGACAATCTTTGGTTGGGCTTGAATATGTGACGCGTTATCTCGTCTAACAAACAACAGTTTACTTCCTGGTTTCTATGGAAACGCTATTTAGAATTAATTTTACTATTGTTATGTTTCTAATGTTTTTATTCGTCATATTTTAAATTCGTTTTAAACAACAAAATGTGTGTTTTACCACGATCTTAGACTGCTTTAATGCATTGACTATCAGTTTGTAGGTAACTCGGTTCACTTTAGTATGATAATTTAAACCGCTCATACATTACCTATGTTCTTTGAAATCTGAAGTGAAACTAAACACCAATATATATGTCAACTATTCTGTTTAAATGTAAGTCTAAGCTATATTCATTGCCTTCGTCGTCCTACATGGGACTTGTGCTTACCATATTAGAACGTAACCATCCCTATAGAACCCGTTCTTCTACTCTCTATGTCCTGCTTTTTAAATATTTTCCATAACATCCTGCATCTGGTCAAGATGTATTTTACTATTTTTTTTACTTCCAGCACATTTGTAACTTATTGCTTACAGTAATTTTCCTCTGTACTTTGACAATCTTCGTAGGTTTTCCTATTTGAATGTGTGACAATTTTGTCGTCAAGAAATCATCGTTCACTGGTTTCTATGGAAACTCAATTTAATATTTATTTTACTTTTATCTTTGTTATTTTTTCTAATAACTTTACTATTTATAATGCTCAAAATTTAAATTCTTTTTAAATAACAAAATGTATATTTTACCATGATCTTTGTCTGCTGTATAATACATTGACTATCCGTATTAGGTAATTCGGTTTACATTCGTGCTCTAATTTACTCTCATTGTTTGTCTAAAATCGTAGATATCATAAACCTAAGCTCCAGAATGTATGTCAGCTATACTGGGCTAATACTCTCTCACTAGAGACATGACGTCACACAAGGCGACATATATAGAAATACATATCTGTTGGCAGGAGATTACACGTGTTAGGATCTCACCAGCAGTTAGCTTAGGCTGCAATGTCTGGCGACACACAATGGCATTACTCAGGAGGACATATAATTATCTCTATAATACGTGTTGTTTTTCCCTTGTACTTGCCTCAGTTCATGGGGGAATCCTTTACTGGAAACTAATATTTACATAGTTTTATTAAATTTAAAATAGGTTCCTTGCTCATCCGTTTGTTTTTCACAGATAACCAAAAAAAAACCTCTCTTGGCTTTTCTTCAAAATGCCCTGGACACGAATAAGAGAAAAGTGGTTCCCACAACACATTATTCAATAACATTATTTTCATAACTCACGAACAAAAGGTAGTCACTAGGTATTTGTTTGTTATCTTGATATTTTTGCGGTTGTTGCAGCCTTAAGGGGACCAGCCAGTATGACTATGTGTACGATGATAGGGTTGATGATTATAGGACGGATTTAGGCATAACATTTTATAGTATCAGTATAAAGGGTTAACAAGAAGCCTTTATCACGTGGGGTGTAGTTTAACCTACTTGAGATGGATCTCTTGCTATCGAGGGTATAAAAGATACAGGTTACACCCGATTCAAAAAAGAAAGATAAGGAAGGACACATTGAGCTAGGGACGACTAGGGAAGGATATAGTGAATATCCCTTATCGGTTCGGGAAATAAGGGGGATGTATGGCAACGCATTGCCTCATCCGGTCTGAAGAGCTGTATGCTCCCGATAAACGTTAACTGTTTATCCAAGAGAGCTTCGCTTTTTAATATGTTGGGAGCAAAGGTTGAGTGTCATCTATAATTGAGCATTTTGTGTTTTTGCATTTTGATTGAAGCTACGATATATTTCATAAATGTAAATGGGGTTAAGGAAACCAGACGGGGCCATGCTACCTTAGGTCACTAACGGTTCCATAAATGTTCCTTTTATTACTCTTCAACCGGGTCTCTATTGTTCTCGGTTTCCGCTCGGTTACACTCTTCAATGGGCTCTTCACGTTTCTTGAAGGCATTTTTAGTTGGTATATAACTACGTAAGTTTGATAGTATTACTGCGTTCCGTCAACACATTTCAAAAGATGGTATGAAAAGTTTTCTAAAAGACTATAAACTGGTAAAACCATCAATAAAACGTGTGAAATTTGGTGTAATGGTGCATCTTAATCTCGGAGCAAAGGAAAATATTATTTATAAATGTGGGATTAATAACTGCAGCGCTAAAAACAAGTAAGAGACAATACCATGTTTTGATTAGCTCGAGTTACTCCACTTCACTCCACTCACAGTTCTGGTAGCGTGGATATTGAAATATCCGTTTTTTTTATTATCGTTTGTGAGACTATATTTTACGGCCTATAGTGAGGAAACTGATAAATGCTTTCAGGGAGGCTCTCGTGGTTTGTCTTCTGAAACATTCAACTAAAATAGTTGGCGCAGGACAAATTGTTGAAGTGGATAAAAGCGCGTTTGGGAAAAGCAAGTACAAGTTTGACCAAAACTCGTTGGCTAGTTGGTGGTATAGATAACGAGGGTAAAGAGTGTTGAGAAAAAGGATTCAGCTACATTACTGCAAATAATAATGGAAAATGTGGAGCCTGGACAACAGTCATTACAGATATGTGGAGAGGGTACAATTCTCTGAGTCAAAATGGATATCTACACAAAACGATTAATCACTCTCTCAATATTGTTTATCCTGGTGATCTTAATGTGCATACGCAGACAATAGAAAGACATTGGGCTAAGATAAAACGTGCTATGCGTCGAAGAATAGGTCGAATGGCAGTCACTAGGTTCGAAACATTCCTTGTGGAATACCTTATGGAGAAATACTGTTTTGACAAAGTCAGAAACGTTTGAAGAATCTTTTAAGGCAATCGATTATTTCTTCCCTCAATGATTGTGTGAAACATTTTAATTAGTAATATATGAATATAGATATTTATGTCATAGAATAAAATAAACAAGAAAACGCCAATCGGGATCAAAATATAAATAAAAGACGGGTAGTTTAGATAGGTCCTGGATTAAGAAGAAAATAAGACAATGCTACTTTTAGCAGCTTCATGTAAATAAAATGGATACATATGAGATAACTCCAATATTAAGAGGAAATATGACAAGGCTCTCTGGGGCGCTTTGGGTAACATGAGGAAATTATTCCATAAATAGTTTACCATTTTAAATCAATAATTTTCCATATTACTTGGAGCGGCAGGAGAAGCATTCTACTCTGAAATGAAATAGCCTTGAAAAACTTCATAAAGTTTTGCTTAAGTATGTATTTTGTTCTAGTTTAATAATATCATTTTTATATGCTGTAAAATATGTTTGATTAGTTATAGTAATTAGGTTATTTTCGTTGCTGGTTCGCTCTAAATACGAACTACAGTATAAATGACAAAAGTGTAACTGCGTTTGCACAATTATAATATTTGAGCTTTAGCTTATCGAGTCACTGTGCTTGCTGGTTTGCAAAAGTGACTTTAATAAAAAAAAGGGCCCACCAATATTTCCATCCAAGTGGAAAAGTTGAAATTAAAATTGCACAAATTTGCATCCTATGAACATTCCTTAAAAGAAGAAGTAAAAAATTAAATAATTAATTAATAAAAAAGTAATATGGTCAGGAAACACTGTATGGGGCTTGGTTTTACTGCATTTAAGGGACTGTCCTTGCATTATAGAACAGTGCTTCTTCCAGAAGAGACAGAAATTGTGTTTATGCACAGAATAAAACTCCGGGGCAACATTACGCTTTTCCGAAAATTTGCACAAAGAAATTCAAAGTATGCTTACAGCTGGAAGAGGTTTAATTTTAATTCATTGATTTCCAGAAATGTTTGTTGATAATATGAAGATAAATAATATAGATATCCTAATATTCAAAATTTAAAGATGTTTTTGTCCTAGCATTAAAATTTCTTTTTATGAATGTCATATAAGTGTTACATGGACCAAATTAAATTGTTTTATTTTAGTATCACGCATGATAGTAAATATTTGTTATAATAACTAACACATCTCCCACGAACGATCCTCTGACTCTTATTAATTCTTAGAAGTTGGACAGGCATGGGCTAAGCTAACGGGGTTGATGTAATGAGTCCAATAGAGTTTAGATAATTTGAGGCAGATGGGACCGAGTCCCACATCGGATTACCGAAAATTCGGATTACACGGAAATCCGTTCCTGTGCATTAGAAATAATAGTGTAAATGAACCATTATAATATAGATGATTAACAAATCCTTAAATACGTTTATAGAATTTTATATGAACATTTTTATGAAGCCCGGCTCATTTCCTTAGCATACCGTATCGATATAAACATTTCATGGAAGACTGTTTCATTTCCTTGGCATACCGTATTGATATAAACACTTTTCGGAGATTGGATTCATTTTCATTGTATACCGTATGACTATAGACACTTCTTAGAAACCAGATACGTCATTTTCTTTTAAAATGACGAAGTAGGCTCGAATATAAATAGGCACTAATCTCACAGAAGCTCGAAATATCGGGACTCGGATTATCGACCCTATGCTGTATTAGGTTTAATGGCATTCTCTTTCAACGTAGCTATGGGGATTTTAGAGTCCTTCAAATGGGATTGTATCCCAGGTGCTTCCGGTAGTTTTAGTTTTATAAAAATATACTAAATGAATACTTTAAAAATTAAATAATTCACGATATTACAAGGTTTTTGTTTTAATACGAATATTAGCACGTTAATGTTAATGCGCTCGCTTCGCTCAACCGGCGTAACTTTGTTATTAAACCGTTTAGAAAGAGTTGCAATGTGTTGTTTTTATTGGCCTTTACGACTTTACCGGCGCCCTATACCTCGCAACAGTCTGTGTTATTAAAGCCTTACTTATTTATGGCTTAATATGCATAACGCTGATGTTGGCTGTACAAGGCAAAGCCAACATGGGTCAGATGCACAATTAGCGCTTTAGGATTGGGGTCGTTTATTAGAGGTATGAAAATTATTTGAATGAAACAAACAAAATCTTTGTAAGAAAACTAACAAATTACATTTTATTGCTAGTCAACGTTCTTTATAAATTCTTGTTCCATTGATACTAGTGTATTTAAATAGCCGACACAGCGCCTTGTAGTATGAGCTTGCAGTGTATATAAGTAGAGAAGGCGTTGGGGTAGATGGAGCGCTTGGGAGGGAACCAATAGGAAAGCCGGATTTGCTACGGCCACCCCTTTCCAAGATGGCGGCGCCCATAAGCGCGGGAACATGATGACGGCGCCCATAACGGCGCGGGAACAACATTTACACCAAGTTCAAATAGTCAACTGTCTGTGCGGGAATCGGCCTATCACATTGCAGGCGCTCGGTAGGCTTACGCCTGACGGACACGCAACACACGGACGCGTTGCTGCAGGCGCACCCACAGGAGGGAGATGTGTGAAGAGTATGAATATCAGTACACCGAACTCTGTTTGTTTACAGGTGTACCGTATAACAAGGTTGATTCTCTGTAACGCGTAATATTGAGTGTAGCAAATATACAAGTCTATTGTTATCTAGACACTTGCACTCCTAACCGCTATGCGTAGAGGTGAAATAATAATAAATCCAATATCTCTTAGCATAAGGTTAGTCTCGGAGCTCCTGCATGCTCTGTCGTGGGTGTTTCCTAGCTTTTATAAAGGGAAAAACAATGAAAAAACCACAACATGCACCTACTCAGACCTACACATCCCTACGGAGAAAGGGGTTGCAAATACACCCCACAGAGGCGAGGACCTCGGATACCTCCCATAAAAAAAAAACTGACATCCTTGTATCATTTCAACTACCTCAACCGATGACCTAAAACCCGTCATGATCGATGTTATCTCGTATGGAGTAGTCGTCAAAAAGAAAGTGCAGCCCCGCCACTTCCCCTACCCTTAAGTTATCGATATTGCACAGATATCTGGAACATTCCTGACAGACTCCGCCAGATTCCATGCTAAAATACATACCGCATTGATTGCCCGAGCCATTCGAGCCACCGCTCGGCCGGAGGCATTGCCTACTGGTTCACAGAAGGCTAGTACATCCGGCTGTAATAAATTGCCCCAACACCAAAAAATGAACACACATGTGATCAGGTACACTACGAGGGTACCAACCTTTATATATTCTCCGCTTATCTACAACCTGGTAGTAGGCTCTCTAGCTCTGTCTCGGACTTCCTACAAAACACTGATGACCCATCAATCTCATGGAGCATCTAAATTTCAAACAGCCGATATAGAGCTCTACTGTCTCCAAACCACACGACAATGTTCTCCATAGGTACCTTACCAACAAGCCAGGCGTCAAAAAAAACCGGAACCAGTTGACCACATAATACCCATCCAATCGCAGGTACAGGCATGATGTCCTAGACACTACCGTGTTTAAAACATCATCCTCAGACAATCGCTCATCAATATAGACTATCTAAGCCTGGGCTATGGCCCGTTATTCTAACACTTGACGACCCACCTGACGTTCCACCTCCCACGGTTAAAATGTTTACGAAAACCAAGTGGGAACGCTTCAATGAGTGCCTTCTACAAACATCACGGTAACCCGACTGACAGCTACGAGGATGTTGACCATGAAGTCGACAATATACAGACAGTCCTCTAACATGCAGTCAAGAACAGCTACTACACCACTGATGATAGAAAGACTGACCCCCCACGCCACATCCCCGCCTAGCTGACAAAGAAACGCCCATGGCCCCAACAATGTATCTATGCAACCTCTTCCAACAGGAACCTAAACGCCTAGACAAAATTAGTCAAGACATTACTAGTAACTCATGCTGTGGAGGAATGGTTCCTATCCTCAGTAAACATAGAAAATGGTTCTCTATGGAAACTAAATCGCAAGATACCAAAACGCCCCAGACTAGCACGATCTGGATTGAGGTCTGAATGACCTAGGGCTCAGATATAGGGTGTTACTATACTTTGAGCCTACCAATGTCTGACTGACTGCGACTCCTCACAGGTGTCAGGATCACACCGTCATGTGTTCGACGCTCTGGACCTATATAGATTTAAAAACCTAAGAGAAAGGACGGTCTTAAGACGGTATCGGCAGCTTTCTGAGTATACAAATATTACAATATAATTAAAAAAATTTACGCAACCTATATACATACAGTGCTAAGCCAACATTCAGGCATATATACTATGTTAAACCAGCATGCAATATACTCTACATAGCCATATATAAGCTGTTAAACCAATATGCAGGTTAACCTATATACATCCTGTATTAGGCCAATATCCCCGTTACCCACACAGGCCTATATAATATGTTAAGCCGGGATGAATGATAGCTTATATAGTGTGTTAAACAAATATGCATGTAAACCTACATAAATAATATGCTAAGCCTACATACTGTGCTAAACAGATATGCGTGTAAACCCACATAAATACTATGCTAACCAACATGGATGCTATCCTACATAGGCTTATATACCATGTTAAGCCAACATACGTGATAGCACACATAATGTGTTAAACAAATATGCGTGTAAAACTGCATACATACTATGCTAAGCCGACTTACATGAATCCCTTAATGTTCCTACTATAAGGCCTACTATGTCGGTAAACCACTGGCCAAAGCCTATATGATCTGAGCCTGACACACATTTACACCTCGTCTATCAGGTAGAACCTGGCAACCGTATAATACGGGAAGTACTATATGGTATAGCTAACAATGCATAACCTATCACGCCCATGACGGTCAACAAATATTACAATATAATTTTTAAAAAAAAAGTCACGCAACCTATATACATACAATGCTAACCAATATAGGCATATATACTATGTTAAATCAGCATGCAATATACTCTAAATAGCCATATATACGCTGTTAAACAAATATGCGTGTAAACCTACATAAATACTATGCTAAGCCAACATGCATGCTATCATACTATGTTAAGCCTAAATACATAATAGAATACATAATGTGTTAAACATATATGTGTGTAAGCCTGCATAGATATTATGCTAAGAAGACATGGGCCTACAAAGTATAACACATTATATCCAGTGCATAGTTTAGCTAATGGTTATCACACACTATCCTACAAGCTGCCCACAAATTACCACATAATACCTGATACATAGCCTGGCTAATCATTAACACATAGTATGCCCCAACACATAATATCCGGTGCATAGCCTCGCTAAATAAGCATAAACTCCCCAAAATTGGCTTATCAATTATGTATGGTCTAGATATAGTCACACATGTCATTTCAAAAGTCAGCTGGAAAGAAACACTAGCCTGGCTAATCATTAACACATAGTATGCCCCAACACATAATATCCGGTGCATAGCCTCGCTAAATAAGCATAAACTCCCCAAAATTGGCTTATCAATTATGTATGGTCTAGATATAGTCACACATGTCATTTCAAAAGTCAGCTGGAAAGAAACACTAGCCTGGCTAATCATTAACACATAGTATGCCCCAACACATAATATCCGGTGCATAGCCTCGCTAAATAAGCATAAACTCCCCAAAATTGGCTTAGCAATTATGTATGGTCTAGATATAGTCACACATGTCATTTCAAAAGTCAGCTGGAAAGAAACTCTAGCCTGGCTAATCATTAACACATAGTATGCCCCAACACACAATATCCGGTGCATAGCCTCGCTAATGGTTAGCACATAGTAGCCGATGCTGAGCCAGGCTATGGAATATCACATATTATCCGATGTGTAGCCTGACTAATGGGTAACACATCCAATGCATAGCTTGGCTAATGACCAACATAAAGTATCCGATGCATAGCTGGGTTAATGGTTAAATAATAGTTATTTTTAACTATGGGTTAACATATAGTATCCGATAAGTAGCTTGACTATAGCCCAACACATAATCTCCAGTGCATAGCTAATGTTCATCATGTAGTACCCAATGCATAGCTTGAGTATGGTTTAACAAACAGTATCCAAAGCATAGCTTGACTATGATTATCACACAGTATCCGATGAGTAGGATGACTACAATTTAACACATAATATCCAATGCATAGCTTGGCGAAAGCATAACACATAGTATCCGATGAGTAGATTGACTAAGGGTTATCTCATAGTATCCGTAGAGTAGGTTGATTACAAACTAACACATAATATTCATTGCATAGTTTGACTAATG
Source organism: Prosapia bicincta (assembly GCA_036971475.1). Lineage (NCBI taxonomy): Eukaryota > Metazoa > Arthropoda > Insecta > Hemiptera > Cercopidae > Prosapia > Prosapia bicincta. Next base: position 28,959,875 of record JBAIZL010000002.1, read on the forward strand.
TTTATCACATAGTATCTGATAAATATCTAAGCCAATGGTTAACACATAGTAGACGATGCATAGCCTGACTAAGGCTAACACATAGTATCCGAGGCATAGATTGAGTAATGGTTAACACATGGTATCCAAAGCATAACTTATATCCGACATAGTATCCGATGAGTAGGTTGATTACAAACTAACACATAATATCCGATGCATAGATTGACTACAAGTTAACACAAAATATTCGATGCCCGGGCTGACTAGGGTTTAACAAACAGTATCCGATGAGTAGATTGACTAAGGTTTATCTCATAGTATCCGTAGAGTAGGTTGATTACAAACTAACACATAATATTCATTGCATAGTCTGGCTAATGGTTATTAAATAGTACCTGTTGCTTAGCTAGGCTAATGATTAACACATAGTACCCGATGCATTGCCTGACTAGGGCTAGCACATAGTATCCGAGGTATAGATTGACTATAGGTTAACAAATAGTATCCGATGAGAAGCTTGAATACAAACTAACACATAATATTCATTGCATAGTCTGGCTAATGTTCATCATATAGCACCCGATGTATAGCTTGACTATGGGCTAACACATAGCAACTGATGAGTGGCGTGATATAAGGTAACACATAGTATCCGATGCACAACTTAGGATCGAATATGACGACATCCAGGGCGGAGAACAAGATGGGAATACTATCAACAGGTTCTCAGACGATATTATCAATGACTTTGCTGTGTTTTGCCCTAATCAGTTTATATTTTTGTTAGAAATACCACACTAGATTTAGCATTAGACCTAGCACACGAGTGTACATGTTTTTGTGAAGTTATATTTAGCCTAAATTGTGCCAGATGATTGGAATTTTTACAGTTTACAGAAAAAGTCTAATATTAAGAGCTAGTGTTAAACTTGTCTAGAGGCTGATTTGATATATTAATTACCTAGATATCTAGTAATGTGTCTCATGCGGGTTGCGACATGTCAAGCTGATTGTAACGGTAATGTGTATAAAGCGATAGCAGAGCAATTGTAATTAGTTTTAAAATTGAATGTTTAATTTTGTTTATTGTTAAAATCATATTATTATTAATGTAAATATACGTCTCTATTATCAAGACACTAGTACTTATTACCTTATCCCTTGTTGATCTACCTATATTGTCTGTTTTATTAAAGGACTTTCGTTTTGTCTTCGACAATAAGTACAAACACATGTAAACAGAGTCGTTTTATTGAACACATAGTAGTATTTACATTAGGCTTAGCTACGATAGATATACTCTTATCGTAGCGGATGTCCGCACTCTGCATATGCCACACTCTTGAAGGTTCAATGCACACCCCAGACAGGCAAACACATGTCCGCACGGTAGAAGGGCAACCTGTGTTTCATCGATACAGCAAATCTTGCACAGCGTACGACCATCCTGATTGTTTACACCGTCATCGTCCGAGTAGTCTTCATCGTCTGTTGTACAGATGTCTACCCCCATCTGGGCCTGTTTAGCACATATACCCACTACGTATTTACATTTAGGAAACCACTTTGCATGTTCCTGTAACGGATCATCATTCGCTGACCAAACTTTAAGGCCTCCGGCGCATATAAAGCACAATGTTTGATCTTCTTGGCCGGTGTAAAAGAATCCCGCTTCGCTGAGACGCACGGGCTTGACAGTATCATTTGACGCTCCTTTCCAAGTACGAAACGATCGTAAGTAGAAGTAAGGTCAGTTCAGCGCACCCACCCCTAACTCGGCCGCTACGTAACCTAGGACTATAGGGGTAGTTTTGGATGATGCTGAAGGTCATCCCGGCCCTGACCCTAGACCAAGGGGTGGTCTCGACCACGTCTAGAGGGGTAGGGGGTAGTTTTTCGAAAACTTTTTTATTTTAACCTAACTCGGCCGCTACGTAACCTAGGACTATAGGGGTTGTATTGGATGATGCAGGAGGTTAACGCCTACCTGATCCCAGACCCGGGGGTGGTTTCGACCGCCTCTAGAGGGGTAGGGGGTAGTTTTTCGAAAAAAATTTTATTTTAACCTAACTCGGCCGCTACGTAACCTAGGACTATAGGGGTAGTTTCGGATGTTGCAGAGGCCTGGCGGCGACCCTCACCCAACCCCTAAGGGTGGTTTTGACCATGCCTAGAGGGGAGGTAAATGGAAAAAACTAATTCCAACTAGCTAACCTAAGCTAGCCAAAACGGATCTAACCTAACCTAAGTGTTGGGGGACATCTCAGCTACGTTTAGGACCATCCCCGGGGGTTGTCATGGACGAAGGCAGCCCTGAAAGACCTTGATCATAGACAATGGTGCCCTTTTGGCCACGTCTAGATGTAGTTATTGGAAAACCTCGCTAGCCAAATTGTATCTAACCCAACATACTCCTAATAACAAGGGTGACCTTAGCTACGTTCAGGACCACCCCATGGCATTGATCATAGACTCGGGGTGTATAATCGACTAACCTAAGCCGGCCAAAATGTATCTAACCTACCCCTAGTAGATTGGGCGATGTCAGCAACGAACAGGACCATCCCCGGGGGATGTTATGGACGAAAGGCGGCTCTGAATGACCTTGAGCATGGACCAGGGGCCTAATTGACTACGTCTAGAGGTGGTTATTGAAAAAGAAACCTAATCAGGCAAGCCAATGACGCAACAACCTACCCCTCGGACAGCCTCAAAACCCTCCCCTGAGGTGGCTACCAACGTGGGGGATATCGTGAGATATAATTGATTAATATATGAAATATCAACGCTCGAATTATCCCAGGGCCCACCCTGGGAACCCAGGTAACGAGGGCCACAGGTTGATTGCTAAACAAAACAGTGGGCTATGATCCATGACTAGCCTGCTCCCCGCGCTACAGATTATCAAAAAACATATAGAGTATGGCACACCTATTAGAGGCGAAACAGTGTAACAAAGCCTTATAGCCTGAGTGAACAAGCCTAACCTACATGTGCAACCATGCAGAGATAACGCATAGAACCGCAAAGACACCTGGTGACCGCTATAACCCGCACAGCCGTGTTGTTGTGAGACAAGGCTATTGTAATTGTGTCAACAAACGTGTCGATTTATTACGCATGCTAGTAAAGTAAACAAATAGCTGAGGAAGAGTCCATTCGAGAGGGGTGGACGAGTCCATTCGAGATGGACCGATCTCTATTAATCTCGGCGGGAGATCCCATTTGGTATGGAGGGGCAGGCGTTTATGAAGTATAAATCTCATCGCGAAAAACAATACTTGCTATACAGCTTTGGAAGAAGAAACATTCTGGTAAGCTATCTTGATTTTACTTGTTCTAGTGGGAAATCTGTAGCCTATATTAAAGCAATCGCTATTCATTGCGACTTGTGAGTCGAATAACTCGTATAATCTAATATCATTGTTGATCTGAATATTTATGAAAACAAATTAATCACAATATTTTAATAATTATCTAGCAAATACGAGTATTATCAAACAACTAGATTTAATTTTAAATTGTTCAACATATACCATTGTCAATCTTAGTAATCTTATTCTAGTTATTTTCTCAAAACTATTTCACATAGAATCAATTTGAATATATCTGTGTTAATTTAAGATCTATTGTAGTGAATTGTATCTGTAAAATGGCTGTACGTGTTGTATCAACGGAACAGACATATGTACGAAAATTCCGTTTGAACGGTACTAGAGTGACATTTAACTTTAACCCCGTACCAGCCACGGAAAACGACCTGGAATGGGTTAGACGAGGGCTAGAGGAAATCTTGGAGACGATGAAGAACAACGCTACCGAAGACATACAACTGGGCTTCACCATGCAGAGCTTAAATCTCCGAAACCACGCCCCTGGATATATTGCATTTAGAGCTGCCTCTGCGACAACTGTGGACGCCCTGTTTAACATCCTCGGCTCAATAATCCAGAGCAATGCAAATACATTTAAAGCCGACGACACCTTCAGAGTGACCTGTACCAAGGTCAAAGTACCTATAGGGCGAGGGCGTGGGCGTGTAAGACCCGGACTGTATAATAACTTCCTAGAAGAATCGCACCGAAGAAGAGGAATTGTTACGATTAAAAACACAGACAACCTCTGTTTACCCCGTGCTCTGGTTGTAGCTATAGCGCATGCGTCAAGAGACCCAGAGTACAAGCTTGTGTGTAGGGACAGATGCAAACGTCAAACCAACAGAGCAAACCAGCTAATGACTGACGCAGGGGTACAGATAGGAGACGGCGGTGCAGGCATTCGAGAGTTGCAACAGTTTCAAGATTTACTCGCCGATTATAAGATTACCGTCTACAATTACGGCAGCAAAGGTCGTGATATCTACTTTGAAGGGGACGTTCAGAACCCCAAGCATAAGTTAAACTTGTTATATCACGCCAACCACTTTAATGTTGTTACAAGTCTGACAGGTGCGTTCGCTTGTGTTTACTATTGCGAATTGTGTCATGTTCCATACGACGAGCGCCTGCACCATAGATGCTCCGCCCAATGCAACTCTTGCAAGAGGACCCCGCCGTGTGTGCTTGAAGACGAAGGCATCCTGTGTGGCGACTGCCATAGACAGTTTCAAAATAGAGCATGCTTTAAGGCGCACATGAAAAGCGTATGCCAGGCTATAAGAAAGTGCCCAGACTGTAATAGATACATTCTAACAAGGCTAAGAAAAGCTCCTCACGTATGCGGCGAGAACTATTATAAAGTGTGTAAGGAATACATGCCTGCAGGCCATCTGTGCTACATGAGAATTGATACACGTCGCCCGCAATCAACCAACTTCCTGTTTGTCTTCTTTGATCTTGAAACTCGACAAGATGAAGTCATTAACGACGCTCGTGTGCATAGAGTCAACCTGTGCGTATCCCAGCAATACTGTTGGATGTGTATGAACGGCGGCGCCTGCCTACAGTGCACGGATAGAACCAGAGTGTTCAGAGAGGATCCCATCAACGGGTTCATGGCGTACCTTATGGAAGTGCGAAAGGCGTACAAAAAGGTGATTGTAATCGCTCACAACGGCCAGGCCTTTGACTTCCAGTTTATCCTAAAGTACGTAATAGAAGAGACACAATTCACACCCGAACTGATTATGCGAGGTACCAAGGTCATCCTCATGGAGATTGATAACACAAGGTTCATCGATTCTCTCTACTACATGCCTATGGCTCTGTCTAAACTGCCTAAAGCTTTCGATCTGCCTCCGGAAAAGAAAAAGGGATATTTTCCGCACCTGTTCAACACCCTGGCAAACCAAACGTATGTAGGCCCCATGCCTGCCAAAGAGTACTATTGTCCCGATTCTATGTTTGACAAGAATCACGAAGAGTTCTCACGATGGCACGACGAGCAGGTGCGCAACGAGTACGTCTTTGACTTTCAAAAGGAGATATTTGAATACTGCCTATCGGACGTGGAGATCTTGGCACAGGCGTGCCTGAAATTCAGGGCCTGTTTCCTACAAGAGTGCAATGTTGATCCGTTTCTAGAGGCGGTGACCATCGCCAGCGCATGTAACCTGGCATTTAGAAGAAACTTTCTAAAACCAAACACCATAGCCATACTTCCGAAAGCCGGCTACCGCCTGGCCGATAAACAATCGTTTATCGCTCTGCAATGGTTGTTGTGGCTCGAAACAGAGGGCAACCTGCGAATAAGTCATGCTGGTAACGGCCGAGAGATGAAGGTCGACGGCCTAAAGGTCGACGGGCTGTGCATAGAGACAAATACGGTGTACGAGTTCCAAGGATGCTGGTTCCACGGCTGCCCCAAGTGCTTCCCCAACGGACGTGACGCTGCCCTGGAGGACGATCCGGCGGACACGCACAACGCACGCTTCGAAAGGACAAAAGCCAAGAACGCTAAAATCGCACAGGCCGGCTACCAGGTCGTCGAGATGTGGGAGTGTGTATTTAGGCAGCAGAAGAAAAACGACAAGTCCATGGATTACCTCGACAACCATCCCGTCCTCAACGCAGCGCCTCTTAACCCCCGCCACGCATTCTTCGGCGGCAGGACTGGAAATATAAAGACCTACTGCGCCGCTAAAGAGGATGAAGCCATCCAGTACGCCGACGTGTGTTCCCTCTACCCGTGGGTATGCAAGTATGGAAAATACCCGATTGGACACCCAAAGCTGGCCGTCGGCAACGACGAATGCAGGAAACTGGGGATGAGCGCCGAAGGGTTGCTCAAGTGCACAATTCTGCCGCCTACATCGCTCTACCACCCAGTATTGCCGCTAAAGATGAATAACAAGTTGATGTTTGTACTATGTCGGACATGCGGCGAAACTCTGAATCCTGGCGATTGCGATCATACGGTGGACGAGCGCGCTCTGACGGGCACATGGACCATGGACGAGATACGCAAAGCTGTAGAGAAGGGCTATGTTGTTGTGGAAATGCACGAGATGGCTTCAGGGAACGACGGCCTGTTTAAAGATTTTATCAATAAATTTCTAAAAATGAAACAGGAAGCGTCAGGCTACCCCGGCTGGTGTAAAACTGAAGAGGACAAGGCAAAGTATGTGGAGGATTATTTCACCAACGAGGGTGTCTGTTTGGATCAATCAAAGATCGCCAAAAACGAAGGATCCCGCTCGTTGGCCAAACTAATGTTGAACTCGTTTTGGGGAAAATTTGGACAGAGGGAGAACCAGACTAAAACGTCGATTATCAGGGAGCCTCAGGAACTGTTTAAAATGCTGCAGAGCCCCTCCATTAACGTCAACCACATTCAGGAAGTAAACGAAGACGTTTTGGTTGTGAATTGGCAGTTTGCGGATGACGTTTGCGAAATACTGCCCACTGTCAACGTTGTGCTGGCCGTCTACACCACCGCCCACGCCCGGTTAAAGCTTTACGAATATATGGACGCTCTCGGCCCACAACTTATCTACAAGGATACAGACAGTGTGGTATACCTTCATAGGGAGGGATTGCCAAGAGTGGTGACTGGAGATTATTTAGGCCAGATGACTGACGAGCTCTCGGAATACGGCCATGGTTCCTACATTACCGAATTCGTCTCTGGAGGTCCTAAAGTCTACGCCTACAAAGTATGGTCTACAAATAAAAACAAACACGTGACCGTGTGCAAGGTCAAAGGATTGACTCTCAATCTCGGCACATCAGCCTCGGTCAATTTTGAATCGATAAAACGGATGGTTTTGGAGGGTAGCGATCCTATAGTAACCACCAGCGATAGGATACGCCGCACAGAAGATCGTGACGTCATCACCACGTCTGAAAGTAAAATATTCAGGTTAACTGGTGCAAAGAGGAAATTGGACGAGGACGACGGATACAACACACTGCCTTACGGTTACAAACGTCCACGCATGAGCGAATAGCTATGTAATGTAAATATTCAACCTGAAAAACGCTAGATTAATAAGTATTAAATCTGTAAAGTGGTTAGATAAACATATTGATTAGCTTTGTATTGTATAAATATGTAACTTACCAGACGGTAGATTAATAAGTATGCACAATGATTACTGTCTTGTATAAACAGTCTGCTTAACAGAAGCTAGATTATATATATATGTATTAATTATGCATAATGATTATCTGTGTATTGTATAAATATTCAACTAGATTATATATAAGTATTAATTATGCACAATGATTTGCTATGTTTTCTATAAATATTCAGAATAACCAACTTATGGCTACAAAATTCCACGAATGAGTAAACAATATGAATAGCTGACGAATGTTGATTTTTTCACACACAAATGTTTTTGTAAAGTAATTTTTAGACCCTCCTGCTGGTCGGGTAGTGTGAAAGAGACGTATGAAAGCCCACTGGCGAGGCTCTGCGTAGCCCGTAAGGTTGTATGCATCCCCTCTGGAGTGGCCGTAAAGGTTCGTAAGGGTGAATGTACTTGTCAAGCAGGAGGGTTGAACAAAGGCATCATTTTGATTTTGGAGGATGTCACGATGGAGTAGGCGGGTTTGGGGCCTCTCCTTTCCCCCTTCGGGGGATATTTGTGTGAACAAAGTATAGACAATATTATTGCAATAACCTTTGTGTTATATATTTTATACTTGTAATCATTTATTTGAAGCACCTGTTATATTGCCAATATTGTAAAACATACAGATTTAGAATTTTAGACTTTACAGAGACCTGGGAATACTATCTATGACTTTGCTGTGTTTTGCCCTAATCAGTTTATATTTTTGTTAGATTTAGCATTAGACCTATGACATGAATTATATTTAGCCTAAATTATGCCATGTGATTGGAATATTTATGATATATGTCTAAGCTAGTGTCTATAGTTGATGTATTAATTACCTAGATATGTCTAAACTTTTTAATTGTGTATAAAGCAATTGTAATTAGATTTAAGAATGAATGTTTAGATTTGTACATTGTTCAGATCATAATGTTATTGTAATTATACCTTTCTATTGTCAAATGACTATTACTAATTACCTTATCCTGTGTTGACCTTTGCATTAAGTGCAAGCACATGTAAACATAGTCGCTTGAAGGAACACACTGCATTAGACTCTTAGCGTAGCGGATGTCTGTACTCTTGATGGTTCAATGCACACCCTAGACAGGTAGAAGGCAACCCACAGCAAATCCTACACTGCGAACGACTTACATTTAGGGTCAATGGTTAATAAATTGTATCGTACTACGATTTGTAAGTTTAACCCGCTTTATTTTTGATGTCAGATTCGAGAACATTAATTTCAGATGACAATTCTATCTATTTTTAGTGATGAGTATTTCCAGATACTCTCTCTACATTGCGTCAGAACGTTTTCACATATGGCTTTTGTGACCTCTCATAGTTATTGTACATTTTACGATCTTATCAAAACAATATTTATCAAAGCTACACCTGTCTTATATTACCCTTATTCTAGTTGATTGTTTTACATTTTTCCAATTAGACCTTACAGATTCAGCATAGCCCTATAGATTTATTATGTTTTACAAAACAGGAAACCCCATATGACATAATTGTTATACATGTTTTTTAAGGCAAGTAATAGATTTGGACGTTACAGAATCAGCATTGCTGTGGCCCTAGAGATTAATTGTGTTTTACAAAACTAGAAACCCCATATGACATAATTGTTATACATGTTTTTAAAGCAATTATTAGATTTAGACGTTACAGAATCAGCATTGCTGTGGCCCTAGAGATTAATTGTGTTTTTACAAAACAAGAAGAATATAATTATCTATATTTTGGCTATATTATATACAAACATTACCTCTCTAGGTTACGCTATAAACTAAGCCATTGCATATATATATATATATATATTCATATCATATGTGTGAATTTAATGACCGACATTTTCCCCGAAACGTATTTTCAAAATATTTATAATGAGAAAGAGAGAGAGAGAGAAAGAAACATCTGCCTGGATCGTTCCTGGGTAGATTTACTGGGTAGATGTTCTGGTAGATGGCCGTACTTCACACCTCTGATATATTTGGTCCTCATTTGCTAATTACGAGCAGTTCTGTAGTCACAATTTCACATGATTTTACCATATTTATGTCAAACTAGACCTTGCTTACACTGTTCATTAATAATGGAAATACAGTTCTGTAGTCACAATTTCACATGATTTTACCATATTTATGTCAAACTAGACCTTGCTTACACTGTTCATTAATAACCGACATACAGTTCTGTAGTCACAATTTCAATATATAGTATGGTTTTAGCCTTGTTTACACTGTTCATTAATAACCAACATACAGTTCTGTAGTCACAATTTCAATATATAGTATGGTTTTAGCCTTGTTTACACTGTTCATTAATAACGGAGATACAGTTCTGTAGTCACAATTTCACATGATTTTACCATATTTATGTCAAACTAGACCTTGCTTACACTGTTCATTAATAATGGAAATACAGTTCTGTAGTCACATTTTCACATGATTTTACCATATTTATGTCAAACTAGACCTTGCTTACACTGTTCATTAATAATGGAAATACAGTTCTGTAGTCACATTTTCACATGATTTTACCATATTTATGTCAAACTAGACCTTGCTTACACTGTTCATTAATAACCGACATACAGTTCTGTAGTCACAATTTCAATATATAGTATGGTGTTAGCCTCTATTACAGTGTTCATTTGCTAAATACAAGCGGTGTCACGGCTGCGGCTGCCTCGGATGTATTCTAGTCTTTTTCTCTCCTTCTCATTTCCCGTTTCCCCGCTAATGGCTTGGTTTTTATACAATGATATACAATTGTTATTACCTATGTCAAATGTTACAATTTATACAATTCTACAATATCACGTGTATAGACAGTCTGAGAACCAACACATCTCCGTATAGTTTTCAGTATGTATAAATATGATAGTGAAATTGAATAGAAATGAGTCTGTCTTACAACTGTGCAGACATGTTAATTAATTTGGAATATGGCGTTAGATATTAACGTTAACCGCTTTTCCCCCATAAAGACGGTTCTCTACGGACAGAGGGATTGTTTCTCACACGGCCTATGCATTAAACCCTATTATAACTATATTACATTACAATAATCTATGATACATCTATGTTAAATACCGAATGGATAGATCGTTTGTGATACACTACATCTCTGGATAATTTTTACATTATGTAATTTTGATTGTAATTTTGAATGGATTAATAGATTTGGCATTGACATGTTACTAAAATTTGGAATAGAGCGCTAGACTATTGGAAATGGTCTGTTTCTCAAACGACCTATTCATTCGGTGGTTGTCATAAATATAACGGTACTCCTAATAATAATATTATGGCACATTAATATGCTGACAGTCTGACGTTACCCAATACGGAATGCGTATTAGATATACCCCTTCTTTCTTGCCTACGACTCAACCTCAGATCGTAATGAGCCATATTATTATTAAAATGTTCCCCATCCAGTGTATAGGATATTCCATACTCGTCTGATTCGATATCGTTGTTGTCCCAAGACCAGTTGGGGGGAGCTAGGTCAATGGACTGATTAAAGTATTCATCGAATTGACAACATTTTCTAAAAAATAAATGAAACCTTTCTATAATCGCATCTTTATTATATTCTATATCAGAGAACATACCGTCAGGGTCGCTGTATAGAATATAATTGTAAAGATACGAGTTATAGAAGTGGGTTTTCGACTCATTTTTTATATACGGCCTCACAACGTTCAACAATTTCATATTATAATAGTGATGTTGAAGGTCGTCCAGTTTGAAAATTTTTGAATACTCCAACCTCAATTCGTATTCGATCTTTACGAGGATGGTATATACTATATGCTCCCAATTTTGTAGAAAAACTTTCTTTAAATAACCGCCCTCCCTCAATTTAGAATTTATATACTTGAAATAGTGTTCTTGATTTTCGGATGAGTTAATGTGTTTGTAATTAATATATCTGTTTTGAAATTTATATTTATGACAGAATGAACATCTATCAAACAGTTCGCATCTTTTCAATTTATAATACCCGGTTAGTAGTTTTCTAAATGTGTCTAAATCTTGGCATTCGCCGGATCTTATAAACTGAAAGATTTCACTTGTTTGATTGATATTCATAAAGTTGTTACTAAATCTGCCTAGAACACTATATATTAAATATCTTAAAACTAGCAAAATTATATCTAAATATATACACCCACTAATTACAGTGTCCAACTTACGTCTATGCACCTTTAGTCCTCCTCTACAACACCCTAAATAACTCACATCTATTTCGCTATACATGCTTAACATTTTCACACTAACCTGGGGTAAACTAACGAGAGTGTCTTTTATAAAGATGTTTAGTCATGCCTTGTGATTTGCTTTTAGGACGTGGTTTTTTAAATTGACCAGTACAGGATGCGATATGTGTCTTTACGGAAACTCTTTTTCTGTTTGTTTGCGGTAGGTGGTTTCTAAGAACAGATGTTATCAGCCTGGTGATTTTGTCACTGGATGTGTGTATCGACGGATGTCCTACCGTTAATTTCCTGGAAAACTTTCCTACCCGGATTTCCTTTTTCAGACATCTATTGTCATTCAGAGTTGGTGGTTGAGTGAATTGTCGATTCCAATAGGTTTTCGTTGTAGCGTATTCTATACACCATGTTCAGACCAAGTAATGATGAGTGGCTCATGATCGACAACTGTTTGGATAACCTGATGTCAGCAGTCAGGAGGTCGGTGTTGTATTCTTTGTCTTTATAATATTATACATTAATTTATATCATCTGTTATTGTTGCTATATTGTTTCGTTCTTGTTTTTTAGCGATATTCGGCAGCAACTGCGGGATAAATATGCCGGAGGTGCAATAGAGGTGGGCCTAACTTTTCAGCTCGTTATACCTGCTGTTGGAACGTCGTACAGGAGTAAAGGGAGACGTTTTTTTGTTGTACCTGTACAATTACCGGCTGCGAATATGACCTCCTCCCAGTCTTCCGAACCTACCTCGTCGTCCTCTGCTACATCTTCCCAGCCCTGTGCAGATGATATAGAGATGCTGGTCGATACCTCCACGTCCTCTGCTACATCTTCCCAGCCCTGTGCAGATGATATAGAGATGCTGGTCGATACCTCCATGTCCTCTGCTACATCATCCCTGCCTGATGCAGATGATATAGAGATGCTGGTCGATACCTCCACGTCCTCTGCTACATCATCCCTGCCTGATGCAGACGATATAGAGATGCTCCCTTGTGACTTAGGCCCTATAGATTTATCGGACATACAGACAGAATATATAATGGACATTGATGTGTTAGACGATTTATTGATGTATTTAGGGTAGTGCTAGTGATTAAAGTGTGGTTTGTATGTGAATCAGGTGTTTTGTTTTCACTACATTGGATCTTCTTTGGTGAGTTGGTATTTTCATAACAATATTTCACACACTGATAGCGTTTCTAGTTATTCGCCTCTAAAAGGTAGGCCATACTCTATATGTTTTTTGATAATCTGTAGCGCGGGGAGCAGGCTAGTCATGGATCATAGCCCACTGTTTTGTTTAGCAATCAACCTGTGGCCCTCGTTACCTGGGTTCCCAGGGTGGGCTCTGGGATAATTCGAGCGTTGATATTTCATATATTAATCAATTATATCTCACGATATCCCCCACGTTGGTAGCCACCTCAGGGGAGGGTTTTGAGGCTGTCCGAGGGGTAGGTTGTTACGTCATAGGCTTGCCTGATTAGGTTTTTTTTCAATAACCACCTCTAGACGTAGTCAATTAGGCCCCTGGTCCAAGCTCAAGGTCATTCAGAGCCGCCTTTCGTCCATAACATCCCCCGGGGATGGTCCTGTTCGTTGCTGACATCGCCCAATCTACTAGGGGTAGGTTAGATACATTTTGGCCGGCTTAGGTTAGTCGATTATACACCCCGAGTCTATGATCAATGCCATGGGGTGGTCCTGAACGTAGCTAAGGTCGCCCTTGTTATTAGGAGTATGTTGGGTTAGATACAATTTGGCTAGCGAGGTTTTCCAATAACTACATCTAGACGTGGCCAAAAGGGCACCATTGTCTATGATCAAGGTCTTTCAGGGCTGCCTTCGTCCATGACAACCCCCGGGGATGGTCCTAAACGTAGCTGAGATGTCCCCCAACACTTAGGTTAGGTTAGATCCGTTTTGGCTAGCTTAGGTTAGCTAGTTGGAATTAGTTTTTTCCATTTACCTCCCCTCTAGGCATGGTCAAAACCACCCTTAGGGGTTGGGTGATTGTCGCCGCCAGGCCTCTGCAACATCCGAAACTACCCCTATAGTCCTAGGTTACGTAGCGGCCGAGTTAGGTTAAAATAAAAATTTTTTCGAAAAACTACCCCTTACCCCTCTAGACGCAGTCGAAACCACCCCCGGGTCTGGGATCAGGTAGGCGTTAACCTCCTGCATCATCCAATACAACGCCTATAGTCCTAGGTTACGTAGCGGCCGTGTTAGGTTGAAATAAATTTTTTTCGAAAAACTACCCCCCACCCCTCTAGACGTGGTCGAAACCACCCCCGGGTCTGGGGTCGGGGCCGAGATGACCTCCTGCATCATCCAAAGCTACCCCTATAGTCCTAGGTTACGTAGCGGCCGAGTTAGGGGTGGGCGCGCTGAACTGACCCGAGTCCTACTATCGTAATCTACGACGATACGGTGATAGTTTGGGGAAGGCTTTCTTCTCGATTGTGAGAGTATCTGTCCAGTAGTAGACACCTACCATGGTGTTGTCTGAGGACTTGGGTCTGTGCTGTCCGTACTTATATTGGTCTCTTGGTTAGGGGTTGATTACGTCAAGATTGATTGGGGTTACCACAGGGACAGAGGCATGTTGAACTCGTTCAGATTTGTACACACCCGCCCTTGTGCTCAGCAATAGCCGATTTCTCCTTTCTGTGATAGATGGACTAGTGTTAAAGTAAGTATAGGTGGCAAGCAACAGTTAATCCTATACAGATGACCTACCGATGTTCCGGACGCCGTCTTGACCGACATTGTGTTTGACGTCATTTGCTGCGGTTATGTTGATATGTCCAGAGTGTGCTATCGCGGTCGGGTGCTGGCGATTAACAATATTACTGTAAAGGTTTTAAACAAGCATTTATTTGTCGAGCTCTGAGTGTGAACGTTTCTACACCTGTAGTGATGTGTATTATTACAGGATGTATGTAGGGTAGCGTGCATCTTGGATTAATACAGAATGAATGTAGGTTTCCGTGCTTATTAGCTTAACACAGTGTGTAGGACTATGTAGATTTACATGGATATCTCCATAACACAGTATGTAGGCCTATGTAGGTTAACACCCATATATACCTAATACGGGTTTACATACATATTGTATTAACAGAGCATATGTTGCTGTGTAGCTTTACGTACATATTGGCCTATCACAGGAGGAATGTAGGGTATCATGCATATTGGCCTAATACAGGATGTATATGGGTTAACACACTATGTAGGGTAACATCCATATTGTCTTATTTCAGGAGGAATGTAGGTTTACACGCTTATTGGTTTACACAGGATGTATACTATTGAGATTGGGCAAGCATTGATAGCTGTTTTACCACTCCAAACTGGCTTTACCTATGGTCTTGCTTTACCTAAAGATGACTCCAGGGTGGCTTTACCTAAGACCTGACTTCAGGATGGTTATACCTAAGTCCAGGGTGGATTTACCTAAGGCCTTTCTCCAGGGTGGCTATACCTAAGGCCCTACTCCAGGGTAGCTTTACCTACTACCTGACTCCAAGGTAGCTTTACCTAAGGTTCGATTCCAGAGTGGGTTTACCTGAGACCTGGCGTCGAGCATGTTTTTGCCTAAGGCTCTACCTCTCCGATACTACGAGATAAACCATAGTCAATCTACTCATCGGATACTGTTTGTTAAACCCTAGTCAGACCGTGCATTTTATATTATGTGTTAACTTTTATTTAAACTTCTCATCGGATACGATGTGTTTACCTCTACAAACGGCATCGCCCGCCGTGCTGTAATCAACAGTCGTAGCTGTGACGTAATTATGGATCAGTCCAACTCGCATAGACTCGTCCACTCACCTCTCAAATGGACTCTTCCACAGCTATGTATAATACATTATATGCAGGTGGAGATATAGTGTTTTTGCATAGTCTGTGTTTAGAGTGATCTGTGTGTGTGTTTGCCAGTAAGTAGTAAAAATGTCATCATCAGTGTCGGCAAAGTTTTCAACTTTAAATTCTGTAGATTCTATGCCTATACGTGGGCTAAAGATAGGCAAAGCATATAAAATTGTAAATGCGCGTTTTGTCGAAGCAAAGTATGGTAACGCCTTACTTGTAGACTTACAGGTAGATGATGAAGACAGACGCGCTGTCTTTCTTCCCAAGCGATACGCTACGGCGTTGACAGCGGAAGATTTGAGCTCTATTATAGGCAAATTTTTAACTGTTATCAAACATGTCGGCCAAACTGTGAATTTGGCCGTTACAGATTAATATTATTCTTTAAAACGTTTCAGCATGTTTATTTTTTTTTAAATTTTACAGTGCCTCTGTCTTTGTTTAATCTATGCGCTATTGAGGTCTGCGCATGCGTACAGAACAGAAATGATATAGACAGTTTGGACTTACCTGTAACAGGAAAACAGACGTTGATGAAATCTTTTAAAGACTATGTACTGATGAAGCCTTGTGATAGCTCTGATTTTTCATCTATAGATTTCAATAATTTAAATTTTTCAGAATTTTTAATGTTGATGAACCACCCTGACGAGGTGCCTGTACTTTTCGATGAGAGGACAATTTTCAACTTTATTAAATTTCACTACACCGGTCTGTCTAATAATATTTGCCGAGAGTGTTTGAGTTACTTTGTGCTCCGTCAGGCAGTGAGTTTCGACATCACAAGAGCCGGTTACACATACTCTGTAGCCGAGGTGGACGGCTTCGAATTTATTCGAGACACTAATAACTGGTGCGATATCTGTTTAAGCCATTTATTTAAATTATTTAGTTTTGAAGACTTTCTACAATCAACCCCGAAGGAGAGCTATTCTTTGATCAACTATTGTGATCCGTTAATCTGCAGGTCATACATTCACGAGAGATGGCGTCTACGTCACAACAACCTATAAACACTCGCATTGTAAGTAACTATTCTTTTTTCAAAATATGTTAAGCCTAGATGACACAATAGGTGTTTACTTATAGGAGAGAATATTTTCACAATTCATTTTTCGAATTATGTAAAGCCTAGATCACAGACTATATTGAATGAGTGGTGGTGTATTTTCATTATCGTTTAATATATATTTTGGACACGAGATATTATATGTTAATGTCAAGTCTTTTTCAATTTTTGTAAAGCTTAGATCACACAGTATATTGAATGAATGGTAGTCTGTTTTCAATAGCGCTTAATATATATTTTTAAATTGAGGCTTGTTTTGGACATGAGGTAGCGTCATTTCTTTTTCAAATTATCTGAAGCCTAGATCATAGAATATATTGAATGGTAGTTTATTTTCATTAGCGTTTAATATATATTTTGGATACGAGATATTATATGTTAATGTCAGGCCTTTTTCAAATTATATAAAGCCTTAGATCACACAGTATATTGAATGAGTGGTAGTCTATTTTCAATAGCGTTTATTATATTTGTTTAAATTGTAGCATATTTTAGACACGAGGTAGCGTCATTTATTTGTTCAAATTATCTGAAGCCTAGATCACGGAGTATATCGAGTGTTGGTTTATTTAGATTCTTTTTTTTCATTTTTATAGGCGTACACTGCGCTTTCAGATTCTTCACTAACCTATTCGTCATCCTATTCGCCTCTACTACTACCTATGGGCTCGTCTCCAGGAGATTTACCTTCCCGACTGCCTGACATTGATACGGACAGCGAAGACGAGGATCATAGACCCTTCGTTTTCGTTTCGCCTTCACGATTTCCTAATGGTTTCTCATCCACCGAGGAACCCGCCTTCACCCTACGCGTGCATACAGACGCAGGATTACACTTTAATGCAGCTCCAGCTGGTGATTAGGGATCTGCGGACGGCTGCTTCAAAACCTTACTACAGGACAAGTCGGACCTTTGCGTATAACGTTTGGGGCATGACGAGACGGTTCCTACAGGAAATTGTGGTGGCTGGAGACTACACTGTCCAGCGTACCAATAATGTAGGTAGATTTTCATATTATTTCGATTGACTTTTCTTTCAGGCTATCTGGACCTATTTACTAATCATATTGTTTCTTACAGGATTTGTATATGCATATACAGTTGTTACTAATTAACTTTTTTTTGCCTTCAGAATAGGCCCCGACCGGCGCAGATTAACTTATGCAATATATGTTGTGAGAACCCTCGCAACGCTGTTGCCACGCCCTTAGGACATGTCTTTTGCTTAACCTGTCTCTCAAGATGTAATCGCTGCCCAAATTGCAGATCTCGGATCATCGACACATTTAAATTATATATGTAAAATTGGGTACAATTTATATCTATGCACTGTAAAATTATTGTTATATGTTAGTTTAATAAATCGTCATGCTGAATACCCTTATTGTATATATTATTTCATATACCTGCCCTTTTCCATAACGGATCCTATATCGTTGGCCTTATCCAATATTATATGTTTATACTGCTCTTATATTGCTAAAACACTCTGTTGAATAGATAGTTAGGTTCGTTTTATAGCATATATTTATTCATGTTATGTGATAGGTCTTATTATTGGTTTTTCTCCATAGACCTTTTTATCTAAACCTATTTACAATTATAGAATATATCCATAAAAGCTATCTGTTTACTTAAACTATAACAGCCTACATTTATGTATACCTAATACGATTATATTTAAACACAATCCTGGCTGTAGGGTGTATACATAGCTGATTTATTATATATGTATGCCTTGGTGTGCCGGCAGTACATAATAAATCGATACAGTAATCAAAACAAAAACAGTCACCTTGATTCACAACGACACAGCTGTGCGGGTTTTTATGCCTGCTATAGCGGTCACCGGCTGCCGTTGCGGTTTTAAGATAATGCGTTATCGCTGCAAGTCTGTACATGTCTAGCACACGGTCGCCAGCTATGTAGGCCAAACGTTTTCCCTGAAACGACAGGGCTTTGTTGCTTTGTTTATTATTTTGTAGCATAGACAATCATAACCCCTTGCCCTGCATCAGCCAATTTATTTAGGGCTAGACCACTCTAGTTAGTGTGAGCCTACTACTTGCCTAGAGTCGCTCGGGCCTCGATCAGAGATACGTCATCAGATATATTAAATTAGAGCCTGACTCTAGTGTGAATTTACCTTGGGCCTTTCTCCAAGGTGGCTCTAACTAAGGGCCAGGCTTTACCTAAGTCCACACTCCATGGTAGCTTTACCTAAGGCCTGGGTGGCTTTACCTCGAGCACGGCTCCAGGGTGACTTTACCTATGGTCTGACACCTGGGTGGCTTTACCTAGGACTTGGTGGAGGTATTTGTCTTAGTCGAGAGTCTAAAATAGATATAGCGACCATCCTGGACCTGGGGCTGACTTCCATATTGGAAGTGCTAGCTTAGACATGGTAGAGGCCCTGAAGATCCTCCTCTTTATCATAGTATGCCCTGTAGATGGGAAGACAAGATACTCCTGTTTGAAATGAGAACCCCCTGAATAACGTCTGATCATAGGGCACGGCACAACTGCCCAAAGGCCCAGCCCTGCAGATGGACTAGTGTTAAAGTAAGTATAGGTGGCAAGCAACAGTTAATCCTATACAGATGACTTACCAATAGTCCGAACGCCGTCTTGACCGACATTTTGTTTGACGTCATTTGCTGCGGTTATGCTGATAAATTCAGAGTGTGCTAACGCGGTCGGGTGCTGGCGATTAACAATATTACTGTAAAGGTTTTAAACAAGCATTTATTTGTCGAGCTCTGTGTGTATGATCTACACCTGCAATGAAACGTAATAACACTGTTTATTGACTTAGCACAATCTGTAGGATAATGTAAGGTAACGTGCATATTGGTTTAATACAGGATATGTGTAGATTTACATGTATATCGGCTTAACACAGTATGTAGGACTATGTAGGTTAACACCCATATATACTTAATACAGGTTTACATTCATCCTGGCTTAATACAGGGTGCTTTACCTAGGGTAACTCCAAGGTAGCCTTACCTACGACCTGACTCGACGGTGTCTTTACCTATGGCCTGAATCCAGGGTAGCTTTACCTAAGATTAGATGGAGGCACTCGCCTTAGTAAGTATGTTGTAGCTGATACAACATATCTGGACAATATTTGTAAAGCTCAGATTATATAGGCTTTGACCGGAGGATAACAGTTTCTACATAGATATAGTGGTATGCGTTGGTAGCTATAATTATGTCTAGAGCCTAAGGCTTTTGCCAGTGCCTTCACTAACCATAAACTTTTTGAACCAGGTGTGAATGTTGTTCGTTTGAACTTCGTGTAAGTTGGTCGTTTAAACGGGGCAAGAGACAGTTTGTCAATGTTGTTTAGTTGAAACGTTGGTCATTTGATCTAGCTCTGTTGTCAGGCTATGTGTTTGTTATCAGGTTAGGTATTTGTTTTCAGGTTAGGTATCTGTTGCCAGGCTATTTATCTGTTGTCAGGCTAGGTATCTGTTGTCAGGCTAGGTATCTGTTGTCAAGGTGTGGGTTACACTTAAGGTTACTCTTGCATTGTCGTAGATCTGTGTCTAGTAGCTGATGATTAATCTGTTTGTTGAGTGGCATTGTATTTACAGCGATTGTATATCAAGTTTTGGAAGCCCCTTGCATGTGCGCAGCTGGGGAATCATGTATGTAGGCTTAGCATATATATTGGCTTAACACAGAATGTAGGCTAACTATATGTTGAACATTACCCAAGCTATGCATTCGATATTATATGTTTACTTGTATTCAAGCCTCTCATCGGATACTATGTGATAACCCATAGTCAATCTATGTGATAGCCCTAGTCAAGCTATGCGCCGGCTACTATATGTTACGCATTAGAATAGCTATGCATCAGATACTATGTGTTAACCATTAGCTAAGCTACGCATCGGATATTATGTGTTACCTTGTAGCCAAGCTATCCATCGGATATTATTTGTTAACCCCAAGTCAAGTTATGCTTTGGATACCATGTGTTAACCATTACTCAATCTATGCCTCGGATACTATGTGTTAGCCTTAGTCAGGCTATGTATCGTCTACTATGTGTTAACCATTGGCTTAGATATTTATCAGATACTATGTGATAACCATTAGTCAAACTATGCAATGAATATTATGTGTTTGTTTGTAATCAACCTACTCTACGGATACTATGAGATAACCCTTAGTCAATCTACTCATCGGATACTATGTGTTATCCTTTCGCCAAGCTATACATTGGATATTATGTGTTAAATTGTAGTCAACCTACTCATCGGATACTGTGTGATAATCATAGTCAAGCTATGCTTTGGATACTGTTTGTTAAACCATACTCAAGCTATGCATTGGGTACTACATGATGAACATTAGCCTGGCTATGCACTGGAGATTATGTGTTGGGCTATAGTCAAGCTACTTATCGGATACTATATGTTAACCCATAGTTAAAAATAACTATTAGTTAACCATTAGCCCAGCTATATGTTGGTCATTAGCCAAGCTATGCATTGGATGTGTTAACCATTAGTCAGGCTACACATCGGATAATATGTGATATTCCATAGCCAGGCTCAGCATCGGCTACTATGTGCTAACCATTAGCGAGGCTATGCACCGGATATTATGTGTTGGGGCATACTATGTGTTAATGATTAGTCAGGCTAGTGTTTCTTTCCAGCTGACTTTTGAAATGACATGTGTGACTATATCTAGACCATACATAATTGATAAGCCAATTTTGGGGAGTTTATGCTTATTTAGCGAGGCTATGCACCGGATACTGTGTGTTGGGGCATACTATGTGTTATTGATTAGCCAGGCTAGTGTTTCTTTCCAGCTGACTTTTGAAATGACATGTGTGACTATATCTAGACCATTCATAATTGATAAGCCAATTTTGGGGAGTTTATGTTTATTTAGCGAGGCTATGCACCGGATATTATGTGTTGGGGCATACTATGTGTTAATGATTAGCCAGGCTATGTATCAGGTATTATGTGGTAATTTGTGGGCAGCTTGTACGATAGTGTGTGATAACCATTAGCTAAACTATGCATTGGATATAATATTTTATAATTTGTAGGCCCATGTCTTCTTAGCATAATATCTATGCAGGCTTACACACATATATGTTTAACACATTATGTAGGCCTATAATAGTATGGTAGCATGCATGTTGGCTTAGCATAGTATTTATGTAGGTTTACACGCATATTTGTTTAACAGCGTATATATGGTTATTTAGAGTATATTGCATGCTGGTTTAACATATTATACATGCCTATATTGGTTAGCATTGTATGTATATAGGTTGCGTGACTTTTGTTTTTAAATTATATTGTAATATTTGTTGACCGTCATGGGCGTGATAGGTTATGCATTGTTAGCTATACCATATAGTACTTCCCGTATTATACGGTTGCCAGGTTCTACCTGATAGACGAGGTGTAAATGTGTGTCAGGCTCAGATCATGTAGGCTTTGGCCAGTGGTTTACCGACATAGTAGGCCTTATAGTAGGCACATTTAGGGATTCATGTAAGTCGGCTTAGCATAGTATGTATGCAGGTTTACACGCATATTTGTTTAACACATTATGTGTGCTATCACGTATGTTGGCTTAACATGGTATATAAGCCTATGTAGGATAGCATCCATGTTGGTTAGCATAGTATTTATGTGGGTTTACACGCATATCTGTTTAGCACAGTATGTAGGCTTAGCATATTATTTATGTAGGTTTACATGCATATTTGTTTAACACACTATATAAGCTATCATTCATCCCGGCTTAACATATTATATAGGCCTGTGTGGGTAACGGGAATATTGGCCTAATACAGGATGTATATAGGTTAACCTGCATATTGGTTTAACAGCGTATATATGGCTATGTAGAGTATATTGCATGCTGGTTTAACATAGTATATATGCCTGAATGTTGGTTTAGCACTGTATGTATATAGGTTGCGTAGATTTTTTTAATTATATTGTAATATTTGTATACTCAGAAAGCTGCCGATACCGTCTTAAGACCGTCCTTTCTCTGAGGTTTTTAAATCTATATAGGTCCAGAGCGTCGAACACATGACGGTGTGATCCTGACACCTGTGAGGAGTCGCAGTCAGTCAGACATTGGTAGGCTCAAAGTATAGTAACACCCTATATCTGAGCCCTAGGTCATTCAGACCTCAATCCAGATCGTGCTAGTCTGGGGCGTTTTGGTATCTTGCGATTTAGTTTCCATAGAGAACCATTTTCTATGTTTACTGAGGATAGGAACCATTCCTCCACAGCATGAGTTACTAGTAATGTCTTGACTAATTTTGTCTAGGCGTTTAGGTTCCTGTTGGAAGAGGTTGCATAGATACATTGTTGGGGCCATGGGCGTTTCTTTGTCAGCTAGGCGGGGATGTGGCGTGGGGGGTCAGTCTTTCTATCATCAGTGGTGTAGGAGCTGTTCTTGACTGCATGTTAGAGGACTGTCTGTATATTGTCGACTTCATGGTCAACATCCTCGTAGCTGTCAGTCGGGTTACCGTGATGTTTGTAGAAGGCACTCATTGAAGCGTTCCCACTTGGTTTTCGTAAACATTTTAACTGTGGGAGGTGGAACGTCAGGTGGGTCGTCAAGTGTTAGAATAACGGGCCATAGCCCAGGCTTAGATAGTTTATATTGATGAGCGATTGTCTGAGGATGATGTTTTAAACACGGTAGTGTCTAGGACATCATGCCTTTACCTGCGATTGGATGGGTATTATGTGGTCAACTGGTTCCGGTTTTTTTTGACGCCTGGCTTGTTGATAAGGTACCTATTTAGAACATTGTCGTGTGGTTTGGAGACAGTAGAGCTCTATATCGGCTGTTTGAAATTAAGATGCTCCATGAGATTGATGGGTCATCAGTGTTTTGTAGGAAGTCCGAGACAGAGCTAGAGAGCCTACTACCAGGTTGTAGATAAGCGGAGAATATATAAAGGTTGGTACCCTCGTAGTGTACCTGATCACATGTGTGTTCATTTTTTGGTGTTGGGGCAATTTATTACAGCCGGATGTACTAGCCTTCTGTGAACCAGTAGGCAATGCCTCCGGCCGAGCGGTGGCTCGAATGGCTCGGGCAATCAATGCGGTATGTATTTTAGCATGGAATCTGGCGGAGTCTCTCAGGAATGTTCCAGATATCTGTGCAATATCGATAACTTAAGGGTAGGGGAAGTGGCGGGGCTGCACTTTCTTTTTGACGACTACTCCATACGAGATAACATCGATCATGACGGGTTTGAGGTCATCGGTTTAGGTAGTTGAAATGATACAAGGATGTCAGTCTTTTTTTTATGGGAGGTATCCGAGGTCCGCACCTCTGTGGGGTGTATTTGCAACCCCTTTCTCCTTAGGGATGTGTAGGTCTGAGTAGGTGCAGGTTGTGGTTTTTTCGTTGTTTTTCCCTTTATAAAAGCTAGGAAACACCCACGACAGAGCATGCAGGAGCTCCGAGACTAACCTTATGCTAAGAGATATTGGATTTATTATTATTTCACCTCTACGCATAGCGGTTAGGAGTGCAAGTGTCTAGATAACAATAAACTTGTATATTTGCTACACACAATATTACGCGTTACAGAGAATCAACCTTGTTATACGGTACACCTGTAAACAAACAGAGTTCGGTGTACTGATATTCATACTCTTCACACATCTCCCTCCTGTGGGTGCGCCTGCAGCAACGCGTCCGTGTGTTGCGTGTCCGTCAGGCGTAAGCCTACCGAGCGCCTGCAATGTGATAGGCCGATTCCCGCACAGACAGTTGACTATTTGAACTTGGTGTAAATGTTGTTCCCGCGCTGTTATGGGCGCCGTCATCATGTTCCCGCGCTTATGGGCGCCGCCAACTTGGAAAGGGGTGCGGGTAGCAAATCCGGCTTTCCTATTCGTTCACTTCCAAGCGATCCATCTACCCCAACGCTTTCTCTACTTATATACACATTGATCACTATGTTCTTGGAGGTATTCGCTACTTTCCGGTAGGGAATAATTACTGCAAATATGATTATTATAACCACATATTTAATAATAGCACAATGATCCTAATGAGGGAAATGTTTGGTAAAAGTAGATTAAATTACCACCAATACACTTCAATAATTGTATTATATTGAATAAATTCCACTAACACGAAAACTTCATTTTGTTATATATATAATTTCAAATATCTCAAACAGAAACGCTTTATATATTCCTCTCGTCATTTAACTATTCCAGCTAAATATTTCCAAAGATCAAATAGTAACAGAATTTCACCTCATTATCTTCTGGGGGACATCCAACTCAGCATATATTCCATGACGGATTAAACGCTGTTGCCATTGTACAGATTGCAAGCTGGGATTGTAACCCTCACCTTTGTTGCGTAGATTTTAATGCCTTACTCTACTTATGATAGATGACAAAACTGCTGCCGGTTAGGAAAAAGAGGACTAGTAATTTTAAGAGACTTGTGTGCTCATTTGGATTCAATGTTTGTAGTTTTCGTTCTTAGAGTCTCAGATGAAAACAAGTTTTATATCAGTGAACAAGCCTAAACATAATAGTCAGATTGAATTATTTTATTCTAGCATTACATCGTATATTGTTAAAGGAAACTTTTAAATAGAAATTAATTACGCTGTGTCTTGACTGTGTATTTTTAGTAGCCTTAAAACCATTATAAATGTAACTGCGCTGAATCGTAAATGTAAATACAACTGGTTTTATAAAACCTCTTGTTAGGGGATGTAGAGAGAATCATATCATGACGTGCGCGGGTTCTCTTCCTGAGGCAGACATACTCTCAGTGAAGCCGTCTCGCTACCCAGGACAGTTACTACGTTTGAGTAATAAACAAAATAATTTATTTTAGATGTGTAGAACATGAATAATTTGTGAAATGTCGAGGCGAAAATCAACATACTAATATACGTTATAATTGCTAACATATCAGACAGACATTTCCTTGTTTGTTCACGTCAATGTAGACGAAGCACTATTGTTTAACCGTTAGAGAAACTGTGTAATAAATGGCATTATAAATGTTATTGCTGTGAATCACAGAGTTGTAAATACAATTGGTTCTATGAAACCCCTTGGCAGGGGAGGGATAGATCGGTGATGCTTTATATAAGAACAAAGTTTATTTTACAGTATTAATTTGGTAAGTTAATTCTCCAAGAGACATAAGTCTTTGCAGCAATAAAGTTATCTACAACTTTTACATCTAAATCTCCGGGAACCCTACCTTGTAACTTTTCATCTATATTGTTACGTACTTAGGTAGTTTCCTTTTTAAATAAAAAAAATTTAAAGAGTACAATAAAATGAAACTGGCCTCTTTTGTTTGGTAATAAATATCAAGGAGTTTGATGAATAACATAAGATAACAATTGAATAATAGTCAATTCAATATTTCCATCAACGTTGTAGCCTAACCTATGTCCATTCTCAAAAATAGAATCTAAGTAACCTATGGCCATTCTCAAGAAATAAACTTATTTCTGTAATAAAAATTAATAATATTAAATATTTTATAATTTATGTTTGTACTATAAATAAATATTTAAATAAATGGGTAGTCAGTTACTATTCAACAGTTTCCTGATAATTTATTATTTTATATTCTTCTACTAATGTTAAGATTGATATTGTCAGAGCTAAGGGAGAACGTACAAACTGACAGTGCTTTATGTAGTGAGACGTATTTAGGAAATATTAATTACAAAATCAATTACTGAAATTCAATATATATATATATATATATATATATATATATATATATATATATATATATATATATATATATATATATATATGTTGTATGTACACTTTTATTTCTCCAGAGCTGTGGCTTTGCATAGCGTTAATAAGGGGATAAATGTAGTGTTTAGTAATAAATAATACGTCTCTGTGTTCAGTGTATGATATAGGCCTACTTTATATACTATATGATATACTTTATAGTAGATGAAAATACTTTTAATTTTTTTCATGAAACAATTTTCCATAAAAATACATTGTTAAGAATAACGTTCAGTTTTCCAGTGCGGAAGGAAGTCAGGAAATACGTCAGACATTTCCAGCACAGGAAGCCACAAATTGTTTCCTATTCAAAGAAAGACTTTATTGTGTTGCGTCTCTGGGATTAAGTTGTAATCCTATTGAAGTCTCTCTGCAACTAAAGGCAGATAGAAGACGGGTGAGTTATAATAAAATGTGACAATAGTCAACAGAATGTAGTTAGTGGGAACATCATGTAACATAATACATACTTTAGGGGAAACAAAAAAGCTTCCTTTTGTAAGGTTATGTGGGGTTGACCGCTTTTACGAAGATCATCTGCTTTGGGGAGGTTAGGAAGCCCAATATTAACAAAAATACAAGTAAAATACTTAGTGGTGAATTTACAATGCTAATAAAAATTTTGAATGTAATACTATAAAACAAATCTTATAGTTAACTCAATACCTAACTATTTACTGGGGATCTTTAAAATTTAAAGTCAGGAAACCAGTCTGCAACACAAGCTAACAGAAGTATAAAGGTTTCCCTTTTCACAGTAAGAAAACACACCTAGTTCTACAGAAGAGCATTACCAAATATAAACTAAATTTGAAATATTTTGCTATTGGTGATTTTACTTTGTATTTAACGAATAGAAAATGCAAGAGTAAGTTGCTTTCAAGTGGGTATTTCTTCAACTGAATTCTATGAATACAAATATAGAGTTATATTGGGAGAAATTTGAATAAAAGCTTTGTTATACTTATTGTCTTGTTTCATTAAAAATATCGGTTTTAAAAATACATTTTAGAGAGATTTGGCATTTGGGTATAAAATAATGCAAGAATGAACCTTCTTTTCGATATTGCTTCTCACTCCACCCTTATTTTCATCCCTTTCCATTCTAAGAGTTTAGCTCGTAATCTGGCTATTAGACCAAACACCAATCTAACTTTAAATGTAAAAGTTTTATGGTTCAGATCCGATAGCCCAGGCTTTTACTTCAAGATTTTCCCGTTTAAACATGTTCTTAAAAGTTCCAATTGGTCCATTTTGAAATTTCGTAAAATAATAATAACGGAGTAGATTTTACTTAGTTCACTACTTATAACCTTTTAGCTTTATTTCGTTTCTCCCTTACACGTTCTACTGTTGAATGTTTGATAAATTGCCTAATTGCGCCGTTTTTTATCTCTTTGAGCCGGCATTGCATATATAGATGTTCCGTATACTTTTATTACGATGTTGTAGAAACAGGGATTTTCTGACGGTGAATATTTGCTGCAAACACTTGCACTCGTTTACGTATTTAATACCGAGCCCTATATTGAGTTTTTCACCCGTTCAATTTTTACATGTATTGCTTTGTATTGACGTTCGAGATTAGTTATTTTTGCACTT
>JBAIZL010000002.1:28991835-29054335 GCA_036971475.1 Prosapia bicincta
ATATCATGTAAGTAATTATTTGAATCACTGAAATCAAGCTAGTTACAACAACCAACTTTATATTATTCATTTACCTATACTTTGATTGTTTAATACATTTTTTGTACAAATTATACAGTAAACTAGATAATTTAATTGAGCTGTTATTGAGTGTAATTTCATTTTGAGGTTTGAAGAATATGTTAATAAATTTAAACAAATTTCTTATTTATAGTATATAAGCAAGTTTATTAGAATAACTAATTTGATTTATTATTTTTTTTTAAATAAATTATTTCCTACCTATCAAACTGTTTATACACAATAATACAATTTATATATTCATTATGCAATAAATATCTTCTTTTACTGATACAAATAGGTTTTAACAATTACCTATTTCATTGTCATCTCCAGATGTTTGTTTGAATTCTGATTTTTTACTATAGTTAACTGCTTCTCTTTAAATATGTTTAATGAGGTATTGGAATAAAGTCAAGAAGATTTAAAAATATTTTCTCATTTTCTTTGGTAAGCTGAGTACACCAAGATACTTGGTAGGAAATTCAATTGCATTATCTGAGTTTTCCCTTTCCCTGAAGAAGGAAAACCTGCGAATAAAGTACTGAGGAATAAAATATTTTTTAGCAATACTCCGAATTTTATCATTGTTTTTCTGAAAAATTAGTTTTTTGTGTCAATGGCACAATATCTGAGAAACCTGTTAGGGTAAAGCTCTGAAGTTTATACCGCATAAATTCATGTAGTTTAGATGCAAACTTTAAACAGCTTTTTTGAGTTTAAAGCTTTAGTTTTTTTTTTTTTACTTTGAAAATATAAAATACTTTGTAATTTTTATAAATACATAATTTTAAAATATCAAAATTTGTAAACAAAGGAAGAACAAAAAAGCTTGATTTAAAGTTTGCATTCAACCAACAAGAGCAAGTTGTAAAAAATTCATAATTTTATCCTTAAGGGTTCCTGATATAAATGATCATCAATATGGGAAATTTAAAAAAGGAAAGCAAGGGTTGTCTGAACACATTTACAAGCTATGATAACTATTACCTCATAGTGAAATGGGGACAAAGGCGACAAACCTCTTCTGCACCAATAAGTGATTGCACGACAGCCGGCCATTTAACCAATGTTGTTGAGTGACTGTCGAGACCAGCAACACAATACAATAAATTAATCAAATAATATCATACAAAGTTATATAGATAATGCACGTATCGTTAAGCAAGTTATCACATTTAGGCGGTAAAACTACAATTAAGTTAAAAATAAACTTAATACTTAATAGAAGATCGAAGCTTAAACCACCAAACCTCTACCAGACCAATCGGCGGTGGTTTTGACAGCCGATTATCTTATAATGAAAAAATAATAATAATAATCTCATTAAAACAATAAAAGTGGAAATAAAACATAAAAAATATAACTCGATATAAAAACAAAAATAAACATATTTATTAATTCCAATGAAGAATATAAAATTCTTTTCAACTATAGCCCTTTTACAATCGTGCATGAAATTTTGTATCAGATTTAACAATAAATACAACTAATATGAAAATAAAAATTAAAGTCAATTCCTATTAATGTCAAAGACACATTTTTGTGAGATATTTTTGTATTAAATAGTAAGAATTAATATAATTATGTATAAGCAAGTGACAAAATCACAATATTAAGAGACAAAATAGATAGCGAATTTAACTATTAAAGTTAATTAAATAAAACTACCCATTGAATTAAAATTTGAAAAACTGTATTAACATTAAATGCCACACCCTATAAGTTTATTAAAATTTATTTGAACTTGAGTGGATGAATAGAAAGTAAATTATTAACGATTTAAAATGTAAGCAAGATATATAAATATGTAGACTCTAGGGAGACTGCAACTAATAGTAGCAATTGAATAATTTTGGTAATATTTAAGAATATTATAATTATGGTTTTATATTTTACATAATAAGGTTATGGTAATAGACAATGGTGTGAATTAACCACATAAGTAAATACTATTTCAGATTTAAACGATAGTTTTCAGACTGTGTTGAAAAGGCTTATTCACTTTGAAGGTATTTTGTATTATTAACTCATGTTTAAATACAGTTTTTGAAAGTTTAAAGATTTTACTGTCTTTAAATTTTACTCCAATTATGCTATTTAACAAATACTAATCTTTTTGGAACCATTACATTTGTTACTATGAAATAAATTGTATTATTTTTGCATGTGTTCTCAATGAAACACATATAATGCTGTTTATTAAACACCTTGTTTTCAGTTTTCACCTTGAGCATCTTTATTTTCAGTTTAATTTGACACACCAAATATAACATCAAATCTAAAAATTCTACACAAACTAAGGAATACCCAACTTTACAAAACCAAATGCTACAGAATAAGCATATATTTCAAGCAACATGCATTGCACATATTCAACAGCCAATTACATTATAAATCATTGAATTTTGTAGTCCATTACGTTGGGTGAATCTTATTAAGCACTTAAACAATAGTTTATGACTATCCGAACTTTAAATTTAGTAAATTTGTTAAAACTTACTGAGACAGAATGTTTTCGATCGCTATTGTTTAAGTGATTAATTATAAATCACTCTCATTTTTTGACATCATAATAATACCCTATAAAACAGGGGTTCCCAAATGTTTTGGGTCCAAGCCTATTCCTCTTGAGATACAAGCCCCCCTTAACTTTACACTATAAATAATCACTTTAACATTAGTTTATGACTATCCTAACTTTAAATTTTGTAAATTTATAAAACTTACTGAGACAGAACGTTTTCGATCGCTATTGCTTAAGTGATTAATTATAAATCACTAATTTTTTGACATCATAATACCCTTTAAAACAGGGGTTCCCAAATATTTTCGGTCCACGCCTTCTCCTCTTGAGATAAAAGCCCCCCTTAACTTTACACTACAATTAATCACTTTTACATTAGGTTATGACTATCTGAACTTTAAATTTTGTAAATTTATAAAACTTACTGAGACAGAATGTTTTCTATCAATACGTGGTGATTTTTATCAGTGTTTTCTCACAAACTTTTAAAATTTAAAGTTTTAATAGTCATAAACTAATGTTAAAGTGATTAATTAATATTCACCGAACGTAATGGACTACAAAATTCAAGAGTTTACACTATAAATTAATGGTATGGAGATATGAAAAAGAATGAAATAATATATATATATATTATTAATCACTTAAACAATAGTTTATGACTATCCGAACCTTAAATTTAGTAAATTTGTTAAAACGTACTGAGACAGAGTGTTTTCGATCGCTATGTGGTGATTTTTATCAGTGTCTTCTGCTTGGAGATGTTGGGTCAAGCGGTGACAGTTTTAAAGGTAGGTTTTCGATAGTATCAAAGAGTAAGTGTGATTTGTATTGTGTTTGTTTGTTTAATATGTTTGTACTTTGTGTTTTTGTGTGTCTGTAAATTTCATATTGTTCTAGTGTTTTGAGATGTGGTCCTTTTTTGTTGATGTGTAGGATTTCTAGGTTATGGTAAATGTCTGTGTATTTGTGTCCTGTTTCTTTTATGAGATTGTAAAATGTTGAGTTGGTGTTCTGTTTGTGTTCCTCGACTCTTTGTTTAAAGCTGCAACCTGTTTGTCCAATGTAGAATTTGTTACATTCATCGCAGTTCAGTTTGTATACACCTGGTTCTTGTAGTTTATCTCTTGTTGTTGGTGTTGTGTTGTATTGTGTATTGTAAAGTGTTATTAGTTTTGTATGCTATTTTGTATCTTATTTTTTGAAATTTGCAGGCTATTTTGTTTGTTGTTTTGATTATGTATGGTAATGTGATGTATTTGTTTCCCCTGTTTGTAGTGTTAATTTTATTGTTTTTTTGTATTTTGTACCACAGTTTGTCTATTATTGTGGTGTTGTAACCATTTGTGTATGCTAAATATTTAATTGTGTCTAGTTCTTTGCTTATGTTTTCGGTGGTCATTGGGACTTCTTTAAGTCTATGGAGCATGGATCTGAAGGCAGCGTGTTTGTGTTGGATAGGGTGGTTTGAGGTGTTGTGGATAAGTGTGTCTGTCGTTATGGGTTTCCTGTAAATGTTGAAGCTGTGGCTTTTTGTTATGGTTAGGTCGAGGAAGTTTATGGATCGGTTGGTTTCAATTTCTGAAGTGAAGTTGAGTTTTGGGTGTATTTTGTTAGTTTAGGTGAGGAGTTTTTCTCATTGACGGGAGTTGCTTCTGTGTAGTGTTATGATATCATCGACGTATCTGTGCCAGAAAATGATTTTGTGTGCGTGTGTGGACTACAGAATTCAAGAATATATTGAAAACAATTTCTTTATACATTCTTTCACAAGAAACATGATATAAGATTTCAAGTTTTAATTTGCAAGGTAAATTTTTTAACTGATAAGAGAAAATTTTGTTAGTGTGATGCTTGAGCTTGCATTTTTTAGACCAGCATGCCTATTTGAGGTTGTATTTTAATAAGAGCACAACCCAAGTCATTAGCACCATCAAGTTTGTTCCTATAATATCAAATATATTAAATTTGTCTTCTTACTTTCCAACTGGCGCCCCTTGACTTATCTTCACGTACCCCAATATATCTAACCTAACCTCACCACTCTTTCCCAACTCCAAATCAAAAGTAAATGCTACAATAGGCAAGTGTCATATACTAATATATGACCAAGTGTTTAAGAGTAAAGTTGTAGCTCAAGTTGAATATGAAATCAGTTGGGTTTGCTTTGTAGACTAGGCCATGTGTCGAGTCACACAAACAATTCTTTGAAAGTAGACATGACAACTGATCTTTTGAAATCGAGAAAGTAATATAGTATAACCTTGATTATACCAAGGTTATTACCAAGGTCATTACCAAGGTCATTACCAAGGTAATGTTGACCAATGGTACCTCGGATAATCAAAAAACTCAAATAACAGAAAATCTGTGAAAAATCTATGGAGAATAACTGGTTAACTGGTGAACTGAATGAAAACATGTAAAATCTACTGTATTATCAAATAAAAAAAAGACATACAAATAAAAATAAAATAAAAAACATACATAAAGTAAAAAATATATCACCGTATATTTTTCTTTCTATCTTGGTTGACCCGGAACTTGATTAGTGAGGGCACAGATAATCGGAAATCTACTGTAGTTAATTTCAATTAATATCTAGTGCTGGATATTTGAGTGCATAAGGATTTAGGAATTCTAGGAAAGAACTCTCGTGGTATCTGAAAGGAGGGTATATTCAAACTGGTATCACATGGTTATCTTTTGTCACAGCTGTTACGGTATTCCCATTAATGGATTCTATTAGCAAGGTCTCTCTATCTGTATTTTACAGTACATTTTTTACTTTGTTTTGAAATATTTTTATTTGTTTGTAAAGATCGATGTTTTGCATTTCATTTTTAAATACTGCAGTACCACAAGTGGCATTATTGTCCTGTAAATTTCTACTTGTCAGGTTTTTAGGCAGAAGTTGAGAAAGGTTTTATTCCAAACACCAATTTTCTCAACAAATAAAAACATACACAAGACTCACAAATTAATCATTTATTTACTCATACGCGTTTCAATGACAAAATCATCATCATCAGTGAGTTTTGCTACTACAAACTCTAACTTACAACTAAGGTCTTAGAGTTTGTAGTAGCAACATTCACTGATGATGATGACTTTGTCATTGAAACGCGTATGAGTAAATAAATGATTAATTTGTGAGTCTTGTGTATGTCTTTTATTTGTTTTAACATAACCTCACAAGCTAAGCTCAAAGAATAGTTGTACCAATTTCCTCCCTTAATTCCTTTCTTGTTTTTGGCGTAGTCATGAAGTCCTTAAATTTTAATTGGTATTAATTGTAAATACTTTAAAAGATTTGTTTATTAAAATTATCAAATTAGTACTTTTGGCATCAATTTGCAACAAAACCACTGCTTACTGATATTTCTCAGCAGATGTGTTTCACACTAGGTCAGTGCATTGTTCAATGCTGTGAGTCACGACAAGACTGTATAACAAAACCTGAATATGTGCAACACAAAAGCTACAAGTTTTAAAATTATTCAAAACTTGCAGTTTTTGTATTGTACATCTTGAGGTTTTTCTATAATTACACTTTTGGTATTAACTTGGCAAGTGTAATTATTATTAATCACTTAAACAATAGTTACAATAGTTTATGACTATCCGAACTTTATTCGAAAAAGATTCACCGAACATAATGGACTACAAAATTCATGTAATTATTAGTTCTTACCTGATACCATTTGGCTTTATTAGTAACACGTTCTGCTTTATCGTAGAAATGGAAGTTCAAATTATTCTAAAAGTTACTTAATTGGAAAAGTTAATGAATGAACTTGCAAAAGAAGCTGAACGTAACAGAGGTAGTTTATTCTGTTTAGGAAAGGTCTAAAGAGAGATAAGTGACGTGTTCAAATGTTTTTTTAATTAAAATGGAATGTAATTGGAAAACTTTTAAACTTATAGTTGACTCTGGTTTAACTTAAAGTTTCACAAAATGATTAAATTACTGGAAAGCTTGTTCAAATTTGTAAAGCATTTGTTGTGGTTTTCTGTTAGAAAGACTGTAATGTACAAAAAAAATAACCAATTATTTACAACCAGACCTACACACTGCTACCGTCTCATAGACTCCTATTACAAAAACGGAGTTTTCCGTAGAAGAATGTGGTGGCAAAAAAATGCACTTCTTCTTTAGAAGTCCGTCCATTTTTATTTATTCTTTGAAGTTGTCAACTTTAAAGATCAATTAAAAAAATGTTTACCGTAAAAATCATAATCGTTAAACTTTATAACTATGTTTAAAATTTTAACAATGGGATATATATATATATTAAGCTTTCAAAACATAAACGAGTAATATAAAAAAATTGAATAAATTCACCTTCATTAAGTAAATTCCAGAATTTTTTTAGTTGCATAAAGTATTTACAAAAAATATCGATTTGTTACATTTACTACATGTTTATTTAAAAACTGCTTCTTAAAGAGGATATTCCAAAGTATTTTAAGGAGGTCTGTGTGAATTTTAACAAAATTTCGATCCATAACGAAAAAAAAAATTGTTAAGTAATGTGTTTTAAAACATGCTTTAACCATTTAGTTATATTTTGGGTTGTAGCAAAAAAATCTCCATAAATAACTACAGTTTCTGAAACAAAAAGCAATAAAAATGAGGCTTTACTTCGTAAAAGGAACAATTGTTTCAAAACGTGTCAGCCATTACGTGATCACTTAGTTAAGTATAATTTAATTATAGTTTAATCAGTGATTAGAGACTGTTAAAACAAGCAACTTCAATTACAACACTTTCTTTCAAGTTGAAATTTATTCTTGGCACAGACAATGATATTATTAATTTTGTTGGAGATATTATATTTATTATTATTGATAATGTGGTTAATAATAGTTACTTGTTTTAATTATTATTATATTAATTGATTCCATTTTCGCCTGAGCTACTGGTTAACTAAAAACACTTGTAAATATCTTACACTTGCCTATATAGTAAGGCTTACTTTTATAATTAGTTACGGTAAGGAGTTGGGGTCTGAATTGGCAATGGGACACATCTCCCGAAACGGTCATCCTCAACAATTTAAAAGTAACTACTACTATAGGATAGTGTAACATATTTACAAGTGTTTTTAATTACTATTTATAATTTTAACAATTAGATATTAGCTTTTAAAACATAAACGGGTAATATATTTTAAGAAATTGAATAAATTCCTACCTACATTTAGTAAATTCCAGAATTTTTTTAGTTGCATTAAGTATTTACAAGAAATGTGGATTTGATATATTTAATAGATTTATTTAAAAATCGTTATTTAAACATTGTTCCTTAAAGAGAACAAGTATCAAGAAGGTCTGTGTAAATTTTAACAAAATTCCGATCCATAACTACCAAAATGAAAAAAATTTTTAAATAAGTTAAATTTGAAAAACATGCTTTAACCATTTAGTTATATTTTTTGATGTACAGGACTATTTTAGTTTTTGTAAATAAAGTATCTAAATTTCAGCAATTGAGAATAATCCCACCTCTTTTGGGTTTATGTGTTCCTAATACTAAACCTGAAGTTTCCGAACAAGATTCCGTTCGGGCAAGTCCGCGCACAGGGCCTGCGTAGAGAGTAAAGAAGTCTCTCTCTCTCTCTCTCTCTCTCTTTCTCACTCTCACTCTCACTCTCTATTTATCTACTATATCTCTACATACTTCTGGAAATTGTTTCATTAACTTGAATTTTTAATGAATTTGGTAAACAAATTCTAATACTGAAAACGTATTTTTTACTTTTTTTACTCTGAATTTTTTATTTATTCTAGAATCAGATTTTTCACATTTGTTAGAAGATCTATCTACCACATTTGTAACATCGACCTAGTAAAAAGTCTCACTGAGTAAGTTTGGGTATAAATTTACATAAAAATAACGTATATAATTATTACATTACCACAAAATTCTAAAATTATTAGATAAACAAAATTAATTTTAAAAAAAGATGGGTCAAGGTGTTTTTTTGTTTTTATAATAATTTTCACATTTTCATCACCTTAATTTTGTACCAATTACCAAATAATTTTATTTGGTGGTTTTTTAGCAAAAAACATTTTTTTTTTTTCAAAACTATAGAGTTTTTTGACTTACCCCTCCGCTCTCTTTTTCTTTCTTTCATCTTCACTTTTTAGAGTTGGAGAAGGAAGAGGAGGAGGAGGATCCCAGATCAGTCAGTCATCGGTTGCAGTGATTCTTTACAGTTTTCTCTACCAGGGAGGTAGAAGTTAGGAGTAGTTTGAACCTATTGATTAATGCAAGCTGACTACACTCTACAGTGTATATACTGCATTATAAATGCCATTGTAAGGATGTTACAAAATGTAGAGTTTCTATAAACTTGCATGCACCATGTGTTTGCATTGCTCCCTTCCTTTAATTCGTATATGTTTTAATAGTGCATAACTTTTTAGACAACAAAAATGTGTTTACATTATTAGTTTCATAAAAAATACAAAAAGTAAAAATTTTCCTTGGTTACGGGTTTGTAAGTGTAAAAAACATTTTAATCAAAAATTCAACAGGAGGGAAAACGTACAGAAAATGGCCTTAAATTCTTTCAATATTTTGTTTTACGTAAAAATTAAACATTCATTCAAGTGTACTTTATAAATAAATACATCCTAAATAAATTAACCCAATTAAAATCATTACCTCAAAAATTAAAAAAATATTGAACCCTTATAAAATTACCAAAATGTACTTTCAAAAACTGAATATTTTGTTAGTCTTTAAAAGTGTAAACATTTTTAAAATTTAATTACCGAACAATTGCGATAAGCTTTGAAATTTATTACTTAAAAAACTATTGTGCCTAGCATTTCTTAATGTGTCGAGACAGTTTTTTCCTGTTTAGATAACATTGTGTAACCTAATGATTTTATAAATTAGAATTATGCCTAGAAATATACAAATATTTTCGTCCTTGAAAATGTTTAAACCCCATAACATTAATAGAAAATTATTTCTATTCATTTCGGTCAGTGTAAAGTTTGCAGCAACCATTACAAACTAGTGTTTGTGTTAGTTTTAAAACATTGCCTAAACTGAAATCCTGTTCAGAAGCAAACAAACTTATTTACCTTTTAGTTAAGGGATAATTTCATGTTAAAACCATCAAAATGATTGCTTAATCAACCAGATATTATCATAAATAATGATCATATAATCGTAGGCTAACAAAATTATAATAGAGTGAAAATTATTTATAAAAGTTTTTATGTAAATAAAACAATTATTTATGGGCAATGTTCCCTAAGACTAATACGAATTTATAATTTTTGATGTACTTAGAACCTTCTTTGAAACTATAAAATCGTATAACCACATGAATAAAATGTTAAAATTGCGTTTTCAAATACAGGAATATTTATCACCGACAAAATACTGTATTTATCTCTTACAAATTAAAAGTAGTTCACTGAATTGCCACTTACAATTAGCAGCACTACTCGGCGTGTAATTGTTTAGTAGGAACACATTTTTACAATTAATCAATATATATGTTAAACACTCATGAGGCCCTCCTGCCTCGCCCCCAAGTATAAAAATATATATCCAAGAGTCATATGTAGCCCAGAGAATTATTTCGAGAGTTTTATTTTAAAAATTGGTGACTTTGGACTAAAATATTTATATATAAATATGAGTGTTTTCCTTTATTATTTACATGTTATTGTTTTTCTAATAAAAAGAGTAATTAGATTAATGTATTTATTTTCTTTATACATTATGTAACATGGCCTGGTACTTTATAAGTAGCAATAGGTTAAACAAGGTTAAAACTTGCACGTCCAGCCCCCTACAAACTTTCATATGGTCACCCATGTAAACACTATATAAATGATTGCTCCCAAGGTATCTAAACTTATAACTAGTAATTTTATCGGATGATATATAATCATAAGATAAAAACATTATTTCTAAAAACAAACAACTGAAAATTAATAAAAATAACGTAAATAAATTTATTTTAATTCTGTAAAATAAACATTTTAAAGTGTCATCAATAATTAGGAGCTGCCAACATGAAAAAATGTAAACTATTAAATACCCAGGCATTTGACATGTGTTTTTCTTCAAGAGAATATTAAACTATATAAGCTGAATAAATAGGCTATTCCTTATTTGCCTGAGTAAAAGGGTGTAATTTTTAATAAATTATTACCCCTTTGGGTGAGCAAATACAAAGACCGATTACGGCAGTAACCTGTGAACAGAATCTCTAATTAGGAACTTTAAATATGACTCAAACTTTAAATTACTCAAACCCAGAGAATTCTGAAATTTTTAATTTTTGGTTTTACTTCTATCGAAAATGGTTATTTAGGCCTACTTAAATAGTGTTGCTTTTACAAAATTGTAGATTAAAACCAATATTTTCAATTTGTTTTCTATTATTTGTTTTAAAATATCTATTGCATTTTTGTAATACAAATAAGAAATTTAGTATTTCATTTGGCCTATTGTTTTGATTTTTAAAATGTTTCACAAAAGATTAGTTGTTTAAATATTTTTTTATCAAAAGACGTAGAGTTTAAAATAGTTTCACGCGGTATTTACTGTCTATGCGTACTGTCTTCACATTTTCTGTTATTAAATGTTTTTGTAATACTAAATATTTAAACAATATTCACTGTTTTTGTATTGGTCCATTGGCCCTCAAGTCTGGACCCCTAAACCCGCCCAGCGCTTTGACAGCCATTCCTTAATATCCCTACCGCGCATGTAGGAATCGTGAAACATCTCCATTTATCGAGCCGTTTTGATCTACCGTAATGTGCTGGCACCTAACGGAATAATCAAGAAACGTTTGACAACTAACACCCGGGAGGTGCTGCTCTACAGTTGTGGCAGTTTTTTTAACTATACATTTGTTATACACTACACATTGAGCCTGAAACTTAACCTATATTTTATGAATGAATTGTCTTTTTGAATGAATTGTTGTGAATTTTTTTGTGACAAGATGAATAACCAAAAAATGGAATACCTTTTAGTTAAGGATTGTTGAAATGTTCCCTTAAAAATGATGAATTGCAAATGAAAATATTACAATAAATGTAGATGGATAAATACTTAACTAAGGGCTTACTTGCTGACGCGTTTCGAAACAATCGTTCCTTTTATCAAGCAAAGCCTATACTCTACTTTGCCACTTAGTTAAGTATCTTTTAACTATGGTTTAATCAGTGAATTCAAGATGATTACAAGCAACTTCTTATATTTATAAATTGAAATAAAAACCTGTTAACTTAAGTTGATTTATTGTAATTATGTGGACCACGTAAAATTGTTTATTTAAAATTTAGTTTCATATTTACAGTAACTTAACTCTTCTTTTTTAATTCAACCCAAATATATCGCATCAAGTTTAAATAAGTTACAATGAAACCTTGATATTTGATTTTTTTTGTTGTAAGGTAAACCTATTTATACCTGTTTACGTTTTTCATTTAAGATAAAATGTTCTTCACAATTAGTTTGAGACAACAAAATAAATAGAAGATTCATAAGCACGCACACACACACACACACACACACACACTGCATATTAATATAAAAACACTGTACAAATAAACATGCAAGAGCTTTTGTTTCTAACACGCTTGGGAAATGGTCCCTCACATACTCACGTGAGAGAAGATTGTGTTTGTGGCCCCCTTTGTCCCGTGACAATGGTCGAGGTTAAGAAACCCATGGAAACAGGGCTTTGGAAATTTTGGCCGGAATTAAGGAGTTGCCTTTTCAGTTTAGGACATTTATGTAACTCAGAGGTTTTTATACTGGAGAAAGTTTATTTAATCAACGGGGGGGGGGCTTGCTGACTGACGTTTTTTAAAATTAAACTTGCAACTGTTACAGTTAAGTTGTAGAAAAATACGACATTTTTACACTGTGGTTAAGATTTAGGGCCTAAATCAAGATCGATAAAATGTTAGAAGATCATCAAGTATTGGTAGGTGGGAGAGACCTAAATCAAGGTCAGTGAGGAGTCAAATGGCAGGAAATAGACTTTGGGCAGGTGGGAGGAAGCATAAGCAATACATTTAATATATTATCCTTAAATAATAATATCTTTAAATAAATAATACTAAGACTCAAAGAAGCCCAAAGATGTCCTGTATCCACTGCGAGCGGCCATTGCGGTAGTTGGATGGGATTAATGGCGAAGTTCCCTTGGTAACCTAGCTTTATGGGTACAACTCAGCGTGAGTGGTCTCACACACAGAAAGCAAAGACTACCAAAGTAATTCTGCCAAACTTCACGAAGTTTCTTCTTCTTACTCTGCAAAGATTTCTTAAAACTAATAGCATATTCCCCACATTAACAGTTACCTTTAATTTAAAAAACAAGATACATATTTCTCGTTATCTAAATTTTAAAAAATAATAAAAAATATAAATATTATTTAACTTTACAATAAATAAAATTTAAATAAATATCACTCACATTGTGATATTTATTCTTGTCTCAGTATTAGGATACTATAAATGTAAAAGAGGTAACCTGTACATTGAATGTCGATTGTTGAATGAAAGTTTTGTATTTACATTCATTTTGTTTTATTTACGTTTAAATACATAAATAAATGTTATTTATTTAATAAATATATTCTGTTACTGAGCTGGGTAGAGAATACTACATGAGTATTTGCTGCACATTTTGGAAAGTTTAAATATTTCACAGAATTTAGTCTGTCCATTCTATTTCTGCATAGAATTCTTACTCGAGATATTTACTAGTATATGTCTTAAAAATGTTGTGTGTTTTTGGTTAACTTTAGTGAAAGGTAAACGAAATATCAAACTGAACATATTCGACCCAAATCACGGAAAACCGCGAGGCTATACAGAAAAACACGTTTTTTTAGGGCTGTGTCATCATTTCCCGAACTTTGAAGTAAACAAGATAAAAGTGAACATTATCAGACAGTGGGAAGGTCTGAGTGAAACGAAATTTACTAGAGTCCAAATATCAGCATAAGTGCAGAATATCGATTTTTAAAAGACATTTAGCTTTGGTGAAAGAGACAAATGTTTTTAGAAATGTTAGTAATTTTATTACTTTCCTGCTGTATAGCATTTCCTAATCTCCCAAACTTTCTGCTGTTAGTAAATGTACCCTGACAGAATTAAATAAAGGTTTCGTATAAATAACTATAGTAAAGTTACCTAATATTTACAAAGTAATAATTGTAAAGTAGGCTTATATTAACAATGCCTTAAAACTATAACATCATTTTGTAAAAGACTTTACATTTTAAACAATAGACCAAATATGTTCTAGACTGTACATTGTTTTTATCATCAGAATATAAGATACTGTATTTTAAAACATTTTTTTAAACTAATTGAATGTTTAAAATTTATTAAAACATTTTCAAAAACATTTGTTTTAAAACAATACATCTAATATATTTGTTATTTGTGTTATATTTTTAAACATTCTTAGACACTAAAATCTAACACCTTACAAAAATCAATAACCTTACAAACACTAAACCTTTTTAAGAATATTTCTGCTATTTTTAAGCTAATTTTTACCACGAAAAAGATCTTTTTAAAATGAAATTAAAATTAAAAACTTTAGACCAAAGAAAATCTTTTATCAATAGACCTAACAGTTATTTTTTAGATTTATATTCACAAAAATTGTAATACGTTATATTCAGCAATAATTGTTAATAAATACATAAAAACCTCTTTCTTTATTTTACTCTTATGTACATTTCAGTTACCAAGTAACCATCCTTAGAGGGATAACATACAAAGACAATAATTGTTGTTGCTTTATTCAGAAATAATGATTTTTTGGCGAATAAGATAGTGTAATAACGGTAAAAACAAAATAGTTAACTCAAAATCTCACCAAAAACTAATTTGTAATAAAACAAACACATTGGTTCATAACACAGACTAGTTTCGGCGACGATGTCGCCTTCCTCAGTGTTTGGTTATTACTGGTAAGCTACTACATCGTCGCCGTGTGTTATGAACTAGCGTGTTTGTCTTATTAAAAACACATTTTAGGTGAGATTTTGAGTTAACTATTTTGTTTTTCACAGTTTTGAATAGTTCGCACTAGCTAACCTGTAATTAACTAATTGTTGTAGATAATAGGCTATACAAAGAATATTTTTTGTTGTAAGAATCAACAAGAATACCTATTAAAAATAACTTAACATGGTGTAATGAGGAAAAACTGTCTGAAACACGCCAGCGTGACATTTTAATAAATACGGCATAGTGGAAGAAGATTGCGTATTATATTGGTGTAACATATAGGTCTAATAACGTTTGAAAAATACTTTAGAATCTGTCATCTATGGCACTCGACAACGCTAAGTAGTTTTAAGACTTAGTAGAACTGAATTTGTAGAGCAAATTATAAAAAACGTATTCACAGAAAACGTTTTCGACTACGCTAATCATAGTGCCTAAGTTGGCCACCAGGATGCGTTGATGAGGTGGGCGGCGCCTGATTTAAAAACAAATCAGGCAAGAATCGTTGTCCTGAATAACTGACTTAAGTTGAAACGTGAAAGAGCTAGAGACTTGAAATTTTCAATGTACATTAATAACATAGACACTCACAAAAGCGGATTTTTTAAGAAAGGATTTTGCAAAATGATAATTTTAAAGCTAAAAATTGCAAAATTCCGTAGGAAGTGTGCAAGTCCCATATGAAATGTACAGAGAAAGTAAAATTTCAGGGTCTACGCCCGCTCTATAATTAGTGTACCTTCTCACAAGAAAACAGCCATTCCATAATCATTATAAATTAATCACTTAAACAATAGTTTATGACTTTAAAGTTCGGATAGTCATAAACTATTGTTTAAGTGATTAATAAAATTCATCGAACGTAATGGACTACAAAGTTCAAGCATTATAAATTATTAGTTGTTTTTAAATTTATTAAATAAGCATATAAAGTGACAATTTTAAACGAGTGCAGGCGAAGCCATCACGGGGAGCTCGCTAGTGTTCAGTAACATAATTTAAGAGTGATTTATGTCTTTAGGAAATAGGGCTACTTTTCACGCTCTAAACAGACGAAATTACTACCTCCATTTTGCTGTTTTCCTTCTGCCCAGGCGGTGACATTGTTCGACCTTCGTCCCAACAAACGATCACTTAATTGCTGCGTTCTTGGAATGAAAGCCGTTTAGTGTTGTCGATTAACGAGGAATCCGAAAGTTTGAACGAGGAAACCGAGTGACCAGCGACGCGAGTGGAATTTCACGATAAACCCTGTCGCTGTAGTCGAGGCTCTCAATGCTGCCAACACAACAGGTGAAAATAGTCCGGACATGTAGGTCTATTTGAAACGTGTTGAAATTACGAAATCTGTTGGAAATCATTATAGTTGGTTTGTAAACAAAGAAAAACAAAAGTAAACATATTCACGTCGAGAGAGAAAGAGAGAAAAGGCATTGTCTTGGGAATAAATTTTAATGCTAGCGTCTAAGAAATATCACTCTGGTCGAAGAATACAGAGAGAAAGAGAGAGGGTATATATCAAACTCTGGTAGCACAAAACAGAGAGAGAGAGAGAGAGAGAGAGAGAGAGAGAGAGAGAGAGAGAGAGAGAGAGAGAGAAAGAGAGAGAGAGAAAGAAAGAGTATATATCAAACTCTGGTAGAACAAAACAGAGAGAGAGAGAGAAAGAAAGAGTATATATCAAACTCTGGTAGAACAAAACAGAGAGAGAGAGAGAGAGGGTATATATGTAACTCTGGTAGAACAAAACGGAGAGAGAGAGAGAGTATATATCAAACTCTGGTAGAATAAAACAGAGAGAGAGAGAGAGAGGGTATATATCTAACTGGTAGAACAAAACACAGAGAGAGAGAGAGAGAGAGAGAGAGAGAGAGAGAGAGAGAGAGAGAGAGAGAGGGTATGTATCTAACTCTGGTAGAACAAAACACAGAGAGAGAGAGAGAGAG
This sequence comes from Prosapia bicincta, assembly GCA_036971475.1. Classification (NCBI taxonomy): domain Eukaryota; kingdom Metazoa; phylum Arthropoda; class Insecta; order Hemiptera; family Cercopidae; genus Prosapia; species Prosapia bicincta. The sequence goes on from JBAIZL010000002.1 coordinate 29,008,397, forward strand.
AGAGAGAGAGTTAGAGAGAGAGAGAGGGGGTGCCAATTTATTGAATAAATTTTAGTTCTACCGTCACGGGCACTGTGTCCGTTCTGTGAACTAAAAATACTATTTAAAACATCCGGTTTGATTGAAACGTGACCCGCCACGTGTTTATTTAATGAAATTTGTCTATTTTAAAACAAGGAAAAATGTCAAGAACATCGTAAACCCAGTAAAAATTGAAATCGCTAAACTCATTAAAAATGCCTCTAGGGCTTTTTTGTTTTTATTAGGATGAGAAACGTCGTTTGTTTAAACTTTTAAAATATTAATTAAAGTTTATGTAAAATTTCCGCGGATTTTATCGATAATACTGCGTTATTCTTGCAACGAGTTAGTTACAAAGATGTCCCCAGCCTACCGAAGCAGTCGCGCTTAATCAGTTCGCCAACATTGGAATTCCAACTTATTTCAAATTTTTATTTGTATAAAGCTACATTTGAGTACATTGTTCTGTACTTCTTGAGTAGGCCTACTAATTAAGTCCTGAGAATGAAGTTACAGTGGAGTCTCGAAATTCCTTCTATTTGAGCCTATTTTATCTATTTGAAAAAAATGATGAGTCGGGTTTCCAAGAAATGTTCATATAAAGTTGTATAAACTTTATTAGGTCTAGGTTTATAAAACTCCTATTTTTTCTAATGCATAGAGGAGGAACATAGTCTATCCGTGTAATCCGAGTTTTCGGTAATCCGAAGGAGCCTTTGGTCCCATTCTGAGATGCGTCAACAAAGAAAGCTATATTAATGTTAGGAATGGCAGAAAAATGTACTCACATTGTATACAGAAGTGAATGAGTGATGTTTATTAAATTTACGGTCTATTGAGAATTTTGTGTACAATTTATATAATACGTTTTGTGGACATTTTAACCATTGTTGTGCGTGTGTTTAAGACATTTTCTTATTAAAATTTTTATAAGGAATACATTTTATTTTGTTAAAAAAATGAATGACGTTTTTACGTAACGGGAGGACGGAATTCGGCCGGGCCGCGCTGACATTGCTATTCCATGGCTCCAATGTACTAGGAGACTATAAACAGTTAGAAGGTACATCACATATCTAACTTCCCACTTCAAACATAAAATGCTACAAAATATCTGTACATAATTAAATCATAATAATTAGAAATGTTTTAAATATTTATAATTTAAATTAAAAAGTTTGCAGTGAGTTTTTTGTAAAGATACTTGAGGCGTAAAACTAAAAGAACATCTAAATGTAGTGCAACAAAAATATGTGTATTTCTTAAAAGCTTTATAGACGACATTCTAACATGTATACAGTTTGTATCAAATAAAGGTTTACAGTAATTACAGTAATTTTGAGTCGTCAGTAAATACAAATAATATCGTCTATTTAGCAGAACAAAACATAAATAAAAGACTGTAGAACAATTACTTTACATTAAAGGGTCTTAATTTACTTTAGATAGACATTAAATAACACAATACAAAACCTAACAGCCTTACAGCAACTGAATTAGAATTAATTGGAATTGTTTTACACTTTAAATTTAAATGTTAAAGTTATTTGAATTTTAAATGTTTATATTTTATCAAGTAGGCCTATTAGTTAACGTTTCTGCTGTTAGTTAAGTGAATTCAATAAAAATATTTATGTATAGGATATACGGTTTTTTTTAAATTACTTAAACCTAACCTCTAAATGAAAAATATAAACATCTTTTGTAGATTATGTGTTAGGACACACGTATAACTTATTGCCTAACTTATATGCAAGGAACCCAAGGTTTTATTCCTCAGACGAACAAGTAATATAGAAAAACATGTTTTTAAATAAATTCCTACTGAGGTCGTCAAAGAAACTTTTATTTTATAATTAGGCTTACAATTAATATAAATATGTATAGGTATACATATGAACAGAATCACAATATTATAGTGGCAAAAAAAGCAAATTTCCTTCCAATTTTTCAGATTCCTCTCTATACAATATACGCTATTGGACTATTTTTTTTGTTTGTTACTATTTATTCATGTTCTTTTCTAATTTATGAAGCACATAGTGGTATATAACTTCTCATTCTATCCACCTCTTGTAATCCTCACTATTGCAAGGAACGTCCTCTTATAATTCCATATAAGTAATTGATTTCTAGCTAAGGGAAAGTTGGCTCAGTGCCAATGTGCTGGATTTCAAACACGTAGTTCCTCAGTTCAAATCCGATGGCTGAGCTTTCAAAACATTCTGGACCAGAAATGCACACGCAACATGCCAGGATAGTGAAAACTAACGTGGCAAAGGCTATTTCATGTCTTACAATCGCTGTTAGAATTTTGCACAGGAATATTTGTAGAATAACATAGAAAAAATGGAGGCAAACAAAGTCTCGCTTGTAAACGGATTCTATTATGTGGATTAAGTAGGTCCTTGTCTAATGTAAAAGTACAGAATGTTTCGAAATAATGCCATTTTTACCGCGCATAACTGGCAAGGCCAAGCTCTATTGCCCTCGGCCGGAGGCGCCATTTCTTACCGTTGTTTATCTACTGGGATTCCCCGAGAGCTCCTGATATAAACTATACCTCTTATGAAACTGTTATTTCATTTTTGTTTACTTCGGAATGTGGAATCCGTTTTAAATCCCCGTCCACAGTGCGTCGACCATAATTGGGGAAACCTTTACTAAAATGTCTAGCGTAACTTATTTAAAGTAAACTTATAATGAAGTATTGAGACAAAGTCTAGCAAGTAAGAGACTGCTTGAAGTGAGTTGCTTGCTGAGTAAGTATTGAGACTGCTTGGAGTGAGTTGCTTGCTGAGTAAGTATTCAGACTGCTTGAAGTAAGATCAGTCTAGAGTCATTCCAGTGATAATTTTACAAATTGTGAACATTTTAAACTTGATCAGATACCGTTATTGCTGAGTTTGAGTTTCGAAATATTTACAAGAACGAATTATTTTGCCACGCGTTTCGGAAGTGCATTTTCAAACTCTTACTTTGTTTACTTTAATACTAGACTAAATACTATTCCACTTAGATTTACTTGTTTTTACTTAAACAGAAGTTCTATACAAGAAACAGGTGATTCTAATAGACGTAGGCCTACTACATAAATCATATAAAGTTACATAAATAAGTGTTTTTTTCTGAGGAATCGTCTTCTTAGGCCTACTTGTAGAATTAATTAATAAATCAATTAAATTAAATAAGCAATTTTTCTGACCTCCCACCCCCAAAAATTAATAAAACTATATGTTTTGTAAATAGTGCATTTTTTAAATTTTTTCAAAACCCGATTTGTTTTTTATTAACAAAATGTTATATTAACTTATTTTTATTGGTAGCACTTGCCAAAAAAACCATTAGCTTACTTACTGATATTTTTCAGCGGACGCGTTTCGCACTAGATCAGTGCATTGTCCAATACTGTGAGTCACGGACAACGCTGTTGCTCAGGTGTGTTGTATTAGTGTAAGTTTGTGGTGTATTTCTGTTATGTGGTGTGTTATTGTGGGTCTGTGGTGCTTTGATGTTCTGTGAAGTGCATTGTTCATTATTATGTGTTGAAATATAGTGTTTGATTGTGAGTGTTTAGTACTTTAGAAAGTGTTGTGGATAGACTTTTGAGTCTTGTCAGCGACTCACAGCATTGAAAAATGCACTGATCTAGTGCGAAACGCGTCTGCTGAAAAATATCAGTAAGGTGTGTTTTTGCCAAATGATACCAATAAAAACAATTGTTTAAAAAGCTGACGTACAATACAAAAACTGCAAGTTATAATAAAATGTTTAAATAAAATCAAAAAAATCAAATTATGTTTCCTAACACACTCAATATAATACCGGCATCATAATAAATGATGGCCATTTTGAAATTTTAAACAATGTTATCACAATACAAACTTTCTTGGAGGAGGCGTGATCTCACGTGACTGGAGATTTTTCTTTCCGATGGAGAGCGATACCTTCCCGGTGGAGATTTAAAAACACTTCAAACCAGAATGAAACCGCTCGCCATAGAAAAGAAATAACTCTTCCGAAACGATGAGGAAGCCATCTTCTTTGCCTAAAACAAAACTGTGGAAAAGTCTGCTAATGTTATATACATTTCAAAAACATAATTATACATTCATAAATGAACAGTCATTACAAAAACATTTTTCATATCGTATAGTTGTAATTTAGAATATATGACTTCAAGGTGGAAAATTCAGCTAGTGAAATATTTCGAAAACATTATTGTACTGCTCATTGCAAAAACATTTTGTATATATTTTAACTTGTAATTTACAATAGCTAACTTTAAGGTGAAAAATATCCTAGTGTTGAATAAATTTTAAAAACATTAATTGTACTGTTCATTGCAAAAATGTTTTCACCTCTTTGCTGCAATTTACAATAATTTACTTAAAGGGGAAAATTCTGCTAATGTTATATAAATTTCAAAAACATTAACTGTGTTGTTCGTTGGAAAAACATTTTTTCGTATCGCCTAGCTGTAACTTGTAATAATTGACTTTAAGGTGCAAAATTCTGCTAATGTTATATAAATTTCAAAAACATTAACTGTATTGTTCGTCGGAAAAACGTTTTTTCGTATCACCTAGCTTAACTTGTAATAATTGACTTTAAGGTGCAAAGTTCTGCTGTCATAAGACATTAATTGTACTATTCATTGGAAAAGTTTTGTTAACTAATTTGCTGTAATTTACAATAATCGACTTAGGGGGGAGGGAAATTCTGCTAATGTTTATAAGTTTCCAAAACATTAATTTCCTAATAGAGGATAACCTGATGATGAATTGAATAATTTCCTAACAGAGTTGTTTATTTCATTTTAGGGAAGAAGGCAAACAGCATTGATATGTCGAAACCCTCGTATTTTCGAGAGGCAAACCAATGCAACTTCTATCTGATTACATTCTGTAAATGTAAGGTAAATTCTGAAAATATTTTTAGTTCAGAAAAAATAAATTTGTTATTTTACGTATTTAATTTTTTTTTAAAGTTAGAAATAAAATAAATAAGGCTAACCGGAATCACTATTGGGAATAAACAGTCGTTAAACTACAATAAAGAAAATAACAGGTTGGGGCACTCGAGGGGGGGCATCAAAAGTGAAAACTTTTATAGCTAAAGAGAATTTTGAATTGAGAAAAACAATTGATTTTGCGTGATAAGAAATTTACTAAACACTTTTTATAATATAAGAAACAATTATACAGATTGTTTACACTTAACACTAAAATTTGAACTACAAATAATAAATTAGAGCTAATAGTTTTGAAAAAATGTCGACCAAAATCTCAGAATATATGAACTTATACATTTTTTATTCAATTTTAAAATCTTTATTTTAAGAATGTAGTCTATTTAATAAAGACTAATAGACTATTTATTGTAGTTAATAATAAAATTATATAGGTAACAAAAAATATTAAAGCTCATTACATGTTTACTGAATACAAATTTTCTTATCAAATTAAGTTTAAATCAATTCATTTAAAGTTTTAAAAGAATGTTTTCATTTGAAAAATTGGATTTAAAATACATAACTTATTATATCCTAAATTTAAACTACTTAACTAAGTGAATACGTAATTGCTTACTTGTTGACGCGTTTCAAAACGCTCGTTCCTTTTACGAAGCTAACCCTCTACTAGCGGCTTTTGGAGTAAAAATATAAATTTGTCTTTCTAATTTGTAATAACTAAAACAAATAGACCTAAAACTCCCTTAAAAATTTCTTTACAGTGATTAAAAAAATTTGTCTTTCTAATTTCTAAAAACTAAACAAATAGACCTAAAACTCACTTCAAAATATCTTTTTCTTAATAAGTGAAAACAAATATAAATTTGTCTTTGAAGAATTTGTTTATGAGACATTTTTAAACATTAACTAAAAAAATAGGCTTTACTCTTTTCAAAATATCTTCTTTTATAAGGGATGTAATTATAATCATAAATTTGTCTTTCTAACTTGTAAAAACTGTACTAATAGATCTTAAACTAAACTCACTTCTAAATATCTTTGTCTTTTTAAGGGATACACAATATCAAGAGCATTGGTTCTTTCCAATATTTTCTTTATAAGGGATGAAAAATATAAATTTGTCTTAAAGAATTTGTTTTGGGAATTTTTTTAATAAAACTAAACAAATAACTTTGTTAAAAATATTTTTATCTTTATACAGCGAGAAAATACAATTTTTTTTAAAATTTTGCTTTTGGGAAATGTTTTTAATGAAAGTTAACAAAGAACTCTGTTCTGTCTTTATTTAGAGGGAAAGAAAAATATAAATTTTATCTTTGAAGAATAAGTTTTTAAGAGATGTTTAAAAATGTTTAAATAATAACTCTATGTAATTGAACAAACTTTAGACCTACATTAGACATTAGTTTTTTGCAAACATTGTTATAGTTACTTTGACACAGAATAGTTAATTTTAAAACTGTTTATACTTAGATTTTATATTTTAATTTTATGTTAAATGACATATAAGTTGAAGCTACATCAAACTGTTAAAATAAAACATAATTTGTGAGACACAGATTATTATAGTTGTTATTCACTTTTTAAAATGCAATTAACCTAAAGACTAAATAATAAAGCTGTACCAAACTGACTCACTGATTCCAGGCGAAACTTCAAGAGATTGGTCTTATCGTTGGCGAACGATTTCGACCCGGTGAAGACCACAATACCTCTACATACCAGGAAGAGATCGCCCACCAAAGAGAAGACCTGAAGGGATCACACTAATACGTAAGACACCGGACATAGAAGCGCTGTCGATATCACACTAATATGCAACCCGCCGGATATCTAGCCGTATAAATAGGGAAGGTTTATGGAGGGGAGGCCACAAGCGACCAGTGGGGATGGAGCAAAAGCTATTTGAAGAATATTACATTGTCTTTGTACAGTGGAAATGTTTCGTTGCTTAAAATTTGAAAGGACTTATAGGCAAATTTATTTTGCAATTTATGACATCATATTCTTGTATTCAAATGCTTATAAAATACAACAAAATCATAAACTTAGAAAAATGTTCCCTTTTATAACCATAACTTAGAGGTGTTTACAAAAATGCCTTTAAAAAATTACAATAAACAAGGTCAATAGAAACAAACACATTTTACTTTTACAAATGCTGGAATTAATATAGGCCTATTACTAATTTAATAAACAACATCGAAACTATCAATAAATTCTTTAAGGCCAAAAATATATTTTGAGTCCGGGCACTATTTAAAACGATTACAAAATATTTGTAAGCTTGTCTTTTGATTTGTAATAATAATTAATATAGGCTATTAATTAATAATAATATAATTAATATAGGCCTATTACTAATTTAATAAACAACATGGAAACTACCAATAAATTCTTTAAGGCCAAAAATATATTTTGAGTCCGGGCACTTTTTAAAACTATTACAAAATATTTGTAGGCTTGTCTTTTGATTTGTAATAATAATTAATATAGGCTATTAATTAATAATAATATAATTAATATAGGCCTATTACTAATTTAATAAACAACATGGAAACTACCAATAAATTCTTTAAGGCCAAAAATATATTTTGAGTCCGGGCACTATTTAAAACGATTACAAAATATTTGTAAGCTTGTCTTTTGATGTTTTTAACAAGACAAATAAAAGCTAAAAAACCAATAGCTAGAAGTCACTTCTGTGGGGATATTGCATTTCCAAGGGGGACGGGAACTAATTGATAAGACCGACAAAAGTTTTCCAAATATAATAAAATTGTACGCTACGCTTCAAGCCTAAAATTAAACAAACGTTGGCAAAATAAGTGAATGGGATTTGTTCTGAATTTAATTTAAGTAAGTTATACTATAAATTTAAAGAATCTTGAATATTAATAACTTTAAGTACTTAAGGGTCTATGTAAGGTAATATTTATTTAGCTAATCAATTGTTAAGATTTGTAAGAATTAACAAGGTCTTGAAGAAAATTTTAAACTTTCATTTTTTCAAAACTTCAAAGAAATACACTTTCTTCTACTGTTAAACTGAACAAAAATGCACATATTCATCGTAAAAACATATTTATCTACAGTGATTCTAAAATTTCTTCAATATTACATCACAGATTCAATATTTCGACACAGATGGCCATACAGACTGTACAAAATAAATGCTCAAAATAGATATATTCTTTTAATATTATAATTTCAGTTTAGGATAGGTTTGAGATATATTACAATTTCATTGTTATGAAATTCAATAAACATTTATAATTACTCATTTCTGTGTGAGTAATTTGACGACAATTTTAAATATAGATTATATAAGATAATGAGTAATATAAGCTTTTATTTAGTACTTAAACAGAATGACACAATTTTTTACCTCTTATTTGATCCATTATCAAATATTTATTCTATTATTTTACAGACTAAAGTTTGTTTCATAAAAACGCTTTTAATTCCTCTATATTATGTTTGGACTGTAATTACAAAAGTTATGCATTTTTATAAAGACTATAAAAAGATTTTATAATTTAAACCGCTATAAACATTTGTCTTGGTAGAAAATAATAGTAAAAAGCGATTAGACCAAATTAACCAAAAATTGAGTCCATAAAAGAAGTTCAATAATTAAGCCTACACTGCCCAGATATGAAAAAATATCCAAATATGTCCACCTATTACAAATATGTCCACCTCTGTAATAAATTCAGTTAGTGCTAGGTTTTTTTATATTTCGTTATGTGAGTGTCCGCTGATGTCAAGAAAATACACAAGAGCCAGTAAAGGTCTTAGGATGAATTCAGTTCTTGCGTGATGTCATTCATTTGTCAATTCCTTCCATCAGCTCACACTCTCTCTATGTAGCCTGTATCTTGTTCAAAATTCCAATCGTTAGTAAAATACTTTTTATTCTTCCTCTCAAATTCAAATACAATTTTATTAAACTTGTAGAGGATGACGCTTGACGTTAATACAGTTTTTCCAATATTAATTCATTAAATAAATTTAATGAATTAATTTTAGTTTTATATTGGATAAAACCTTTCACAAAAGAGACAAGATATGCAATATAGTTATTTCGTACCATTTGGTTTAAAATAAGTGATAACACATGATTTCATAAAACAGCTGATTTTACGTTATAGGTTATGTGGTAGAACAGCTGTTTTAACGCTCAGGTTATGTTACTTTATTTATACAATTGTAATTATTTATTAAAAAGTAACTAAAATAAAATTTTTTGTTGATGGCCTAAGTAGGAATTATTTTTAAAATTTTTTATTTCTATTCCTGGCTTATATGCTACTCAAAATGTTGTAGTTCATTTTAAACCATGGATTGGTCTTATATATCTGCTATAGATGTCTCCCATAGTTCAAAGAAATACTGAATTTATGAAACTACTTTCAAAGCTCCGTTTAAAACTTCGTTAGAGCGATTCTCTTATTGTAAAATATTAGGGCGCCTTCATATATTCTTAAATTGAGACCATCGCCATACGAAATTACAGTATTTCACTTACATGCCCGCTTATCTACTAACAGCTTTTAGCATACCGTCGACTCGAATTTTAGGTAGCGTAACTTGATAATGATTTCTTGAACAACTGTGGCCTAATGTTATAATATTTTAAATAACAAACCCAATAACCACAAAATAAATTTATTTAATCACTTGATGTACATTTCGGTTACCAGGTAACCATCTTCAGAAGTACTGAACAAAGTTAATTTAATTTACAACGTAACATATACAGCAAAAAATATTGAGGATATAAATTTATTCTTATTTTGACTTAAGCATTGTCACTTAAAATCAGCTGATTTTTAATTTAATCAATCAAAGAATATAAAACTGAATTAGGGATAGGCCCTTTGTCACAATTTATTAAATTATTATGTCTACATTTATATATATAAATACTTTCAAAAACATTTAAAAAACTTATGTTATTAACATTTTAGGATTCACTTTAGGTAATACAATCACATAAAGTGTAAGTAGAGATGGATCTGGCTTGTGAGTGAATATTATAAATAAATGAATAAATAACTGCATACGAATTCACAAAACAATATACTTATTACAATGAAAATATTGTATTACAAAGAACTCCAATAACACAAAAGTAATAAAAAAATAACAAATAATACAAGTTACTTAAGATTAACCCCTTATGTATATTTCTATGACCAAGTCATCATCATCAGAGGGTCTTATTACAAAATTACAATCTAGCAAACAAGAACGAACAAAAATGACCTTAGTTAAGATAAGGGTTCAATCTTAAGTAACTTGTATTATATTTTATTATTTTTGTGGTATCGGGGTTGTTTCCAATATTTTCATTGTAATATATTGTACCACTATGTTTTTTATATTGTATACTACACTTATTGTTATACGCGTTTCGATGACTTATGTCATCATCATCAGTGACACTACTACAAATTTACAACTGAAACTGCAATGGCATTCAAACATATATGACAATAAAGTATATTGTTTTGTGAGTTCGTGTGCAGTTATTTATTTAATTTTAACACATAATGTGTACAAAACCTCACTGAGTTAAGTGAAAAACAGATTCTGAGGTTATGTAGGGAACGAATCGAACTGAAAACTGAAAATATGAGAAAGAAAAATCCTGAGGGAACCGTCAGCTGCACGAACATACGGGGAGGTCTGATATGTTCTCTATTTTGGAATTCCATTATTCGTCCAATTATTTCTTTCCTTTTCTTAAACGTCCCGACGCGACGGGTTTTACAACAGTCGCGCTTGCGGAGGTCTTCAGCCTTTTACACCGCGCAGGCTGAGGAAAACCATTCAATCTGTGTTCCATCATGCGACGCGCGACACACATTGGCTTCTACATACAGAATCCGTACCCCATAACACATGATTTTACCAAACACATGTTTTTCTCTTCATTTCGATGTTACGTTTGAAACATTTTCGATTTAAAATTGTCTAAAAATCCAAACAAATCGTATATTCCACCCATTGAAATATAAAGGCCTAATAACAACAGGTTCTTATTAATTACTAACTGACCCGGTGAACTTGGCATCGCCTAGAAGTCAATGAATGGCGTGATAACTTTAGCTAAACTTAATTTAATGTTTTATTATAATAATAGCTGAACTTATAGTGGTTTATCAAGAAAAGTGTGACAATAAAAGTTCTTGATTGAATGTTATTTATTGAAGTGCATTCGGATATACAATATTTTTTGTATATTGTTTGAAATGTGTCTGTGTATTTTAAATTGTTGACTGTTGCCTGGCAACCAAAATTTGAAATGAAATGTCAAGATAAGATAGAAAACCATATTTTCTAGTATTTTAGCTCTTAGCAATTACATGTTGGAAAAACTGTTATGTCGCCAGAAACCTTCCCAGACATGTACTCAACAATTTCCCAAAGTTTCATGGCGATCGGGTCAGTGGTTTAGTAACGCATAAGACTCATACATACATACATACATACATACAGACATTCATATATATATATATATTTAAGATCAAATAATACACACAAATACAGGAATATTCAATTTATTGAATAATAAACTCAAAGCTTTTCGTTGGTTTACATTACCAACATCCTCAGGAGTACAATACTAAGAATGATAAAACCTTTTATCATTCTTAGTATTGTACTCCTGAGGATGTTGGTAATGTAAACCAACGAAAAGCTTTGAGTTTATTATTCAATAAATTGAATATTCCTGTATTTGTGTGTATTACTTGATCTTAAAAATATTCTAACAGGAAAACACATTTGATATTCTATATATATATATATATATATAATAAGATATTTATTTATTAGGACCTAATTATAATTAAATGCAAAATTCATATATGTTGAAATTCTTTATATACTCATCTTTATTTTTGTTAAGAATATTGTTACACATTTGAGTACATTCTGCTACCTTCTTTAAATCAAAACATTATTTTTTGGTTGGCGCGTTTCGGATTAACTCCATTATCAAAACTTTAAACTGTAGTTTAGAGTTTGAGTGTTGCTAATGGAGTTATTCCAAAACGCACTACAAAAAAGTAATGTTGGGAAAGATAGAAGAATGTACTCAAATGTAAAATTATAGGCCTACATGTTACTAAAAATCATTGATATTGGTAAAACTTTAGTAAAGCTTAGGTTTACTAAAGCTTAGTATTCAGTAAATCTAAAGTTTAGATTTACCAAATTGAACTAGTTTTATAAGTAGGAGATGGTTTTTCGGGCTCTCACCCGAAGAGATGAGGGTTAGATGATGCTAGGTTTAACCATAAGATGCTAGGTTTAACTTATGACGGTAGGTAGACCTAAATATTGGGGAACAAAAAAACGATTATTCCCTAAACATTTGTTTTGCTACGAACCCGTCCATTAAAGTCAGGTTAGGTACCATTTCTTCTGGTTAGGTTAGGTTCCATTTACTCTGAAGTATTAATAATTGAGATTTACCGAGAGTATGATGGTGAAAGTTGGAAATGGACGATGAGCACAGAAGAGTTCGGAAACATTTACACTAACTAACAAGTAGGTGGTAAGTTTGCAAAGTGTAGTAAGCATTTTTACTTTTAAGTAGGTTTCATAACCACAATTCACAGGGTTAGGTTTTGTTAGGGAAAAACACTTTATTACTGACAACATCCAATACAGCAACCGATGTATTTGCATTCTACTTACCTAAAAAAATTACTGTGAATTACACTAGACACCAAAACAAAAAATTCTTGTATAAATTTATAAAAAAATTTTAAACTTGTAAAAAATATTAATACACAGTACTTTAAAAATATTTTTGTGATCACGATTGTCGCGACGCTCATCGGTTTTATTGAATCCATGTTTACCTATCAGGATCTTATAAGATAGCAATAGTATCAGTAGCAATAGTAGGGAGCTTCTCGTTTGGCTCTTTATACCGTATACTGCGGCAAACAAAACCAATAAGAGATTTTATATATACATACAATGAGTATTATACATACACACATATATGTATATATATATATATATATATATATATATATCCTGCGGCAAACAAAACCAATAAGAGATTTTATATATACATACAATGAGTATTATACATACATACATATATATATATATATATATATATATATATATATATATATATATATATTTATATATATATATATATATATATATATATATATATATATATATATTTATATATATATATATATATATATATATATATATATATATATATATATATATATATATATATAAAATATGGTGTTATGTTTTCTTGTAATATAGTTCATAAAAAAATTAAAATATATCAAAAACAAGAATACTTTTAATACATATATTATTCAAAGCTTTTCGCCGATAAAACAGTACCAGCACCTTCAGGAAAAATAATTATGTGCCAAAATCCATAATTATCCTTATATTATGTATTCAAGGATTTTGTTACATAATTATTTTTTCCTGTAGATGCTGGTACTGTTTTATCGGCGAAAAGCTTTGAATAATATATGTATTAAAACTATTCTTGTTTTTGAAATATTTTTAATTTATTAAATATATATATATATATACATTTATTTATATTCAGTAAATTTTTAAGTATCTAATACAAGTTTTCCATTTATATTCTTTTATTATTACCTCTACTACATTAACTAGATTCTATCGAAACCTCTAATTCCTCTAGATTCCGGAAATGAAATATTCACTTTCGTCAACCAGTTCCACAGATTGAGAAATGTAATTTTTTTAATGTTTAATGCTTCTTAGTTTATTTGTTCACTTTGTTTTTGTTCTGCATGATTTATAGTATTAAATCCAATCGACTTTATAAAGTGAGTTTTATAATATGGTTTAATTTGGTTTTTTTCATTTTTTTGGGACTTTAATTAATGAACATACAGCATTTGTTGTGGAATTAAGACTGCTTTCGTGTGACTATATGTGATTGTATGACGTGTATAAGTGTGGTATTGTGGTTTAATTATTATTTGATGAATTTAATGTTTTTTTTCTATCTTTTAAGCCCTTCTTTTTGTTTTGCTATATTAAATTGTATTTCATCGTTTACTATCAGAGATACTAACTTTATTACACAAATTAACAATTTACCGAACTTTTATGAATCTAGTGTCGGAGAGTCAGAAACGAAATTTTAAGTCGATATCTGGTGTAGGCCCTAATACGCCAATAAATCCCGATAACAATTAAACCCCAAGATGTTTGTAGGTTAATTAACCTGGAAACTCATTAAGTACATAAATTTCAGAATGACGGTAGGAACACGTGCGCTCGCACACACCCCTATTATAACGTCAAAAGGCCTGACTAAATACTAACTTTAGTTGAAAGCCCCCTCAGGCAGTGTCCAGAACTAATGCAAGGCCTAATAACCTCATGCGTCTAACTGTAACTGGGTTTACGTTGTAGGCACTTTGTGTTTGCTGTAATCGCTGCAAAAATAAACGTTCAATTCAGGCCAACAATGGACTAAAGTCACCAAGGCTGGGACCATTAAGGGTTGGGAAGAACAACCCTCTTATAGAACTATAATCTCTTTTCAATAGAAAATGTCCTAATTAAACATTCCTTAAATACTATTCGTAACAAATAAAACAAATAGGTTTCTAATAGTGCGTACTAAAGACAGGGAATCTTAGTAGCCTATTACCTTAGAGAAACAGCAAGAAAAGTGTTTAGGAAAAACTCATTGCTTTATTCCAAATACCAACCGTCAGAGGTTAAAGCTAGCATCTCCCAAACTCTAACTGTACCCGATAAATCATCTCTTACTTAAGAAGCCCTCACATTTACCAACTCATATTCGTAAATCCAAAGATTTACTAGTAAAACCGAAGTTTTACCAATATAGCACAAGTGGTTTTGTAGAAACATCTAAACAATTCATTTGAGTACATTCTTCTATCTTTCCTAACATCAAGACGTTACTTTTTTGTAACGCGTTTTGGAATAACTCCATTATCAACACTGAAACTCTAAAGTAGACCTATAGTTTAAAGTTTTGATTTTAGAATTAATCCGAAACTTGTGAACGATGAAAAAGGTATTGATTATAAGAACGCAGAAGAATGTACTCAAATGAGAGAGAGAGAGAGAGAGAGAGAGAGAGAGAGAGAGAGAGAGAGAGAATGTGTGTGTGAGTGTGTGTTATTAGAGAGACACAGAAAAAGAGACAATTAAGGAATTGTATTTTTGACATTTGTTTAATAAATTAACCATCTTTAATAATTATAAAAAACTTCTAGTGAAATGGCAATGGCTACAAAAACAGAGAAAGAAATGAGAAATAGTTAAGGCTACAGGGTTACTGTTATATAAACTTTGAGTTTAAACGTCGCCCGTCGTTTGAAAAGTTATTTTACTTTCTGGTAATATTTAACATACTCAATAAGACAGAAACCAAATCATTCCTTGTGATGAATACTTTTATTATATTGGTTAAGTGGAGGGAGAGAGAGAGAGAGAGAAAGAGGGAGGGAGAGAGGAAACGTTTTATACCGTCTATTCTTTAACAAAAAAATATTTGATTCGCTTTAAGTTATTTATTTTTTTCTATTTACCAGAGAACGAGAGGGAAAATTCGACAAAACATTATTAGACACCTTCCCTACATATATAGCATTTATCCATCGGTGTATCGACAATGGTTTTGCTTTTTAAAGTTGTTATCAATTTAATAAACCAACTTAATATCAAAATATGTTTAGCAAAAGTTCGTTTAAAAGAAAGGGTTGAATAGATAGGTAATTAGGATTAACCAAGTGTATGATAAAAATTGGAAATGGACGATTTCGGAAACGTTTGTTTACACTAACATATAAACGATACATTATAAAATTTAAATTTAAAACGTAAAATAATTATTAATAATGTATTTGGTTGTTGTAATTTTACGTTACTTTATGGTGTGACTTAAAGCCTTTTCTATAAGCCTATATATATATATATATATATATATATATATATATATATATATATATATATATATATATATATATATATATATATATATATATATATATATATGTATGTATATGTATGTGTGTGTGTGTGTGTTTGTGTGTGTGTGTGTGTGTGTGTGTGTGTGTGTGTACACTTTTCTTGTATTCACTATCACTTTCACTATATGTACTTAAACAAGAATCTTACTTGGTATTTATTAACAGTCTACTACAACCCTCGGTCAGTAATACTCGATAATGGAGATACTATCAATCTTTGAAAGTTAACTCACATAAATACCAAGTAAGATTGATTCTTGTTTAAGTACATATAGTGAAATTGATATATATATATATATATATATATATATATATATATATATATATATATATACACTGATGTATGTTTGTATGTAAGTTATTGTATGAGCCTTATGCATTACCTAACCACTGATCCGATCGCCAAGAAACTTTGGGATATTGTTGAGAACATTCCTGGGAAGGTTTCTGACATAGGAATTCTCAGGGGCGTAGCCAGAAGGACACAAGGGCACATGAACCCTATCCCAAAAAGTTACTTTTAACAGAATAATATTGACCTATAAAACGGCGCTAGGTTTAGCAAAACAGCTTCCTGACGTCATAACAGTTTTTTTCAATATGTATTTTTTACGTACCAAAATAGCATAAAATATTATTTTCTCTCTTAACTTTGGGCCTATCTTAAGACTTCTCATTGAATTCATTTAAATTTTGGTGTAATAGCTATCTGGTCCCAAAAGTATTTTAATAATGTATTATAACTACATAGACTATATAATATACAATAATACAGTGGTAAAATATATTGGAATAAAGAAAAAAAATGGAAACCACCAATACCACAAAAATAAATATTACAAGTTGTATAGGCCTACTTTTACAACAATGATTTTATATATATTACGTTCTCACTACTATAGCATTATAGTTACGTGAAACAAATCACTGTGAAATACACTAGACTCCAAAACAAAAATTTCTTGTATAAATTTATAAAAAGTACTTAATAATACACTTGTAAACACGATTGCTTCAGCCGCTCATCTATTGAATCCATGTTTACCTATCAGGATTATATAAGGTAGCAGATGGTAGGGAGCAGAACGTTCTTTATTCCGTAGACTTCGTCAAACAAACCAATAGTAATACAAAGATTATATATATATATATATATATATATATATATATATATATATATATATATATATATATATATATATAGATAGATAGATAGATATAGATATGAATGTATGTATATATGTATGAACATATAATATACATTACTAAACCACTGATTCTATCGCCATGAAACTTTGAGAAATGTTTGAGTACATTCCTGAGAAGGTATCTGGGACTTACCAAAGCCATTTCTGTACAATTATGCCCCCCAATGTTTCAACATAGTATTATGTGTAGGCCTACATCGTCATTTGTTTGACATTTCATTGAATCCATTCCAAATTCTGATTGCTAATCCAAACGCACTACGATCAATATATTGAGATATTCTTTCGAAAATCGAACAGAACGATTTCTCTACATTTGATTAAATCAAACCAAGTTGCGTCCAGAAGAATAAATGCGTTTACGTGATGCAATTGTTAATGGCGGCAATGTGATTACGAAGGAATTAGAGGAAATGGCCATTCTTCCGGCTACAAGGAAAAACCAAAAATATTGTACATCCGAATGCCCTACAATAAATAACATCCAATAAAGAACGTTTATTGTCATTCTTTCCCGATCGTCTACTATAAGTTCAGCTATTATTACGTTAATAAAATACTAAATTAAATTTAGCTAATGTTAACACACCATTCATTGTCTTTTAGGTGATACGGTGTTGGCCGGGTCAGCTACTATGTAATAAACACCTAAAAAATGTGTAGGATTTATTGTTACAGATTTATATAAGTTTATATTGCGATATGTATTGTGAAATATATAAAACGTATACAATTAGTCAAAATACACGTAGAAACGCTTAGTTTTAAAACGATAGTAATTTTAAACATAGCTAAAGTTTAACTAACATATTAACCGTGTATCCAATAACAGTGGCTTAATTTATTTGGGTTTTATCGTTCATTGCACCCAGCAAACTCTACTATTATTAGCCTACTCTAGGTAAAGACTTAACTACTTGGATTTAGTGCCAGAGAGAGTAAACTGTACGTGGATAAAATAAATGCGTGGTAGTGATATTTTTCCTTTTGTTATATTTTTTAAAATAATTACTTCATGTGGCTTGCCCAAACAGAAACTTGTAAGAGAAAACGTCTTCGAGTTGGGATCAAATTCTAACATATTTATATCGTTGTATATATGCTCTGTATACAGCCGTTTAAGCTTAAATTAAGATTAACATATGATTTCATGCGACAGCTGATTTTATATTATAGGTTATGTTGTAGAACAGCTGTTTTAACACGTATGTTACTGGTTTTATTGTACATTATTAAGTTGAAATGGTACTACCTACTCAATATGAATTATCAGTAATTAAATATACTATTTTATATTTCAATCTATCTTATTATTATTAATTTAATATAATGATAAAGATTTTTGAATAGAAATCTTCCTTAGTCACGTCTGAGACCTATAAAGAATCGATTTTAATTAAATTTAAATAACATTTTTATTCACTAAATTTTCCAACTTCTAATAAAGATTTCTATTAACTATATTATTTTGTTTTTAACTACATTAGCCAGACATTACTATATTATTGAAATGATTGGTTTAAGTGTTAGCCCTACTAGACTACTTTTTTATTAATTTTTAACCAATTTTTTAAATTTAGGTGTTTATAAAAAGATTGTAGGTTGAAGCATTGATTCAATAATCCAAATGAGGTATCTCTACAATGATCACGTGGTTACTATATAATTTATACGATAATGTTTATGGCAATATTTCGATACTTGTTTCCTATGTATTTTAACTCTGGTTTATTAATCGATACTAATTATCGATTTTTTTACCAGTATTTTCTGCTTAAATGTTTTCTATTGATGTATTATAGAAAACAAAAATATTTATATTTTTAACCAATTGCTGAAAAATATTTTATACGAGTCTCTATACTATCGTTTCAATAATAAAAATGTGTGATTTTAATAATATTTTCAAATATCAGGTAAACATAGACTTCTCGTGTTATCGTACAGTAATTTTATTAAATTCATTAAATAAAATTTTTATTCAGTAAATTTTCCAACATCTAATAAAAGTTTTGTATCTTATTCTTTTATTATTAATTACATTAACTAGATTCTATTGAAACCCCTAATTACTAGATTCTGCAAATGAAATATTCACTTTAGTCCATCAGACGTAAAATTGTATTTAACGCTTTCAGTTTATTTGTGTTCTGCTTGAGTCATAGCAGGGATGGCCAATTAGCGCCCAAGGGCCCAGCGCCCTAGTTTTATGCGGTCAAAGAGGAATGTAAAATACATTAGATTATTGATTTATTAGTAAAGGTAAAACATAAAGACATAAATACAAAAAAAAACACTAAAATTAACACTACAGACAGGGAAAACAAATACATCACATTACCATACTTAAACAAAAGAACAAACAAAATAGCCCACAAATTTCAAAAAGTAGGATACAAAATAGCTTACAAAACTAATAACAAGTTACAATACAAAACACAACACAACGCCAACAACAAAGATAAACTACAAGCACCAGGCGTATACAAACTGAACTGCGACGAATGTAATATATTCTACATTGGACAAACAGGTCGCAGCTTTAAACAAAGAATCGAGGAATACAAACAGAACACCAACTCAACATTTTACAATCATATAAAAGAAACATTAAACAAATACACAGACATTTACCACAACTTAGAAATCCTACACATCAACAAAAAAGGACCACATCTTAACACACTAGAACAATATGAAATTTACAGACACAAAAACACAAAGTACAAACATTCTAAACGAACTAACACAATACAAATCACACATATTCTTTGATACTATCGAAAACCTACTTTAAAAACCCGTCACCGCTTGACCCGACATCACCAAGCAGAAGACACTGATGAAGATCGGCACATAGCGATCGAAAACGTTCTGTCTCAGTAAGTTTTAACAAATTTACTAAATTTTAAAGTTCGGATAGTCATAAACTATTGTTTTAAGTAGGGATGGGCCGATTCCGATTCTCGATTCCAGGAATCGTCGATTCTAGGCGGTATCGAGGAATCGTCGATACTCGATTCTTCATCATAAAAGTGTCGATTCCGATTCCTATTTTGTTAACTATTAAGATATGTGTGTGGAGTAATTTATTGGAAAAATAAT
This sequence comes from Prosapia bicincta, assembly GCA_036971475.1. NCBI lineage: Eukaryota > Metazoa > Arthropoda > Insecta > Hemiptera > Cercopidae > Prosapia > Prosapia bicincta. Next base: position 29,028,754 of record JBAIZL010000002.1, read on the forward strand.
TAATTACCAACTATATCTTATTTATGTATTGGTTGATTTGAATGAATTAAATGATTAAAGTAAACGAAAATATAACGAAAATATTACTATTTATGAAGCAACAGCAATCAAGATCGTAACCATTTCTGGTCGTTTGACATCGCTCGTCTCTCTCTCTCTCTCACTAGAGCGGGTTCGATACTCTCTCTCTCTCCCCCACGTGTCTTACTGCCACTGATTTATAGATGTCAGAACAAAACACAAAAAAGTACAGTAAAAACTCGATTAACCGTGGCCATGATGGTTGAGCGAATAGACGGATAACAGAAACACTGTATTATTCCTCCGAAACTTAACCTCAATAAATTATATTATAGACAGATATCACTCTCACAGTAATGTAATATATTTCGGAGCGAAAAGAAAATAAACACGATTGTAATAGCAAATGAAACTATTTATTACATGATAAACAGATCCGCAAACTAGCTACAAATGTAGCAAAATAATGTACAGTAATATAAAGTTACAGGTGAAATAGTTCGTGTAGTTTAACAAACAAAGCGAACGCGTCACTGTACCTTAATACTTTAGCTGCCGGCCACAATATCGGCGTTTTCATAGAGAATTGCCAAAATATTTTCAGCTCATTTTTAAATAATGTGTTCTTATACTTTGTTCCCCTATCATATCTAAGTATGAATATACGTTTCTCATCATAATATTTATAAAAATACGTGTCGGACCAACTGGCCAAACATAGTTTTTTCCTACCGTAAATGAAACGTAAATAAACTCCGTCGGACCAATTTACCCGACATTGTTTTTGATTTAATTAAATTTTATTATCTGTGCAACACTTTTTTGATATTTTTTGTGTTTTGTGTTAGCAAGAAACAACAAAACCATAATTTCATGTCCCGGTTACCCAAATAATAAACTGACTGGTGATAAAAGTGTTTTTGCGCCTATCACTAAGACACGTAAACGTGTCACATGTGATTGATTTGTGAGTTTATAAATATTTTGAATATAGAACTAAAGTGTAATATATTCTCTCTCTGATAAGTAATGCTACAGGTCCAGTAAATACTATCCAAGATTCATATTAAGTAAAAGTTTTAACACCAAATAATTTACTTGTTAAGGAATTTACGTTATAATTTACTTCCTAGTAAGGATGAGTATATCTAAGTGTATCAATGTTTGTACTTAACTTTCACAAAGTCCGTTTTTAAGGATTATTTTACAACTAAATATTTAGTCAATATTTCCGACTTACTTTTAAGGTTTTGTGAAATTTTTAAAACAGTAGTGAAAATCATTACAATACGTTATAACAGATATGTGTGTCGGCCCGTACTACGGACAAAAAGCTCTTAGAATAACATCATGTTTTTAATTCCGTTGACGTTTATCTATCAAACAAAAACCATCGTAAATACATCTGTAAGTAGTGTGAAGCTTGTTGTTAAATACTGTGCCTTAATTTTTCCAAAAGTAGCAACACCAGCTGAGTAGGACTAATAAACAAAAAGCGTTAAGAGGCCCGACGGTATTCGGTTCAGGGTACTGGCCATCGCGTCAATTCGATGACGGTTAACAGAAACTGACAGTGGAAAACCACATAATATATCAAATATGAAAAAGCACTTAAACAGCATTCATTTTGCCCAAATTTATCAACAAAAAAGACCTATACTTGAAGAAACTGTATCCTCAGACACAGAACCTACAAGTGATAGTCGGTTAAAAATCAACTGGGATTGAGTAATAAATACAAAATAGGCCTGAATCAGTTGCACTTGTTCCAGACACCTGCAGAAAAAAAGGTCCCACCAGATGTGGAGAAGGTATGCCCCACTAATCCAGAATGTTGAGGAAGAAGGTACCCCAGGGGAATTGACAGTAGAAGAAGAAGTAAACAATTATCTGGGGGAACCATTAGCCAGTCCAGATTGTGATGTTGGGAAGTATTTGGCAGTACAAAGTGCCAAATACCCTCATTTAAATGCAATGGCAATAAAATACCTGTCTGCCCACTCGCGTCAGTGTTTTCTGAAAAACCTTTCTCAACTTCAGGAGCTATATGTGACTAGCGATGAAACTAGCTTGACCCACAACGTGTTCAAATGCTTGTGTTTTTGAACAGAAATGTACATTACCTGCCAGACTTTTAAATATTAAAAACTATCCTATTTGTATTATTTTTTTACTTTTTATGTTGTTCGTTTGTTTTTAATTTTTGTTTTGTTTGGGAGACAATGTAAATAGGCTTAGGAATTTTTTCAAACATCATAAAATAAGTAAAATTCACATTTTTAACTTTAAAATAAGTCATTACTTTAATCTGATATGTTTTTATGTTTAAAAAAATTCCTATTGATAAATCAAGGTTGAAGGTTGTGTGTAGCCTATTACATTAAAACAGAACTTTTAAAAGGTTTTGCCATATGACCAAGGTGTTAACTAAATTAATTATTAGAGAACTAGAATGTAAGCTATTATAACTTGAAAGAATCGAGAATCGAACGGAAAATTTTAGAATCGGAATCGAAAATTTTAGGAATCGGCCCATCCCTAGTTTTAAGTGATTAATAAAGATATAGGTTGGTATGGGCTATAGGATATAGATTGACCGTGGCTTTTACACCCAGTATGAGCTCTGTGACTTGTAAAGTGACCCATTTTTTCAGACAAGGTGGGGAACTGGTTTCTTGCTTGGAGTCAAGCGCCTGAGGAGAAATATTCCAAACTACGTGACCTCGGTAGGAAAATAATTTCTTATATAAATTTTTTAAATAATTTGGAAGCGCATATCCTTGTGAGTGCAACTTTACAACAATGAAATTTATAAAATCAACTCACCGCAACAGACTCACAGACAACCAACTTTGAGATGTGCACTGTAAAGGCTGCACCGCTTTAATTCAGACTGAATTTGATGAAATTTGAAAGATTGTGCCCTACCACATTGTGCTTAGTGCATACATTCTTAGGTATGCGTTTACATACGTAGGTAGTGCAAGTTCCTACGTACTTTGGATGATTTTAAATTTAAATAAATTGGAGATCTTTTCCAATTCTATTAAGCGTAAACAACATGGTTAAATAACAACTATAAATTTAATGTTTTACTTATTTTGACCCTTTGTACATCGAGCTTGATATTAAAAGTACTTACTGTATATGAAAACTGATTCATATTATATAATATTCGACGCATACTATACGATATACGTATTGCCTACAATTTGCTTATTGATGTATATGTGGAATTAGTTGTGCGGCCCTAGTCTTCACTGGAAATATTAAAGAGGCCCTTTATGGTTTTTGAAGTTGGGTATCCTTGATTTATTAAATTGTATCTACTTCACTAAGTGAGTTTTAGGTTATGGTTTAACTTGTTTTTGATTTGTTTCAAGGACTTGTATTTCAGCTTTTTGCTGTGCAATTAAGACCCTTTTCGTGAGATTGTGAGTTGAGACTTTTTCACTTTTAATTAAATGTGTCATTGTATTTACATAACCTTTAACCCTTATTTTTGTCTTGCTGTATTAAACTGTATTTCATCTTTATTACACAAATTAACAATTTACCAAACCTATTTTGAATCTAGTGTCAGTGAGTCGGATAGTAGGTGTTATACTTAAAGTAAAAATGCATCCCGCCAACTTGAAATCCCAAAATAATTATGCATTAATTAACCTGGAAACTCAATTAGTAAATAAATTGTTGAATGCATGTAGGAACACGCGCGCTCGCACACAAACCAATTATAACGTCATAGGCTTCACTAAATTAGCCAAGAATGCCCCCTTAGGCAGTGTCCAGAACTAATGCAAGGCCTAACTTCATGCGTCTAACTGTAACTGGGTTTACATTGTAGACACTTTGTGTTTGCTGTAATCGCTGCAAAAATAAACGTTTAATTCAGGCCAACAATGGACTAAAGTCACCAAGTCTGGGACCATTAAGGGTTGGGAAGAACAACCCACTTATAGAAATATAATCCCTTTTAAATAGGAAATGTCCTAATTAAACATTCCTTAAATACTATTCGTAGCAAATAAAATATATAGGTTTCTAATGGTGGGTACTAAAGAGAAGGAATCTTAGTACCTATCCAGCCCTTTCATTAAAACGATCATTTCCTAAACATACTTTACTATTAAGTTGTTTATTAAATTAAGGTTGTTTATAATAACTTTAAGCTTAACAAACCTTTGCTGAAATAGCTACTACCTATGTAGAGGGCGTCCGATGATGTTTTAACAAATTTTCTCTCTATTTCTTTGGCCAATACAAAGAATATAAATCACCTTACAGGGAACCAATCATTTTTTGTTTGTTAAAAAATGTGTTGTTAGTGAATAGACGGTCTGAAACGTTTCCTTGCTACCTCCTTCCATCGCTACGAAGTTCACCGGGTCAGATAGTTACAAATGTAAATAATGGTTACTTACCAGCCAAAAATAAGTTACAATTACCTGGTCCCTAAAGAATTTTATTAATGTATTATATTAATACAGACTATATAAATACAATATTAAGAACACAGTTTTAAAATATATAAGAATAAAGAAAAAAATATTTTTTTAAAACACCAATGCCACACAAATAATTAATATTACAAGTTACCTAAGACTAACTAGGTCAGTCTAGTTTGTAATTGTATTCCAGATTGTAATTTTGTAATAAGACCCTCTGATGATGACCACATGGTCACCGAAATGTGCATTAGTGTTACACAACTTAGGTAACTTGTAATATTAGTTATTTTAATTATTTTTGTAGTATGAGTTTTTTACAAAAAATATTTTATTGTAGATTATATAAGGTTATTTCTGAAGAATGTAAACTTATTTCAGCCAAAATCTGTGAGTGTAAGTTTGTAAATTGTAAGTAAGCATTCTTACTTTTAAGTAGGTTTCACAACCACAATGCATAAACACAACACACGTTGGGATAGGTTTTGTTAGGAAAAAATACTTTGTTACTGACAACGTACAATGCAGCAACCGATTAGCCTACTTTACAACAATGATATTTTATAGTTCTTATAGCATTATATATAGTTACGTGAAAAAAATCACAGTGAGTCAAACTAGAAACCAAGACTAAAATTTCTTGTAAAATTAATAAAAAAAATTTTATACTTCAAAAAAATATTATACTAAAACATTTTATATACACACACGACTTGGTAAATATTTTTGATCAGCCAGGCAGAGCTCATCAGTTTTATTGAATCCATGTTTACCTATCAGGATCTTATAAGGTAGCAATAGTATCAGTAGCAATAGTAGGGAGCACAAGGTTTGTTTGATTCTTTATTCCGTAGACTGCGTCGAACAAAACCATTAGTGAGTAATACAAAGATTATATATGTGTGTGTGTGTGTGCATGTGTGCGTGTGTGTGCGCGTGCGCGCGTGCGTGCGTGCGTGTGTGTTTTCCTGCCTTATACAGTGAAGGTATTTCTCTCTTCCCTCAGTACCGCTCCTCATACAGTGAAGCTATCCCACACGTCATTCAGTATCCTCCATCATACGATGAAGATCTCCCACTCCTCCTTCAGTAACCTCCCTCATATAATGAAGCTCTCCCACACGAGTCTCAGTACCCCCATCAAAAGAAAAAATAAGGTCACTGATAGAAATTCTATCACTCTTACCACACACACCTTCAATATACAGTGAAGTTCACCCACACGTCCCTCAGAGCCCTCCGTAATACAGTCTAGCTCTATATATCTTTTTTAGATTCGTTTATAATTTTCCTTCCCAACCTCTTGTCAGTTAAGACGGCTAAAATATCTTCCCTAAGTACGTAAAACATTCCCAAATAATTACATTACCACGACCAGGTTTAGATAGAAATCATACTTTTCACATTCTCTAATTACAAAGTAAATAACTAGAACCGCCTGCCTCACCATACATTCTTGTCTTGGGCCTCAGTGGCCATTAAATGAATAGATATTTGCAGACAATTGAACAAACAATTAACGTAACATCTCCATTCAAAAGTGATTGAATTTAATTGGAAAATAAACAGTTTTAAATGCATTTTCACTTAGTCATTGTTTCCTCATTTCGTATGGGCAAATGTTCCCTTATCTCCCCTCCGTCTGTCCCTTATAGATTTTCACTTTCCAGTGTCAATCTGACTTTTTTGTTCACTAAATAAAACTGAAAATGTGTTTCATGTTAATAATCCGGATTCATAATATAGTATACTTTAATCTGATCAGCTTGATAAGTCGCGTTTTTGTTACAACCACCGACTACAGTAATCTATATCCATGACTGTGCTGTATACTACAGCAAAACCTAGCTTCATTCTACTGCCAGTCAAAAGTCAACTCCTATTAAATACATTCCTCTTGTATTTATCCTCGGGTGTTTACGTTTACTGGTTGGATCTATAACTATCTTCACTTACGCTTATTTTAGATCATTATATTTTATTGTCTCCCTAAAAGAAGTCTTGCTTTTCCCTTTTCAAGAAACAATAACCAGGTAAACGGTTACCAAAGTCCACCGCCTTCGATGTGTTTTCTTTTCACACATGTTACTTACAAATACATTCCTCTAGTACGCACGGGTGTTTACGTTTACTGGTTGGATCTATAACTATCTTCACTTACGCTTATTTTAGATCATTATATTTTATTGTCTCCCTAAAAGAAGTCTTGCTTTTCCCTTTTCAAGAAACAATAACCAGGTAAACGGTTACCAAAGTCCACCGCCTTCGATGTGTTTTCTTTTCACACATGTTACTTACAAATACATTCCTCTAGTACGCACGGGTATTTACGTTTACTGGTTGGATCTATAACTATCTTCACTTACGCTTATTTTAGATCATTATATTTTATTGTCTCCCTAAAAGAAGTCTTGCTTCTCCCTTTTCAAGAAACAATAACCAGGTAAACGGTTACCAAAGTCCACCGCCTTCGATGTGTTTTCTTTTCACACATGATACTTATAAATACATTCTGAACAAGAATAAAATTATTTGTAATGTCGCAAACCATAAATAGTATTTAAATTTTGATAAAAATATAAACCTAATTTAAATACAGTAACACATTGAAACTGTATAAACTTAATGTTTACTAAACAAATAAATAACTGCACATAAACTTTATAAGTTATTATTGTAATAATTTCCTCTGAAAATGATTGTTTTGCAATCGAAAGGTAACGTACATAAGGATAAATAAAAGAAATGTGTGATTCAGATCATATCTGTGTGTGAGGATTTATTTATTTAAAATTATCTAAAGCTTAACTAATAAATTTAAAAATAAAATTTTAAAAATATAAATGCGTTAATTTGTAAACTTTAAATTTTAAAATGTTATAATGATTAATAAAGTTATGTTTCGTATTGTACGAGTTCTATGTTTTTAAAGGGTAATAGAATATAATCCTAAAATTAATAATTAAATAAAATTGAAACATTAAAAACTTGTATACGATTACTTTTTTATTGGCTTTTTAATGACTTTAATCTTATCTCTTGTTAAAAGAAGTTTGTTTACAAACATCTGTGACCAACATAACCAATTCTATTCATTACAAATTATTCAACACGGCTGTGCAGTGGTGGTTCATTATAAAGAGATACTTCTGGTTCTTTAAAAGCCTACTCAGAGGGGTAGCAGAATACTCAACTATAACGGGGGGGGGGGGGGCAGTGTCTAAGACAGGCATCCTCACTACGCGGCCCGCGGGCTATTTTTTGCGGCCCTTAGACGCTTAGGATTGAAGTCAAAATATTTTATAACTTAAATAAATATTATATTTATTTACTGAGTGTTTTGAAAATCTGACGTTGTTTTACTAAACTTAATTAATTACTCAAACTACTGAAGTTAAAAACCCCGCCCGCTGTATCTTTGCCTCGGGCTTTACTGACGTTTAGCAAGCAATAGTATCGGCAACACCGCAACGCAACACAACTTAACGTGTGACGGTGGAGACATGCAAAAGATAAGAAAGAATGTCTCGACGTGCCATATGTTTGATATGTCGTGAAACTGTACCATTTCGCTTGGTAGAAAATCCATGGGCAATGAAACCAGCTAATGTAGCTCATCTTTCTGTTTTTGGATATGAAGGGATTTGAAAAATGAATTAATCGATCTTCACAACGATACGGAACTCAAAAGTATTTTTGAAGAAAAGATGAAGAATAAAGCTCACTATGAGTTTCGGAGGATTGTTAAAAAGGACAAATTTCCTAACTTACTTGAATGTGCTCAGAAAATATTGTGTGTTTTTTCATCTACTTATGTCTGTGAATCTACATTCAGTAAGCTGAAGTTTGTAAAAAACAAGTAAAGACTAGGCTAACAAGTGAGAATGTTGAGAACATTTTAAGAATTTCAGTTTCTTCCCAACCTGCCAACATAGATGCCATATTAGAGGACTGTGAAAGATTTCGCCCATCAACTTAAAAGAATTAATTTAGTAAAAAGAAAGACATTTTCAAACTTTTTTATGCGCAAAACAGTTTATTTTTGTTGGTAATGTAATAAACGTATGTTATAATCATATTGTTTGTCAGTTATTTAGTGCCTCTTGTAATTGCGGCCCTCAGGAAAATTTTATGCAAAATTTTTGGCTCTCAAAGTATTCCTAGTGAGGACCCTTGGTCTAAGAGCTTGAGAGCCCCTGTATTAAACGATTGACCAGTGGACAGGGGGGTTCCATTTACGTCTTCCGGGGGCCCCGCATCAATGATTTGCATTTACCGAAAACTTTGTATTTTTTTAACTCCATTGAAACTTAAATTATCTGTTTAAGGTGACAGAAGACGTAGAAAGTCCGTGTAAGAGTAACTACTCTCTTGCGTTCGTATGTTTTCCTCCCTACTTTTACTGCTTTTTACATAACACTATACGCACTATTCATCTCTTTAGGGTTCTATTTATCTATGTTCTCGCGTCATATCGACAACAATTAGATAACTAACCAAGAAAGTGCTGCCTTTCCATTCCAGTGTTGCCACACTATGCAGTAGATGTACGTTTGGTATGACCTGAAATAGCGAAAATGTATTGAACATGTAATTTACAAAAACTTCCCCAGACACCCCCTCTTATCTTATCGCCTTAGGTCTGTGCTTGTAAAGAAGCTGCCAAACTTCTGGTGTATAGAAATTTTAGCAGATGATGTCTTACGTAGCAGACGCGGTGTAGTTTAAATTGAAGATGACCCGAGTGATTGAGAAACATTTACTCTCTGAGTATTCTCGTAAAGACACCGTAACTGCGTTCTGGGTTATTGCTAGACATGATTCCCTTGCGGCTCCATCTCAATATCTGCACCTCCTGCGTATGCACTGGACCTTGTTATCAGGTGACGTTCTCTCAGGTGATGGCAAAGACAAAGCTGACCAAGTAGTCAAGCATGGGACAACCCTCCCCAGCCTTTAAGCATCTGAGTTCACACCACTTCTCCAAGTCCCCAATAAAGATGACTACCAAAATATAAAATCAATATTGATTGAGAGAACTCTTGGTGGGAAAGTCTCCCCTCGAAAAGACCAATTGACCCTAACCTGCCCCGAGCTGTTAGCGTTGCAGCATTCAAAATGACTACCTTGCTGCCCACCTCCACCGTATTCATGTGCTGCAGACGCAGGAGTGTCTGCTGTGTGATCTTGAATACTGAACTTCAGGTTTCCACATCCCTGGACCAGGACAAGGATTATGACAGTCCCACCTTCAAGAAATCCCATCTCTACTGGCCAGAGCGTCGCTAATGGCTCAACTTCCAAGAGAGGGTGATGGATAGTAAGTATTGTTATCAAATGCAGTGTCTTAGAACATTTCCGGGTCATTAAATATCTTGGTGACCTCTGTCATAACGAGAGAAGACGAACAGCTTTGATTTGTGCCTGGTTATTGTAAATAAATAATTCTTTGTTTACGAGAAACCAAGTCAGCTGTTAACTCATTTATCTTAAGTCCTTTAATTCGATAGCAAACTTCCTTTTTACAACCAAATCTACCCTGACCGAATACTTCTAGTAATGTATTATAATATATTGCTTAACAATTACATTATGAAGGAACGTGTTTGCAAAGTGAGGTTATGTTTGTGTTGTGACATTTAAGCAAGCTTTAACCATTATTTATTGTTTGAATATTTAAAATAACTTTATTCTTGTTTTGAACCCATTGTTGCCGTGAACAATCGTGCCATTGTTAATTAGAACACTGTTGCCATTAGAACACACGTGAAAAGAACCAAAGGCTGCCGTTTTTAAACTTTTGCTAATAATCCTAAAATACGAATCATAACCGAACGGTTTTTTAAAAAAACTTACGAAACTCTTTTTGCCAATGCGCTGCGTCAATTTTATCGAGAAACCTAACCTTTCCAAATCAGAAAAAACAAAACTGTAAAAACTGTTTACGCCGTAATCCCTCGAGCCAGAAGTGTTACGGAAATATCCCTCCCCGTCGGGATAACACGCGTTCTTAACGGTTCTTCACAGTAACGGTGTCCCAACCCGCTCCGGGCAGTACTTTCGTAACCGTTACTTGTAACCACTTTGGCCGCTTTCCTTTCTAAAAGCAGCGACTATCGTTATTCCAGTGGTTCGACTCCACGTTTCTAATTATTTGATTTATACAAAATTACGTCCATATAAATAATTATGTTTTAAAGAGGGATCAAGCATTTTCAGTCTTACTAAACTGAATTGCCAAGATTAGTTTTAAAAATAATTTTGGATAACAGGACTATTCATAGGGTTTAACCCAGTGATGGTTCCAAGTACGCCCCTCCAGGGCTCCGCATCAATGACTTGCAATTACCGAAAATTTTGTATATTTAACGCCAGTGAAATGCATTATTTATCGCTGCAAGATTTTCTTTATGTACGTACTCGGGTCATACCACCAATAGTTAGATAAGCAAGAAACTGCTGCCTATCCATTCCATTGTTGCCGCATTAGGCATTAGGTGTACGTTTGGCAATGGCAAATTCAAGGGGGCATTGGGGGTTAACACCCAAAAAAATATGGAAAAGTGTTTTTTAAACTATAAAATAACACTATCAATTTAAAATTGAATGCCACTTGCGATGTTTGCGTTCGGCCCTGATTTAATCTACTTATTATTTCGTAAAATACGATTAGGTCTAGGATAGGCCTATTTCCTTTGAAAGTTTGTTAAAAGCTTCATCCCTAGTAACAGTGATTCACTCACAGATTTAAGCCACAGGTAATTTGAAAGCTCTTCGTATTTTATTTCCCCAATACGCGGTCTTCGCCATCTCATTCAGGTCTTAGTGACACGGTACACGCATATTTGTTAACAGCTCTGTTTACTGTCAACTCGTTTTATATGAAAACTATCTTGTTACTGCGTTTTGAAATTTATATAAAACCTTATACAAAAATGGTCAATTAAAAATATTATTCAACTATTGAAAGATTAACAAATAATATCAAGACAATTTTAAGTCAATTCCTACTTGAGTCAACAATTTTTTTTTTTTTTAATTTTAGTTTATTTTATTAAATAATTACAATTATTATAAATAAGGTAGCATACTCTTTGCATTAAAACAGCTTTTCCACCTCATAAACTATAACATAAAATCAGCTGTTTTATGAAATGCTATGACTTATGGGACCAAATAACTATATTGCATACCTTGCCCCTTATGTGAAACGTTTGCTTTCCGTATAAAACTAAAATGAATTCATTTTAAATTTAATTAATGAATCAATATTTGAAAAGACTGTATTAACATCAATTGTCAACCACTACAAGTTTACAAAAGTGTATTTGAACTTTAGTCGATCATAAAAGATTGAAATTTTGAACAAGATATAGGCCTATATAGAGAGGGTGTGAACTAATAGACGGAGTTGAAAAACAGCCTATTTATTACTTTTTGGGTGGGAGTTTTATTAATGATTAAAGTCAGTTTTATAGTGATTGTAATGGGTTTGTAAATTCCTAATTAATAAGTGGATTTAAATCAGTGCCGAACGAAGACCAAAAACAACGCAAACAATGGAAGTGCCATTTTAAATAAATTTTCCATTCTAATATTTAAAAGTCAAAAAGACGCTTTCTTCAAATATATAGATAATTTCAAACCCTATTCATTGTGATTGGATTAAAAAAAAGGAAAAACTTAAATCTTATACCTCACGACAAAATTTCAAAAATTAAATGTATTACATGCAATTATAATCCTTAGAATCAGATATAACGAGTCAATAAGGTTTGTTCTTAATTTAAATCAACTCGAAATTCAAAGAGTACTTAATGATATTAATTTTACTTACGATGTTGTTTATTTAGTGAATTAGATTTGCGAGAAATAACAAAGTTTTAAAAGGAAACTGAATATTCATCTGAATACATTCATCTTCCTCCACTCACGCCAAAACATTGTTCTACGTTAACTTGCGTTTCGGATAGAGCAAGTTATCAAAACTTTTAACTGTACTCTACAGTTTATAATTTTGATAAAGTAAGAGTATAGTTTAAAGTTTGATAATGGAGTTAAATCGAAACGCGTCAGGGAAGAAAAATATTTTGATATTAGGAAAGAAAGAGGGTAGCCTACTCCAAATGTTTATCAACATTCCTAACAGAAGCAAAGATGTTTATATTAGGAATTAAATTTTAAAATTCTCATATACTGCAATTCTACAAAAAATATCTAGTCCTTTTTTAAAGTTAGTTAAGAACTTTTTCCTCTGTTACAGAGATTATCTCATGGATATAAGCCATCGCGTCCATTTAGGCGCTTTTTGGAAGTTTTATTTCTCAAATATCCTGAAACGAAGCTATGCACATTGCACACACATAACAACAGCTCTCAGTGCGTTGTCAACTGGTTTTATACGAAGCTATCTTAAAATTACAGGCTTATTTATAATTTCCCTAATTTTGTGATATTTTTAAATTAATATAAAATTTGCTACAGAACTGGGCAATTTAAAATAACTTTATTAGACGATAAAAGTTTAAAAAGAAACTTAAAATCCTTCTGGAGGGCTTCACCCCTCCCCCAAAACAACCCTCACCGAGTCCCTGCTCTGCTAAGCTTAGTCGATTTAGTAACCATAGTCTGTTAGAGACCATGCGTTTAAAAAATCTAGCCTCTGAATGGAACGAATTTTGGTAGTTACAATTTCTCACTGATTGTATTTTGGGTTTTAAAGGATCTAAGTGTTTATGTAGTGGGCGTGTCTCAACAATTATTCGAAACGAAGTTTCGCTAATTTAATCTGAACAGAAAGGTTGTATTTAGTAAAATTAGAGGTCAGCTAGTGAGAACAATTCACAACTTTAAATTTTAAAGGTTCGCTCAAAACCTCACTGCACACTTGTTTATTAATAAAGACTAGTTTCGGCGAAGGTGACACCTTCCTCAGTGATTGTCTAACAATAACAAATGAGGAAAGCGACATCGTGGCCAAAACTACTAGTATATAGTGAGATTTTGAACGAACCTTAGACATTTACAAAACTGTATATTTTGAAAACACAGCTAGGCGCTTTCAAAATATTACAAATATTTTTGAAATATTATATTTGTAAAATATTTTTTGTCTTTGATGTTCTCGATTTAATGTCTGAAGAAAAATATTTAATTCTGAAAAAATTAATATTGTTCAACGTACGGAATTTGTGAAAAATATTTAGACAGTGTAAAATCTCACATTTAAAATGTTCAAAACATTTCTAAATAAAATTTATACGATGCTTGTTTTCCAGGTGCTTGTGTGATTGCATCTATCATCATTGCCTAGTCCTACAGTTCTTTTGTTTTACGTATAGTATCGGATTGCTGGGGGGAGGGGATTGAAATTCTCTTAGTTTTGTCTCTTCCTTGTTTCAAGACAGGTATAACTGTCGCTTCTAACCATCGGAAACACAATGCTCCTCGAATTATACGCTTGTATATCCGAAGAAAAACTAGACGGTGGGAGGTGTTTACCGTGGACTATACAATATCATCCGGGTCTGGCGCTGATCCTGTGTCGACGAGAGGACTGCTTCTAACTCATCTGCAGAGTAAGCTATATCCAAAAAAGAATAACCGTGATAGGTTCCTGTTCATCTTGAAAATTTTCTAAACAATGAATTCTAAATAACATTTATAGGAAATGCTTTTACCCCACGAGTAGGCCATGTTTGTTTTACGGACACTTGTTTGGTTACGTCTACCATTATAGGTTTCTTGCTATAACAAAACAAGAATAATTTATGTAGTCTTTCTTCACTCATAGAAATGCATTGCTGGGGGGGGGGGGTGTCTCTTAGTTTTGTCTCTTCAAGAGAGGAATTACCTTTGCTTCTAACCATCGGGAAAACAATGCTCTTCGAATATACGGTTGTATGTAAGAAGATGAACTAGTTTTGCCGACTGTAGTTGATGTTTAACCAAGAAATATAGAATATCATCCGGGCCCGAAGCTGAATTCCTCGTTGACTTTAATTCGACGATAGAGAAAGGGATATCCAAGAAGAATATCCAGACAACCCAACGGTGAAAGGATAGCTTCGTGTTCACTTTGAAAATTTTCAAAACAATTAACCCTGTATTAATTTTAAACGATATGTTTTTACCCTTCAAGTAGGTCATGTTGGTTTTACGGACACTTGAGTAGCTACATCTACCATTACAGTATAACTGTAAATTACTTGCTTAGGCTTAGAATCGGATTTTTGGGGAGGGAGTACCGTACAGGAATGTGAAGATCGCTTAACAATTGCATTTCATTGTCACATCCCATATTTAACGTGAATTTTCGATACAGAAACCACAAGTTTAAATTACAAAAGTTAGCCTAATAATAAATACACAAAAACCTCTTAACCTCAAACTTTCTTTATTTTACCCTTATTTATTTTTTATTTATTTATTTTACCGTTACGGTCTTTGTATGTTATCCCTCTGAGGATGGTTACTTGATAACTGAAATGTACATAAAGGTAAAATAAAGAAAGTTGTGGTTAAGAGGTTTTTGTGTATTTATTATTAAATTCAACCAAAGTATATTCCTAATAAAAAGTAATATTAAAAAAGTTACAGAATCGAAGTGAAGATAGGAAAACATCAACCTTTGTTCCAAAAGTGCTCCCAAGTGCGATACTTTCTTTTCAATATTATTCAAGTTGTAACAGTTTGCCACACTGCATTTCTATTGGTTGTTAAAATTGTTTTAAAAATCAGGTAAAACGAAGTAGGCCGGAGGAGGAAATGTCCTTTAATAGCGACTGTTTTAACAAACCTTTTAGTTTCGTATGCGCCAAAATAAACAGTACTGAAACTGAATCAGCTGTAGCTGCCTTCTCGACCAGCTGTGTCAACTTTTGATTGTTGCCGCGTAATCTTGTTGACGTATTTGAGGTTAGGTTTTGGTACCATGGTGCTAACTACTGCAGAGAAAACTTTTCGTAGAGCATTATTTTCGCTCATTTGGAATTGGGCGCGCAGTGGGCCAAGTTTGTTACACTACTCAGGTAGTGATTTTGAATTGAGAAATGCATTTAATTTTGGGTAATGAGAAACTACATAAACATTTGTTATAATATAAGAAACAATAATACAGATTTTTTACATTTAACTAAAAATCTGAATTTATACATTTTTCACTCAATTTTTATATCATCATTTGATGTATTTAATTAAGACTAATATTTATTATAGTTAATAACAAAATAATGTGGGCAACAATAACATTTATTTATTATATGTTTACTGATCAACGAATACAACTGAAGTCGGTTCTTAAGAAGCATCAAACTAGCCTAAGAATGTTTTTATTTCAACAAAGTGAAAACAATCTTTATTAACGCTAATATAGAATACAAGCTGTTAGTTTAAGCAAAGATATGTTCTATTTTGGAGTTCTACAGCGCTAAATTTAGAAATCTGCCATACAAATCCTATAAAAGGTAAATATTTTCGCACAATTGTTTTAATATTTGAGACAATAATGGCATAGGGAGCGATAGAAACAGAGTGGATTGGACAGAAAAAAAATTGTATTATGTTTTCTTAACGTACATATTCAAAACCAATTTAGTAATTGTAAAAATTCATTCACAACCTACATTCTCTGTAGTTTTAAATTACCAACACACGCATCATACCATCTATCAACTCATTGTCCCCTAATACAAGGATTGTAGAAAGGACTACGTTAAAAGGTGAGTAAGAACGTGGCCCCGCAGTCCACGTATGTACGAAGGGAGAAAAACTTTTTAATTTATGTTTAAGGAATTTTTCCAAAACTTTAATTAAAAGTTGTGTGCGTGTGTGTGTGTGTGTAATAATATTTTAAATATGGTGATACGTTCTCTTGTAATATAGTTAATGAATAAACAATATTTCAAATACAAGTTTATCAAAAATAACAAATGAAACAAATTACTTAAGATTAAACCCTTATGTACATTTCGATGACCGTCATCATGATCAGGGTTTTATTACAAAATTACAATCTAGCAAACAAGAAGCTACAAACTAGAGTGACCTTTTTTATGTACATCATGTCACTCTAGTTTGCTAGATTGTAATTTTGTCAACCCTCTGATGATGATGACATGGTCATCGAAATGCAAGGATACATACACATCTTAGCTAACTTTTTTTATTAGTTATTTTTAATTATTATTGTAGTATGAGTTTTTTCCAGAAAAATATTTTATTGTAGATTGATTTTATACGGTAATTTCTGAGGAATGTAAATTCATTTCGGCAAAAAGTCTGTAAGTGTAAGTTTGTAAAGTGTAAGTAGCTTTCTTACTTTTAAGTAGGTTTCATAACTACAATGCACAACAAACACACGTGGGATAGGTTTTGTTAGGAAAAAAATACATTGTTACTGACAGCATCCAGCATATAGTAAGATGACAACAATGATTTTTATATATTAATGTTATTTTACTAGGCATTACGTGAAAAAATCACGGTGAAATACACTAGACACCAAAACAAAATTTATATAGTTTTTTGTAGTTGTAAAAATTATTAAACTAAAAAAAAATATTTTAAATACACGTGTACTTGAAAAATATTTGTGATCACGATTTTGCTCAGTTTTACTGAATCCACGTTTATCAGGAACTCATAAGTTAGCAATAGTATCAGTAGCAATGATGGAGAGAGAACGTTTTTGGTTCTTTATTCCGTAGACTGCGTCGAACTTCTTATATATATAAAGAACATAAGTTAAAATACAAATACAAGAATTATAATTGAATTTACAGTTCATTATAATTGTAATGAATTGTATTATATATATATTATTATATATAATTATATATTATTATTATTATTATTATTATATATTATATGTATATTATTATATATGAATTGTAAATTCAATTATAATTCTTGTATTTGTATTTTGACTTATGTTCTTTATTAATACACAAGAATACATATTGCGATATATATATATATATATATATATATATTTATATATATATATATATATATATATATATATATATATATATATATATATATATATAATCTTAAGTAACTTGTTTTATTTGTTATTTTTGATTATTTTTGTGGTATTGGGGTTCTTTCCAATATTTTCATTGTAAGAATAGTTTAAATTATATATTTTCAAAGCTTTTCCCTTTCGCCACTAAAATAAGTAATAGTGCTTCTTCAAGAAAAACAATGGTATTATATTAAAATGGTTTACAAAAATTCTATTATAGGCCTATCATTGCTAGCATCCTGAAGATGCTAATACTTATTTTTTTAGTGGTGAAAAGCTTTTACATATATATATATATATATATATATATTGCATATGATAACAATTATTTTTTTTACTAATACAGTATGTGACTGACAGTGATATTTAGCTGGCAAAAGAAAAACAAACAAAATATAGTTAATAAACGTTATTTCACTTGAAAATTATAAATGAAAACATAAATAAATTAATTGAATAATTATATCATTATAATAAATTCATTAAGACATAAAAAACTAATAATAAATTGGAAAACATTTTTCTTAAATAATATCAAACAATTCAGAAAGTAATAAATATAAGCTAAAAAAAAAATCAGCTATTTTCTGAAATCATACATTATTATGTAATTTAAACAAATTACAGACAGAGGTAGAATTTCAGTGCGTTCCTGGCCACTATACATTAAGGGGAAATGAGAGACTTGCAAAAGCAGGATATGTGTTGTAGCAAGAGATTCTACCAGTCTGTTTCTTGCATATCTCGGATAAATAGCCTACATCCGTCACAGAGGACATACAGACCCGTCGAGGGAGGTGTAACACTATTCTGTATAGTTCTTGAGATTTTTGGGACAATTGTGTCAAATAACGCGAGGAATTGCAATGTAATTGAGTGTCAAGTGTCTGGGTTAATCTTGTATGTATGTTTCATACAGTTGATTGTGCCTTTATTGTTCTGTTAAGGCGCGTTCACACCTAAGTTGTCAACTAAAATTTGCTCACCAAGAGGAAAACCAAAGAAAATTACCGAAAGGTTAAGCAGTAGGGTCAAGGATGCCGAACGAAGAAGACGCCACTGTATAGGAAGTCCTCGAAGATACTGGGTAAGACCCTCGTTGAAGGCTCGGGATAGGTACGGCGGAAGTAACATGGTAGCTGATCTCCGAGAAGATGAGGTCGATCCTTTGAGTGATGAACCGAGGTGTAAACTACAGGAAAGCTGTACCTGCCCAAGAAAGCTGCCAGTTACATTACGTTTTTGGACTGACGGGGGGATAATAGCGCCCGAGGTCATGTCCGGGGCGGTTAGAGGGGAAACAGTTCTCCACTAGTTTCCTACAAGTTGCTTGCGCAAAGCGCCCAGCAACAAATCTTCCACTTTTTGTTGTCAACTGTCTTTGATCTTTACCGACACTCCGCGAGAAACCAAAATTTAGTGGAAGATTTGTCTCTCCACAAGTGGAAAACAGAAAATGATCTTGTATTTTACAAATGGCAGCAACTTGTGGAAACCTTAGGGGAAGCCATTAGGCTGTAGACATATAGAAGACAACTGGTGACGGCAACGCAACGCAAACTTGAGTTGCTTTTTCACAGCATACAGAGATGAATGCAAATATTCATAGAGAAGTGATAGCAACGTGACTAGCGAGTGACACAGAATCCAGAGTTGCTCCGGTCACGACATGCTGTAAACCCGTTACCCAGTTTCTCAGTTGCCAGCAGTATTTGTTGTGTTTTGAATGCGTTTCTCAAGAGTTTTAACGTATTTTAATAATAATTATTTTTATTTGTATGTTTTTTGTTTATGTTTCTAAAATAGTCTTTTATTATACTGCCCCTATAGAATATCAGAAATACGAAATATTGCTAGTTCTGGTCATGATATGTGTATCAAACAATTTCAAGATGATACGAATGATACCAACAATTTTTAAAAATTTATAAAATCGGAGTAAAATATAGTCTTAATGACGTTGGTTTTTTCATTTGTTTTTTTAATTACTCGTTTTAACATGTAGAACACGAATATCAACTTTTTTCCGCTGAAAATACGGAACATTACTTTCTTCACATTTTAAATGTTATGTTGTAATGGCATGTAGGCCTATAGCGTAAACCGGGCGCGCAGTAGCTACAGCGCACTGCACTACATCTAGATTTGGTTGTAATTTTATACAACATTACTATAGGCTATATCTGTATTAAAATATATGCCTACCTACAAAGTATCCTGTCAGGATAGATTTGGTTATAATGTTATTCAACATTATTCACTGAATTGTCTTTCTTTGTAAGTGTAACGTTTTTGTAGTTTGTTTCTTAAAATGTAGACAAGGACGGGATCCTCCTCTGACGACGATATAACTGACAACTAAACCAGTGAACCGGTTATAGCGTAAACCTATGAACAATCGTGTAAACCGACTAGCACCTTTTCTAATAGCAACTCAAGTTTACGTTACTTTGTGATCACCAGTTGCTTCCTGTATGTCCGCAGCCTTAGGCCGGCCGCACACTGCTGCAAACAATCATGTTCAAACGAAACATTTTGTTTGTGGCAGGCTGAAAAGTTCGGGAATACGTGGAAGTAAGTGGTGGTGGCGCACACCTAGCGGGGCATCTGTTTGCCAAACAAACCGCCCGCCAGTCAGTGTTCGTCCATGTTTGGCTCCTTCTTGTTTGAAGCAAACAAAGTAAGTACGATTTTATCATTTTCCTCTCTATTTTCAATAGTTAATCAATTTTGCATAAATTATAACGCGAATTTAATAATGCGTAATATTGTATAGATGGATTGTGACGCCGAAAAATTAGTCGCTGCCGTCGAAGCACGCCCTGTCATCTACAAAACTTTCCAGGTATGTTATACAGGTATAGTTTCTAAATTTATCTTCGAAAAGCCTCAATTCAGAAATAAACTTTTTTAATGAATTACATCTGGTCCTGTGTTCAACAAATGGAAGAACCCAGTATTTTCTTTGGTTTAAAAATAAAAAGGTTTGCCACAAAGGAGGAACGATTTCGTCTATCTCGTCGTCAGATGTCATTTTGAGTCAAACTGAAAATCCATTGCTAGGCTAAACAGTACGGTCGTTTTTGAGAAAACTCCTTAAAGAGCACTTCCACGGATTTCATAATTCCATCAAAAATGTTTTGTTGTGTTTGTGCAAGTGTGCGGAGAGACTGAAGGCAAACAATTATGACTGGTTTGGTTGGAACCATGTTGCCCAGCTTGCAAACGTTTTGTTTGCTGCAGTGTGCGGCCGGCCTTAGTGTATACAGTACTTCTATTGATTGTGTAGCTATGGTTTGTGGGTAAAGGTTGTTCAGCAATTTTTAGAAATTCTTGTTTTTCTAACGATATATAGGCGATGCCCATGTCATAGATGTTTTTGTTGTTACGGATTGTTGGAAAATATGTGTTCTTAAACTCGTGTCCCATTGTAGTGAAATTGGGAGTTGATTACATCCTATATTAACCCCCTCCCCAGCCTACACTCTTGTTACAGAATTGTATGTATATCAAAGGTTTTATTAGTTAAATCATTTCTAGAAAACGTATTTCTACCCAAATCCCATGTTGAATGCAGCTCTACTTTTTCGTTGTGCAGACCTCTCATGGATTTCTACGTTCCTGATAGAATTTGAAGTAAACGAGATGCATTGTGGATTTTAAATTTAAAGATGTCCAACAAACCGCCTTCTTCAGGTATCAATAATGGAGGACGTCTTGCACGTGTGCCTCCTTCCTGTCTAGTCCGATTCCGCGTCGTCCCGATCGATCACAACAGCGTTGTCGGACTGTTGTCGTTCTTGCGTCAAAACCACTGCTTTTGTACTAGGAGCTTATAACTTGTCAGAGGGAACCGAACAGCATACTGGGCGAAGTGGCAACCTTTGAAACTGTCCATTTTATTTAAAATTTTATAAATCCTATCGATTTCTAAATGTGCATAATAGACTTACTCTGTATATGTGTGTTTCGACCATGTTCATTAGCTGAAAACGTATTTTTTCTGTACCTTAAATTTAAATCTTAGCAATTCGTTTTCAATTCCATCTATTAATTCATTCTCTCCTTAAGTATATTGAATTGTGTAAATTTTCAATCGTTAATAAAATACTCTTTATTCATCCACTCAAGTTCAAATATATGTCTTTAAACTTGTAGTGGACGACGCTTGAGGTTAATACAGTTTTTATCAAATGATAATTCATTATTTAAATTTAACAATGATTTCATTTTAGTTTTATATACGAGAAAAACGTCTAAAAAAGGGTGCAAAGTATGCAATATTTTCGTCCTATTTGGCTTAAAATAAGTGATAACACATGACTTCATAAATCAGCTGATTTTATGATATAGGTTA
Source organism: Prosapia bicincta (assembly GCA_036971475.1). Taxonomy (NCBI): domain Eukaryota; kingdom Metazoa; phylum Arthropoda; class Insecta; order Hemiptera; family Cercopidae; genus Prosapia; species Prosapia bicincta. The sequence goes on from JBAIZL010000002.1 coordinate 29,050,607, forward strand.
TATTGTAGAAACTCATAAGCTTTGTTACTTTATTTATATTAATTGGAATTATTTAATAAAAAAGTAACTGTTTTTTACGCAGGTAGTTGACTTTGAAATATTTTGTTCATATTACTTGTTCTGTTGTGTTTATTGCGGTGTTTTCTTTAAAATATAAAGGTTTTCGGGTTTTTTATAGAAAGAAGTACATAAAATATGTTATTTTTTAAGTTGCAGGTGACATATGAAAAAAAAATATCTTCTGAATTCGTTAACAGCAAAAATTCAGTACAGACATTGTGTCATCTCCCGAAATGGCTGTCCTTCAATAAACCTCAAACCTTTGAATAAACAAATTTCAATTTGTTCACATATTGAATAAAGAAAATTCACATATTTTTTATTTAATATAAAATAAAAAGAAAGTTCACTCGACAAATTTGAATATTTTTGTGGAGTGGTTTTTCTAAAGATTTTAAATAGCTAGCTACAAAACCAAATCTTTTCCAACTGTGGTCATCCCAATTCTCGGCGTATGTCTCACAAATCTTTTGAACACAATCATAAAACCTCATTCATTAAATTACACTCCCCTCCCTGCACAAATTGACTCATACAAATCAAAACATTAGCTAATACTATTAGGAATGTATAAGAGTCAAGGAAGTAGCAGGTAAATACGACTGGGCTTGGTAGTCCATTCTAAGCTACCGTAACTCCCACTAGGAGAGCTAGTAGTAACATCACCTTCCTTAATCATACTTAACGTAGCTTAATTATAACTAATAAATAATTATAAACCTTTGCTACAAGTATTTATACAATCTTCTTATTACAGATATAGTCCCATTCTTTAATACATTACTTGGGTTATGTAAATATTTGTAGCAATTGTTTATTTATTTACCATTTGTTACTGATTATTTGTTATTTACTACGTTCAAATAAAATTTTAATTAAATAAAATTATACATAATTCAAAATTTAACCTTCTTGAATTGGTTTGGCGGCAGCACCTTCTCCTATACTGTGTTAAAAAAAACTCCCAATTGTATTAATTATCACTAGCCTAAAAGGAGTTCCGGTTGCCTGCGTCATTTATTGCAAACAAATCAAAATCATCTGTTACTAAATGGCGGCATCTCAAGTCACGCCCACAAAACGGTGTAGCAGCGACAGCATCTTTCATCCATCGCTTTATCTATTAGGACACCATGAAGTTGTAAGAGGTAGCGCTATTTTTGTATTGATCGACCCCAACCATACATAACATAGAACTTACTGTATCACTTACAGTTAGATTATTTGGGATATAATATACTTGTAATATTTAAGTAATTAAGCATGGTTAAATTGCAATTATGTTTCTGAGGTTGGGTATTATTTACTCGGAGGGATGCAGAAAATTGGAAATGTTTTAAAAAAATATCTAATGATGAAATCTTTGAGAATAACGTAAACTGTAGCCTAGGCCTGTATATTTAAGGCTCACGTATGATACGTAATGAAAAATTCAAATTTCTCAGTTTTTTCTTAAAGTTAATTTTTTTAGGTATTTTTTACTTTATATTTAATATATTTTTATTACCAATGTATTTTTAAAAATAATTTATAAAAAATTGCGCAGTGCAGGGTTAACTAACATCGGGAAAGGAAGTTTTTGCACCAGCTTAGGCCTATAAATTATACATTTTATTCGTGATCAAACAAACATCTAAATCGAAGTTATACTTGTCCAAGATAGAAACAAAATCGAATTTTGGTCGTTTTTGCTTAACAGGAGTCCCGATTTATTTGCATAACACATCGGGTTATGTATAAGTGACGCTCATTTTTATTATTATTTTTTTTTTTTTGTGCGTGGTTAACATGAAATCATTATTACCAATATTATTATTATAAGATATAATTATTTTACCTAAATGTATTGCATAGGATTATTGGTTAGGATAAGTTTTGTTATAGAAAAAATATAAAAACTCCAAACGAAAGCTAACTGGTTGCAGAACTGAATATCACCATTAGGAAATGTTTTATATCCTATCACAACTTAATATTTTATTTCTATATCACAGACTATTAAAGTTGTATTGTGCTATAAAAGAGTGCCCTGTTTAATACAAAAACTTTTATTTTATAAAGACAGTTTTTTGTGTTTGTAAATTCAGGTTATATTTTTTGTAAATGTAACCCATTATTTGTGGTTTGCGACATTAAAAATCACTTTTCTCTTGTTTAGAATGTTTTTCCCGTTCCTTCTATTAGTTAGTTCACACTCTCCTTGTATATATTTGCTTATGTTTTTCAAATTTGCAATCGTTAATAAAATACTTTTTATTCATCCACCCAAGTTCAAATACATTTTTTTAAACTTGTAGTGGATGGCACTTGATGTTATGGGGAAAAACACTTTTCACAAAAGGGGCAAGCTATGCAATATAGTTATTTAGTCCCATTTGGCTTAAAATAATTAATAACTTGTGATTTCATAAAATTGTTGATTTTGTTATAGGTTATGTGGTAGAACAGCTGTTTTAACGCATATGTTATGTTACTTTATTTATTTTAATTGTAATTATCTAATTAAAAAAAAATTCTTCTTAGGTACCCTATTTGTTAAGTAAAAATGTAAAAACAAAAAAATTGGATTGGAAGCAGTGCAAGCACGTATTACCAAACCATAATTACCTTCACAGAGAGAGTGAGAGTTTTCATTTCGTGGTTTTCGCTAGTTTCATTTTACGTTCTAAAATTTTACATACTCCTCCAGGTCTCAAGGTCAACTAAAGAACACTTCCATGCAAAATGCCTACCTAGATTTACATTTCCAACTTCCTATGGTTATTTGAGCAATATTATAGTTAATATAGGCTATAACTATATTTTATAATGATCACAATTATATACAACAGGAGTCTCAAATACAGTAGCTGAATGCGTTCCTAAACGTTTCGACACCTAAGAAATCCTCATCAGGAGCCAAACAATAGTAGGCCTAAATGTATAACATCAAAACACATCATGTTAATTCACAAATTCAAAAATAATAATACATCAAACGGTTAATAAAATAATATAAAAAACCAGTCAAGCATTTCAATCTGAAAAAACCTTCAAGGCAAAACAAATATTAATATGTCACATGTCAGCAAAGACTGTCAATAAGTGAAAAAAATCCCCCCCCAGGAAAAAATAGCGAGTGTGCAGTTTTGAAATTAAAAGCGTGTTAAAAACTAGAGTAAAATATGAGTCATATTAAAATTTTCACTTGTAAATCAAATAGAACACATTTTGGGGACGGGGGCGATAAACTTGACTTCAGCATTTCCATTAATAAAATGCTGTCAATATAAACGGTAAATTTTTTTTATACATAGCCTACTTTATATTATAGTCTACCTTATATATGCCCTATCTTATTCATAGTCTACCTTATATATGTCCAATCTTATATATAATCTATACCCTTGTATAGTCTATAGCCTACCTTACACATAGCCTACCTGGTATAGCCGCTCTTTATATAGCTACCTTATATATATATATATATATATATATATATATATATATATATATATATATATATATATATATATATATATATAGCTTATGAAATATATAGCTTACATTCTATAGCCTTTATAGCAGCAATTTTTATAGCCTACTTTTTATAGACGGCCTTTATATAGCTACCTTATAAACAGCCTACCTCATATATAGCCTACGTTATAAGCAGCTTACCTCATATAT
>JBAIZL010000002.1:29059335-29374335 GCA_036971475.1 Prosapia bicincta
TGTGCATACACTTCATTGCAGACAAGATACGCCCCGAATTCAAAAGTAACAATGAATTGTAATTAAGCTCACCTACTCTCGTACTTCTGAGACGCTCGCAGTTAGTCTTGAATGACTATGTAGAGCCACTTATGTATTATTAGAATGATTTGTCCATTCAGTGGACTCTTCCAGTCAAAACTCTAACTTCTTGTTTTAACTGAAAATGTTTAATAAATGTAGATTCTACTCAAAATTACAAGAAAAATGATATCAAACGACCCGAGGTTTATATTAGTGTAACTTAATAAAACATAATCTAAAACTTATTACAAACTGCTAAGTAAACAATAAAACACAGTAAACAATCACAGAGCACTTAATATAAATAGAGATGACACGGCAAAAGGTCCTGTGAAGCAGGCTTACTCGACCAAGATGGCGGCCCCCCTCCACTTTCCGACACAGTACCTTGAAGTCCCGAGCGTCAAGTCAAGCTCAGGTAATTGCTCTGTGGTCAAACTCTGTTTTTTTTTTCGATGTTCAATGCGTGTTTTGTTGTGCTGTACGTGTTTGAAGCAATGTGTACGATGTGGTTGTATTGTATTTTATAATTGTTGTGTTATTTTATTTGTGATTTCGTTCGACGCAGACTAAAACCTGGTCTGGTATACTAAAAACATGCCAAAGAATTGCTCAGCACCCGGTTGTAGAAGCAGTGGAGAACTATTAAAAGAATTTTGTTACACACTGAAATTCACGAGGGTAACTCAGGAAATGTAGCTGTTAGATAACTCAATATATTTCAACCTACATGTTAATAAAAGTCCTGTAGATGGTATAAATGCATCAACTCCTCATTGGAAGCTTAAATGAAGAAGACCAAAGAAGCATCCAGGCGCAGGATGCGGAAAATGAAGTACTGGAAGTTCTGGTATTAGAGACTAACTATGTTATACAACACGATTTGGCATGTAACATAACTGAGTATATAGCTGGCTATGTTTCCAGATCAACCAGGAGTATTATAATATGTGAAGACTGCGTAGAACTGCTTTCTAAAATAGGGGAGGACTTTTCCCGCCTTCACAAGGCTTCCAACAAATATGTAGCTTATGTGAAAATGTATTAAAACGAATATTAACAACTACCCACTTAAAATTAGAGAAATTTATTGTAAATACGATGACGTCAACAGTGCTGTTAATGTGTTTAGGCGAAGACATTTTTTCAAGTGATCATTTTGTAAATCAAGATTTGGAGGACAATCATTATGTGCTGTTAATAAAAGTAATATGTTTTAAATACTTCAATATAAGACTTAAACACTACGCAAAATTATTAACGAGAAAATGCACGGCACGAAAATAAGAAATAATTTGTGCGAAGCCGTGTTGTTTTTAGTACAATAATAAATAACTGTGTTTTTAGTAAGTTGTATTACTTCTCATCGCACATAGGCTATAAGCTCGTTGATGTGGATAACATTGTATGGAAAAAGCAAATACAATTATTCTTTATTGTCTCAGTAGTTTTTTTTTTTCATGTAATATTCCTAGGTAATATACCAGGTAGCTGACACAAACTCTCTCACATTAATACAAAAGATAAAATGTTCTATTTTTAATAATAATAGAGAACCTTCAAATTATCTAGTTAAATATATTTTAATTTGTATGTAAAGATGTAATTATTTACACAAGTTAAAACTATTTTAATGAAGAAATACCAGGCGCGTATCCAAGGGGGGGGGCGATGGGGCGATCGCCCCCCCCAACCCTCAAGAACTGTTTGTTAAAAATCGACAATATATTATTAAATTCCGACTTTCTATTAAAATAGACTTTTACTTAAGTTAATTCGTCTTTTATTGTAAATAAAAAATAAAATTTTAATTTTTAATTTGAAAATGTGACGCGTTCCCTCGGCATACGCTCGTAAACGTCTAAACGTTTTAACAACAGATGGCGCTAGTGAAGCTTAGTCTCGAACATATGATTTTCAATACGTAATTTTGCAAGCGTAATATTCGCAGTTGAGTCCGGAATTGTTCGTGTTGGAAGAATAACTACTTCTATTAATTAATAAACCATTTTTATAATAATAGCTTATTATGAAGTTAATAATATACTCTAGCCATAAGTGTTATCGAAACTGGAATAATTATTTATTAAAAAGTCTAATTTGCTACGAATCTTTATCACGTTACCGATTTCTAACGTAACCGTAAAAATAACTTTGTCTGTTCTATGTTTTTACATACACGCACGCGCGCGCGCACACAACAAACACATTATACAGTATATATATATATATATATATATATATATATATATATATATATATATAATGCATCGATCGCCCCCCCCCAAAGCAAGTCGCTGGATACGCGCCTGAATACTTAAAAATATATGCATACAGGAACAAAAGCCGCAATCTACGTACGAGTATAGGCCTGCAGTACTCGGCGAAAATGTGACGCGCAGCGTTTAAAAACTTTTCACTTTACCACTTTACTAGCAGCAAACCAAAGGTCCTACCAACATGAAATAAAAAGAATAATACAATCTAACTAATTATCTTAAACTTTTACGCTTGCAAAAAGTTTCTAACCAACAAATACGAAAATTGTCGCTTACTAACTTTTTTATGTTTCTTAAAGTGCAACTCTTATTAAATCTAATTTTTTAACGTTCTTTCAAACATATTATTACTTTTATAGTTTAATATTCTGAATCAGGAAATCATGCTGTTTATACCTACCAAGTTTAAAAATTTAATTCCCCCTCTAAGTGCGTTAAACCATGATTTAAGTGAAAGTTTTTATTAAATTTTGAGCTCTGCACGGCGCGGTATTGGAGAGATTTTCCCTACCTAGATGGCGAATTCGGCTTCACATCTCCCTATAGCTATTTCACTAGACGACTACTCTATTTACTCGTATATTAAGTGCTCTGTGTAAACAATACGTATTTTGTATCATTTTTGAGCCCAGCATTTTAAAAGAGAAGAAATTAACCCGCGTCACTTCTGCACCACTAGCAGACACTTTGATAGTTTATCGCTAGTTAGACGCGGTCAATTTCTCCTTTTCATTTTGAGAGAATAATGGTTGTAGGCCTACACATTGTCATAATATTTTATACATTTTTCTGAGTATTTTTTGCGTAGTATGGCCTCACATTGTGTGTTAGGGTGCTTAAACACGTTTTCACATACAAAAATCAAAATTATAAGGTTGTATATTTTTAAGTATGTCTTAGTTTTTATAATTTTTCATGTCAAACTGGATGAAATGATTGTTGTAAGAGGCTCTCGATTTAGGCCTACTATTTGACTATCATTGAAATTAATGCAGTGTCACAGAACACATACGTATAAACGCAAAGTTAAACACAGATACATAAAATACTTCACATATTTTTTCATAGATACACATTCTCTTAGGACACATCAGTTTCGTTTTACCATTAATCACGAAAATAATTACATCGAAAAGAATAATTTATCCGAGTGGGCGAGGCCTATCGAAGAAAGATGAATATTTTAATGAAATAAGCCACGCCCACACAGATTCCTATGTAAAACAGCTGACGTAAATGTAACGTGAGGAGTTAGGTTATGTTAAACGTGTTAACGTATTAGTTTTTGTTTATTTTAGTAAAAAAAATATTTCCAATGATTTTATTTGTGTAAATATTTTTCAGGAACAATTTATTTACTAAGCGTAGCCTATTTCAGAACTTTGTCGCACAAAATGTTGCCTTCTTACGTAATCTTTACAAAACACTTAGGCCTATAGATAACTATAGGCTATATAATCCTCAAGAAAAGCTTGTTATTAAATTAAAACAGGGCTACAATAATTAATTTTCGATTATGATTAAAAAGAAGCCCAAATAATAAATAAAGCATTATTATTGTCAACAGTTAAAGAAGAATCAATTAGAAACGATAATATTCTTAGACAATAAATTTGTAATAAATACACAAAAACCTCAACCACAAACTTTCTTTATTTTACCCTTATGTACATTTCAGTTACCAAGTAGGCCTAACCATCCTCAGAGGGATAACATACAAAGACCTTTTTTGTGTACACAAAGGTTTTTGTGTATTTATTATTAAATTCAACCACAGTATATTCCTAATAAATAGTAATAAATTTGTAGACTATAAATTTAATATTTTTATTTTTTTAGATCAATAACAATAAACATTTAGCGAAGATTTTAGGCTGGTTTTAGCGTACGGCTTCACTTTAGTAGGCTACATTTAGGTGTTAAAAATTTGCAAACACCTCCGCGTACTTGTTTTCTTTAATTACGCTAGAATACTCGCTGTGAAAGTGCCCAGTATCAGTAGCGCCTCGGACTTTCGGCAGGAAAGGGGCCTCTGTCTCTTTGTTGAACAAACATATCCAGTCGATTGGGTCAAACCATTTGTGCTCCTTGATATCGTTTACTCCATTTTTCAAATTACCGTACCTGCGCGATAAGTCTTGCTGGAGCAAGTTACGAATAATATCGCGCAGATTTTCAGAGAAGTAATCGGGGAACGTGTATCGGTTGGTCACAATGTTAATATGCAGGGCGCGGGCATCATTTGCACAGAACGGAGATACGCCGCAATTCATTTCGTATATTAACACCCCGAGCGCCCACCAGTCGACGGCTTTTCCATAGCCTTTATGAAAGAAAACTTCCGGGGCTAGGTATTCAGGAGTGCCGCAGCAAGTCCACGTCCTGTTCTTGACCAATTTCGAATTACCGAAGTCAGTTATTTTTAAATAACCGTTCTCTTGTATTAAAATATTTTCAGGCTTTAGATCTCTGTAAATCAAGCCCATTGCGTGTAAATACTCAAGAACCAAAACTATTTGAGCTGCATAAAACCTGGACACTGTTTCTGTGAATTTACCTAGCTTCAAGAGATGTGTAAACATTTCACCGCCGGCTACGAAAGGCATTAGGAAATACACGAAACGATCATCTTCCGAGAAATAATCCAAGTGAATCGAGAAAGGAAACCGCACGCTATGTAGAATGCTTTTTTCAGTTTTCAGAGATTCCGCTTTATTGCACTTTTCTAATTTTTGTTTCGGAATTACTTTCATGGCATGATAAGCTTCAGTAGTGATGTTTTGAACCAGCAGCACAGCGCCGAAAGATCCGGACGATAGAAAATCAATTTTATTCAATTCTTCAACGTTGCAAGTTTCAATGGGGCCTTTCATTTTTATCCGAAATCTTTCTTTACATTTTTTTAAAAATTCAGCATATACTTTTTGAATAGTATGGCCTCTCCCGTGAAATGTGAAATCGTTAGATACGCATAAACGTAAATCAATCATATCTTGTTATTAAAAAAATAAACTAGTTTGTTTGCTTATTGGTGGCTTACATAAATTAACCTCTAAGTTTGTGTGTTTACAGAAATATCACACAATAATGAAACAGGCCTACATTTAGACTTCACAGTGTATAGTTTGTTTTAAATAGCCTACAATCTTTAAGAACAACTATTTATTGAAGTCCTTCATATCTTATTGAGACAATATCGTCGTAGTTAAACATTTTTTAAATGAACTAAATATTAGCAACGTCTAAATATGGATACACACTGACCCTGTGAGATTTACGAGTTGGCTTTATTGAAATCATACTTACTATCAGCTCTATTTAGGCCTTTGAATTGGTGCCTAATTTAATTATAAACTTGAATCTGCAGAAATATATTGATAATTTTCCACTTTACGTAATAAAAAGGAATGTAAAATGTTTTTGTTTTACGATTCAACAATCGGTCAAAACAACAGCTGATTTACATCAGATTCACTAATAAACACAAGCTATCAAACTGTGACTAAATCCAGAAATAACGTTTACTGAAATCACCGCACTGAGCGCTAGAATCTGTGCTTGCGCATTGTAAGTACTGTTTGTAATTCCTCCAAGTTTTAAAGTAATCTTCCTTAAATCCTATCCCCAACAAAAATAGTTTTGTTTTTTTTATGAAGGAAAATACTGTTGAAAAAAGAGTCAAGAAATATTTATTTAAATTACAGCAAACTTTCGACTTGTTTCCCTTTAACAAGACTGAAACTAGATTAGAATGTTTTTGGATTTAAACCTAATAAGCTACAATTAACTAATATGACTACAAAAAACTACAAACCGTAATAAAATTTAAAACAATAAACTAAAATTCTTGTTTCTGGAGATATTTAGTCATTTTGTGAGTGTGTAAGTAAATTTTACTCGTTCTTTTAATTTTGTTACTTTTTTAAAATGTGTATAATATCTTTTGTTGAACCAAAAGAAATTCTGAAAGTCTTGTTCCATATTAAGCCAATAATATTGTTTAGGTTTTCTAGGCTATGTTTTATTCCAAAATCACCACTAATATGCGGTGAATGAAAGTCTTCTATTGTCGCTGGAAAGCTTCTGCTTGGGAGAAGTAAATAGGTCTACTTTAGTTAGCCTAACATTGTACGTACTTTGGGGTAGAACATTCTGTCTTCATGTACGAGTTTAGGCAAGCTAATTGAACTTATATGTTTTGCCTGTAAATAATCTTTTAAATTAAAAAATGTAGGAGAAAAATCTGTGAATTCTTTTTATCTGTTACAGTTAGTTTTGTAATGAGATACACTTAAATAATGTTAGTGCTGTTAGGCGTGAATCTGTTATCTTAGGTTGAGGGTTAATCAAGTCTGATTTCGTAGTTGATAACAGAATGTGAAGCTGAAATGTCAAAGTTTTCTGAAATATTTATTGAAATATTAACATTTATTTAAGGTCATGATGCAAGACACAAACTTACGTAATGTAATTTAAAATTCTCATAAGCAGGGGCGACTTCAGGATTTATTATTAAATCCCCTATTAGCTTACACTCTCCTGATATATATATCTTGTACAAATTTTGAATCATTAATAAAACAAGTATTTATTCATCCAATAAAGATCAAATATTTTTATTCCTATAGAAGATGACAATTGATGTTAATAATTGATGTTTTTTTCAAATATTTATTCAATAACTAAATTATAAAAATTTGGGGTCTATCGGGATTTGAACTATGAATCTTCATGTTTAATGAATAAGTTGGCACTGTGCCAGCTTTCCAATACGAAGAAATGAAAATCTCAGACATATATTAATTTTTGTACCCCATCTGGTTGTCGTTGAAACCTCCATTGTACAATTTTAAACTGTTGCCATGGTTACCACAAAATTTCATAAATAGTGCTCTAGGGTTAAAAATGAATGAAACGAATAAACAAACAAACTGGAAATAAGCAAACAGGGATAAAATTTGTCTTTCTTGACCTCAGTAGGAATTTACTTTAAACAAATTGTTTATATTACTTGTTTTTTGGGTAGGCAGAGTTTAAGGGAGTCGTGACTGCCCGGGAGTGAAGGGCTAACGCCCGCTACCAGAAATAGTTTGAATTTTAAATGGGCATTTTTACTCTCAGGGCAAATAGCCTATAGGCTAATAAGCTAAACAAAAGAGCATTATTTTCTATTTTATTGTTGCCTGGTGCATTTTAAATTTCGCTATAATAATATGAGCCTTTTTTAAATCTTAGATATAGGCTATAGTATTTATCTTTTTAGATTATTGACAATAAAGAAGGAAAAAGTTGGAGTCGCCACTGCTTATATGGAAACTGGACTATTATAATTGCAAGATAGCTTTCCTGTAGAAGAACTGACTCCCAACTGGGAGCTGTTGGTAGCTATGAGTAGGCCTATATCGTAAAGGTTTGTGTGCGTAACTTCAAGAGGCTTTGGCCTTTATTTGAACATAAAACTTACGAGTCCTTCTATGGACTAAACATGGCTTCCATGACAAGGAAACTTCCTGTCCCACGGGAGCTTCCATGACAGGGTAAACCTCCTGTCCCATGACAGGGTAAACTTCCTGTCCCATGACAGGGTAATCTTCCTGTCCCATGACAGGGTAAACTTCCTGCCCATGAGAGCTTCCATGACAGGGTAAACTTCCTGTCCCATGAGAGCTTCCATGACAGGGAATCTTCCAGTCCCATGAGAACTTCCATGACAGGGTAATCTTGCTCTCCCATGACAGCTTTCATGACAGGGTAAACCTCCTGTCCCATGAGAGCTTCCATGATAGGGTAAACTTCCTGTCCCATGAGAGCTACCATGACAGGGTAAACTTCCTGTCCCATGAGAACTTCCATGACAGGGTAACCTTCCTATCCCATGTTAGCTTCCATGACAGGGTAAACTTCCTGTCCAATGACAGCTTCCATGACAGGGTAAACTTCCTGTCCCATGAGAACTTCCATGACAGGGTAATCTTGCTCTTCCATGACAGCTTTCATGACAGGGTAAACCTCCTGTCCCATGAGAGCTTCCATGATAGGGTAAACTTCCTGTCCCATGAGAGCTACCATGACAGGGTAAACTTCCTGTCCCATTACAGGGTAAACTTCCTGTCCCATGACATCTTCCATGACAGGGTAAACGTCCTGTCCTCCCATGACATCTTCAATGACAGGGTAAACTTCCTGTCCCATGACAACTTCCATAACAGGATCGCTGTAACAAGGGATAAACTTCCAAAGGACTTGACATTTCACTGTAGAATAGTTTGTGAAAACTAAACTTTGCTTCGAATACCTTAATGTTTGCAAGACTTTAACCAGATTTACTAAACAAATAATATAAACAAAAATACTATAAAGTCAATTTCTACTCACGTTAACGCAGAAAACCTGTATTCTAGTAACTTTTTATTAAATAATTACAATTTATATAAATAAAGTAACATACCCTATGCGTTAAAACAGCTGTTCTACCACATAACCTATAATATAAAATCAGCTGTTTTATGAAATCATATGTCATCATTTATTTTAAGCCAAATGGGACGAAATATGTATACCTTGCCCCTTTTGTGAAAGGTTTTTCTCCTATATAAAACTAAAATTAATTAATTAAATATAATTAATGAATTAATAGGGGTCTACTTATAAAACTGTATTAACATCAATTATTGTCACTCACTTCAAGTTTCAAAAAATGTATTTCAACTTGAGTGGAAGAATAAAAAGTATTTTTATTTATGGAAAATTGAATAGAATATATAGCCTGTACAGGGAGAGTGTGAACTAATAGAAGGAATTGAAAACGTAGGGTATTACCCTATAGGGCTAATGCGGGATTTAAATTTTAATATATCTAAACTAAGAACAAATTTAATTCATTTATTTTTAATCACTTATACAATAGTTTATGACTATGCGAACAAAGTTCGGATAGTCATAACCTATTGTTTAAGTGATTAATAAGATTCACCGAACGTAATGGACTATAAAATTCAAGAATTCATTTATTTTATTATTGTGTCTAATTTTAAGTGTTAGAATAATGTAAAATATTATTTAATTATCAAAACTTTCCCTCGGGAGTATGAATAAAGACCCCACTCCCTCTGAAATGTCAATATCCCGTAGGAATAGCTTCTTTCGCTACTCTTCCATTCCAAATCTTATTTTATAAGGTCCTTTTCTATTTAAGTTTCCTTCCTTATGAAAGATGTTATACAATAGTCTAATCCCCTTTAAACTGCAAAAAAAAGATTTCTTTTATGCCTCTGAAGATTCAGCATAATTCTTTATTTGTCTACCAAGGTCCTAAATTACACCGTTCAAAACAAAATGCCTAAAACAAAAGAAGTAAACTACTCAATATACTACTCAATGCTGAACATTTTTTTTTTAAAATAAATTTTAGGTCATACCACGGTAGTTATTTCTTAATGTAAATAATAGGTCTACACACTCGTTCACTAGAGAATGAATTTTTTTAAAACTAATTTAGGCTAATTAGGCTAGGTGCGGACATTTAAACCTATTTCAATTTTATTTACACCAAACAATGTAGTTACTTTTTGTTTCCAAAAATAACAGATGTTTGCCCCCACTATTGAGCGTTAGCTAACCTTTTTTTTTGCCTTCGTCGCGTCCCATTACCTTACGCCTTTCAAAGACTACATTTACATTTTTTCACTTCCTACTTGGTGTGGTCACGATAAATGCAATATTAAAAAATTCCTTTTCAACATTTAATAGGGAGAACAAAATTCAAATCAACCAGTTAATATCCATCTAATACGTACAGATCGAAATGCTCCCTTTTTGCGGAACAAAATGAAACTACATTGCTCTAGACACATTGGAAGACATTGTTGTGAGTGGGTGGAGTCTGGGCTGGGTTGGCGAGTCTGGATGATTGATGTGTGCGCCACCTTTTCGCTTTATAGAGGAACAGGGGAGAAGAAGATACCAGGAGGACAGGTCGCCAGCTGAAGGACAGAAGTACTTCTAAAGTTTTAAGAGTTTGTATTTAGAAACAGATTTTATATAGGAGATGCAGTGATTTTTTAATGTTGTTTTCTTTTAACTGGTAAAAAAGTGAGATTATCAAGATGGTCGTATAATTGAGCTGATATTGTAATTTGAATAATTTTATAAGATTTTTATGCAATTTTTAAAAAAATTTTGAAAATATTCAACCGCGAATGGTTTTGTTTTACTAACGTTCTACATGTATTACTAAATAATAATTTGTGAATTGAGAAGATAGAAACTTGAATGTTATATACCAAAAATATAGGTTAAAACCTACTTTATTCAACACTATACAAATATAAGTGTTATAGAAACATAATCTCTCATCAAATCAATGTCGTATTTTCATCAAATAATTCCTCTTCTGGATATAGCTACCCCAAAAATAATAGGCCTACCACACTACCATAAGGCTATACTAAAATATAGGCTATTATTTATAAAATATCTGGTCAAAATAGGTTTAGTTATAACAAGTAGGCCTACTGTAGGCTAAATAATATTAATATTGAAGTCAGCTCAAATTTAATAAATTGAAGACACAAACTATACAATTACCAAATATATGTAGGCCTATAGTACTGTAAATACTTATTAAATGTAGACCTATAAATCAGCTTTAAACTTTACATATAGGTACACTTACCACAGTATGTATGTACAGTTGTACTACCATTGCAAAAGAATAACAAGATATTATAATTATTGTTAACAATTATTGGCAACGTGTTTCACACACCATGGCCTGAGTTTACCTTACATCGTGTGCTGCGCTACAAGCAACATTTTCTTTCACTGTATTTTCCATGTTCGGATAATTGACGTTCGGATAATCGAGACCCGGCTGTAATACAAAATTATGGAAACGAGTAATATAAATTTGTTTTTTTTTTTAATCAATTCCTACTTAAGTCAACAATGAAAAAATTGATTTCAGTGTCTTTTTGTTTTATAACTACAAATTATATATATAATAAAGTCAGATTAACAAATATAATAATATGTCAGATTAACAATATTAAGTGGCAAAATAGAAAGTGAATTTCCTTGCAACTTCCATTTCCCTCCATATGTATGCTGTTGGACTATTATTTTTGTTTTCTACTATATATAGGCCCTACTTGTTTTGTTTTGTTTCTTGCATTTTTGTTGTAGATTCTTTTCTCTTTCCTTTCACATTGTCCGTTTGTGAAGTAAGGTTCGATAACGTTAATCCAGTTTGTTTGTTTGTTTTATTCTTTTCATTTATTTTTAATCCTTGAGCATTATTTATAATATTGTGTTGTAACCATGGTAACAATTTAAGGTTGTGCAATGGAGATTTCGAAAACCAGATGGGAGCAAAAAAAATTCATATAGCCTACTTTTTTTGAAGAATACACTTCTGGCTGTGGGAAAGTTGAGACAGTGCCAAAACGCTAGACTTCGAACATGTGCTTAGATGTGCTCTGATAAATTGGTCAAGGGAAGAATGGCAATGATTCAGGGTTGTTTTCCTGAATGCTTTGTAGAAGGGAGAACGCCAAGTCTATATTCCCAAGGGTAGGAAATACGTCCGCGTGGGCGGAGCCACAATACCGATCGATCACTCGTTCCGCCCCTACAAAACATGTAAATTACTCACGGGTCACTGTAGAAACCGTATTGGCCTTCATCTTCATCTTTATGGGTGACATCAAAAATGTCATGTAACTTCAAACCCCACAAATATAACCTCAAACTCGTGACTCTCTCTTGGGTATATAGCGCCAGTATATAGAGCACCAGGCCCGAGTGGGGGGGGGGTTAGTGCCACTACCCGTGGCATCAATATACAAGACCCTTGCGCCCTCAGTGTAAGTCCTGGCCTAGAGGCCGACGAATGGGACGAGACGAACTCCAACTAAACACCACGATTTTGACGGCCTTTCCAGAGTTTCTCGAGACCAGTAAAACCTTCCGAACGTCCAGGTTTTACTCACCTTCGCACACTCAATAATGAGGTTTTACTTACCTTCGCACACTCGATAATGAGGGTTTCAACCTAATAATCGAGCAATACCAAGATCTAGCGGTTTCAAAAGACAAGTAATTAAAAACGTAATTAGCAAAGTGAGCGGAATCAGACCGTTCAAACTTAAGGAATAGAAAAGCACACAACGCAGTTTTTTTTATGCATTTATTGTGGAAATGCAATGCAAAATTATCCGAAAAAGACAGTACATAGCGGACCTGCGGTTTAAAATCAATGTAAAAAATCTACTATACGAGTTAGCCTGTATAAATATTTTCTCCTGCAAATAGAATAAACTACTAAAAAACTATCCAATAAGCATGTGAGAGTGTCTTGTCCTAATAGCAGTGTCTTGGTGCGGATTGTGAGGCTACCGACACATTTCTTAGGTAGGCTTTGCTACGCAAAAAATATTCGCAAGCCTGGATACAATTTGAGAGAGGGGGCAACTTAGCCTCTCCCTATTACAAAACTCCCTTGCAGGTTTGCATTGTTTGCAGCTGCGAGACGTTTTTGAAGCAGTTCTTCAATCAGAGCAGCATTCTTCTATCACATAATATCCTAATACTTTGTACCAGGAAACTAATAGTCATTCCCTGTCTATGATGTAATGTAACAAGCAAATGAATACATTTTTATG
This sequence comes from Prosapia bicincta, assembly GCA_036971475.1. NCBI lineage: Eukaryota > Metazoa > Arthropoda > Insecta > Hemiptera > Cercopidae > Prosapia > Prosapia bicincta. The sequence goes on from JBAIZL010000002.1 coordinate 29,072,339, forward strand.
AAATTAAATATATATTTTTTTTAACTTATTAATTATCAACTTTATACATTTAGCGACAGGCTCTCCTCGGCTCTCTCTGTATACCTCTCTAAGATCCGCATCAGAGAAGCAACCCATACCAAGCCGTGCCATATTGTCCCTATTCCAGTCAATTGGGAACCAGATGGTTATTTCTTATGATTAAACACTACCTCGTTTACTAGAGACATGACTTTATTTTTATAGGCTACTTATTGTGGCAAGAGCCCAAGGTCTTATCTTTATACCAATAGGCCCTATTCCTTCTATTTCACCAAGCTTTTTTTTTGACATAGATGTAAGCGACACCTCGCTATGACGCCACCAGAGAGTGGGTCTAATAACTTACATACGTTTGCAACCCCTGAAACCTACGTCAAGGTTATTATTTCCTTACACTCTACATTTATTACTTCCTAATATTCAAAATAGTAATTCAAGTAAAAAAACTTAGGCCTCACAAAGGGATTCTATTTGAGAGTAACATTAGGCCGCCGAACTCCTATTTTGTTTCTGAAGGCTGGAGTCGGAAAGTTCCTCCTGTCACTTGTATCCTTGGAAACAAAGAAACAGACAAGTAAGTCTGTTACTACCCCGGGGACAGCCGGGATACATCCCAAGAGTCTGGAGTTCCCAAACTGACGGAGATGCTGGGTAAAATATTATGTACAGTATTTTACTTAGAAGAATAATAAAACCCTTAACTGAGTTTTACCCCAGGGCACTCAAATTTGTACTTACGGTACTGGGTAAGTAGTACTGCCCCGAAAATTGTCGACTGAGATTCGAATTTTCTTATGCTACACTCTTCGGACATTGCTCTATTACAATCTAAGGATGAGCGAAAATGTTTCAAAATACTATTAAACTAGGCGATAAGTACTATTTAAAATTTTGAGAATGGAGTTATTCCGAAACGCGTCAACAAAAATATATTTTAATATTAGGAAAGGCAGAGAAATGTAGGCCCTACTCAAACGTATAAAATATAAAGCGTTTTACTGTGGTATAGTTAGTAACCATAGTAGATAAGAGAATGGACCTATATCTTTTCAATTCCTCCATAACTTTAGTGAGATAAACTTTCGAGGAAGGGGATTTACCGGACCACTTAGAGGTCAGTATCGACTGCCAGTAGAACCGAAGCTAAGTTTGAGGAGTGCGGGAAAGTAATTCCTAAAAAGTGTTTCACTTTGTATTTCCGTTTTTGGCGTAGCTAATGTCTAACCATTTTAAATATATTCACCTGGTTAGTTAGCGTTCAGGGCGATGTTTTTACAGCTCTGCTAAGGAAAGTAGACAGGCGGCTGGATGATACTGTAAAGGTTTAACAGACGCGTCAACACTGCAAAGTTTTAGACAAGCGTCTGCATTCTTACACCTCGTACAGTCAGGGCCATTTAACCGTGCACTTTCCCTTGAGAGATCGCAGTAGCCAAGACGGGAGAGGAGGGCTGAGTTGAGTCAGTACAAATACTTTCCTACAAACATGGTAATGACTGTCAAACCACTGACTTGCACGAGACAGTTGATATTAGATAAATTCAATGATAAATTGACTTTGGTATGAAATTACAAAAAAGTTTTAAATATATTTAGATATAGTCTATAGGATGTAGAAGCTGTTGATGAAAATCTAACATGTTTTCAGAAGTGGCATTACACGAGAAAGCTGTAGTGAGCAAGTGCACAATTAGCTATACCCTTGGAAGAAGGAAGGCATCTAAAACTAATACTACAACTTTATAAAAAAGAGTTTAATTGTACAAAACGTCTACCAAAGCTATATCATAGGGATAAATAATTTAATGTGGAAAGTGTTAATAGATTCTTCAAGTTGGTACTATGTTTTCTTGCAGCACTGGCCTGAGGAAGCACATTTGCCCCCACCGCAGCACTTGGAACCCTCTTGAGTACTTGCAGACTTGCAACCACAACCTGATTTGGCGGACTGGCAGTGGGCGCCATCTTGCGATTCTGGAACACAAAACGTGCATAGATGCATGAACACAGATGTTATTCTGAGTGTTTATTAAAAACTTCAAACAATACTATTACTCATAACAAATACAGTTTCCTACTTAAACTAACCGATTACCGAACTGAACAAGAGGCCTTCATTTTTCTCGACTTTGTAACGACATTCTGTAGCGAGGTCACAAATAAAAATTTCAGATGTGACATGGGCACTAGAAATATTTATATGTAAATTAGACTAGAAATTAAAAGTTTTTTGTGAATAAAAGTTTTGCTATGAAATAAGTTATTATAACAAGTGAAGAAAGGATTAGGAAAACGCGCGATAGGCAAAAGAAGCCGGCTAACGGTCAAAAGTGGGGACTAACATCTTTGTAACCCAGAAATGACGCAGTGACTATGCAAATAAAAGTAGGCCTATGTATGTGTGAATATAGATAGTTTGTAAGAGTCCGTGTCTAGACCTACTATCTAGTTACTGGTCCAGTCCCTGACGCTGTCCCGGGCAAGTTACAATTTAGATGTTTCGTCTGCCTCATTTTGTGCGACGGAAAGATACTGTCACCGGCGCTTGCGAAGAGCGCTGATGTAGAAAGATTCACGCTAAGTTTTCAGTTCTGCACATGAGCTGTCGATGTATTCCTGACTTACTAACATAACCTACCAGTACGGTAGTGTTTTAGTAGTTATATTTTAGTAAGTAATATAAGTATTTACAGATAAGTAAAATTACTTATTGTAATAAGAAAGGATGCAAAAAATAAATTATATATGATCCCGTTTCTGCATTGTAATTTTCAGTAATCTAACGTTTTGTGTTAGAAATGTTTTTAGGAATGACCTTATCGTTATGACCTGCCTTGATCCAGGGCTCTTCTCGTGCGCCGGTGACAGTAGCTATGTCGCCTGTGCGCTCCAATTTACCCCTGTATAGAGAAGGTACAGCAACCGACGAAGGTCATTACGCCGAGAGAGCCCTGCGACGATGTTCTTGAAACTAGAGTACCCTACGTTGGTAAATTCTGTCCGCAAAGTAGGACTTGAGTATTTGCCAAAATTCCTCTGGAAGATCAAGACGATTTTGGAACGCGATCAAATGCGTGAGAGACTTCGAGGGAGACGCCAGAGCATACCCTCTTCGTCTCCAAGCCCCCTTCAATAACTTTCACAATTCAGTGCATTTTGTCTACAATAGAGTTGTTTACTCCGGAAGCCGTATTGGTCCTAACCAAACCCCGCTCTTCAATTGCTGGTTTGAGTCGTTCCGTCAGCAGTACCCAAAAACCTTTGATATCATTCGAAGCAACGATACCGGACGATAGGATGACAATCGGTGGATTTCCTGGGATTGCGATCATTTCTTTGGAAATTAAAAAAAATATAAAGAGGGCGCGATTATCGGCATTGGCACTCAAGCTAGAAACTCCTGGCCACCACTGATGTTTACCTACCATAAATAGATATGTTCATCATAGTAATGTAACAATAAATACACTTCAACCCCCCATTATTAATCTAGGTTTGACCCTTTGGCTCAGGCTGGGTCGACCTGGAAGCTTAAAAAACGACACAAAAATTCTTTGCCCCTCACGGGGATCGAAATCAGGATCTTTAGGTTAGTAGACAAGTGCTCGCTAAGTCATTCAGCAGCGTATTCAAACATCGCTTACTATTTAGAGCTCATCACTATACGAAATATTGGGTTTTACCATTTTCCTGATGATTTTCTTTAAATTAAACTTGCATGCCCCTTTAAAAATGCCGACCTATTTTATATCCTTTGAACTATAAAAGAAATTAATACTTTAATATAATTAACATTATAAATAAATAACTTTCAGATCATACTTTTCGATTACCAGTATTCAGTGACTTATGTCAACATCAACAGTGTCACTACTACAAACTTACAACTGGAACTATCACTAACCTAACCTTTAATTTTAATTTTTTTATTAGATTCAGGTCTATTGACTGAATGTCCTACTTGTACGTAATAATTGAACTGGGCTGTGTGCTGTAACTGTTAGCCGAATTGCAGTTGAAGTGGCTTGATGTAATCATCTTGAATTCACTGATTAAACTAATTTTAAAATACTGAACTAAGTGAATACGTAATTGCTTACTTGCTGACGCGTTTCAAAACAATCGTTCCTTTTACGAAGCTAACCTTCTACTGTCGGCATCGGTTAGTTGTAAAGGCTCTAACGGGAATGGATTTATGACTGTGGAATGGGGTGGGTTGTTTGAGTTGTGTGTCATATAACAGAAAAGACTGTTGTCTTCGAAGTGTGTGTGATCATTTAATACGTTTTCTTTATCTGTAGCATAGTGTTTGTAGATTTAATATTTTCTAAGGTTGTTTATTCAATTTTTTTCTTCTAATTCGAGGGTAAATGTGAGGCAAAAACCGGCAGGTCATTCTATACACGCTTCGAAGAACATATTACCCAAAAAAAACAAACAAACCCTAAACCCAGCTACGCAAAACACCTAAAAAACACCCAACACACACCGATATACACACTAATTTAAATGTTCTACACACATTAAAACAAAGTAAAAAACTTGGAAAAATATGAAAACTACAATTCTACGCAACAGATAAAGACAACGTATTAAATGATCACACACACTTCGAAGACAACAGTCTTTTCTATTATATGACACACAAATCAAACAACCCACCCTTTCTACAGCCATAAATCCATTCCCGTTAGAGCCTTTACACCCGATACCACCAGTAGGGGGTTAGCTTCGTAAAAGGAACGATTGTTTTGAAACGCGTCAACAAGTAAGCAATTACGTATTCACTTAGTTAAGTATTTTAAAATTAGTTTAATTGAAGTTATAAATTTGTAGTATTGTCACTGATGATGATGATGATGATGATGGTGGTGGTGACACGTTATTGAAACGCGTATGTTAATAAAGTATATTGTTTTGTGAGTATTTTATGCAGTTATTTATATATTTACAACCTTAACTCACAAACCAACTCAATTATTACTTATGAGTAAAACATCTGACAACAGGAAACTAAGCAAGGCTAAGAAAGGCCATGCCCTAAATTATAAAACTGCTCCTTAACGAACCCTCACAGCATTGGTGGAACCAGCGATGGGGCGCACGCACCCAAAGGCTCAATTTAAGAAATGAAAATTTCAGGTAGAAAGCCAGAATTTATTAATGCGTCAAATATAAGGTGACCATTTTTCTAAAAGATCAAAGCGAGACAGTACCAAGTTAAAGTGATGCTGCCTCATGACCTCCAGGAATTAAGGCAGCACATCAGAAAATTAAAGCCAACTGTAATCAAGAGACACGGCGAAAAAGAGACTTTCATTTTCAAGGACTTGGCAACGTGTGAATACGTGTATTTACGCCACGATTCGCAGAAAAGCTCCCTACAAACGCAGTACGACTGTCGCGACCAAGTATTAACCATAGGAGACAAGATTTCTACGAGGACAGAGTCTGTCGATCGACTAAACCAGCATACGTTTTATCGGAAGGCGCACCAGATCATCAACAACCAACATCGCAGCCAATAATACAAGAAATGCCGCTCTCTCGCCGAGTACCAACGACCACCACCAGTGCCAGTACACCTCCAGATACCAGCATCACCTCAACAACACCAGCTTTACGACGACCAGACGGACAAGTACGGTTCGTCAAAAGTTACCAAGCCGGATTTAATTGAGACAATCCCCCCCCCCCCCAAAGACAAAAGTGTATTGTTTCATGACGAATTACTCAATATAGTTATGTGATACTCTAGGAATAAGTTATATGTGTCTATGGCATGCGATATTTCATGTGTTGTGTATGTGCTTACAGACTTTTCAAGTAGATTTAATTTTAAAAATGTATGGATATTAATGGCATTTTTTAGAAATAAATCATTTGATTTTTGTATGTAATACACTCAAGATTACACACGTCCTTACAAACAACAAAGTATGGTTTAAAGAGAATTCTAAATAAAAATATTTCTGATAAAGTTATGACTAAGTAATAGACCACTCGTTAAAAGGTAAATAGCGTACCTGGCTTGAGTCACGTAGTCGAGATACTTTGCGCTTATCTTACAACGTGTGACCTATATGTGACTACGTGACTCAAGTCAGGTACGGTATTAAGGTTTTATATGTTAATTACTATTTTATTAATACTTACGCATTTAACGTAAAGTTGTTTAAATAACAGGCCTAATTTAATCGAGAAGCAGCGCTGGGCCTACTTTTGAAACTTTAACTTTAACGAAGTTGTTGCTGATTGGTTGAAGGAGAAATAAGTTATAAAAGAGTTATAAAAAAACTTTATACTTTATAATCAAAATTACTAGACGTCCCGTAATACCGACTGTCCTCTTGGGGAGTTATATGACCCGTTTTGGCAGAGTAGTAACTGACCGGTGTGGTCGAACTGCGCAAGGACATTCTCAAAATTTAAGAACTACCCTAACTAATTGGTCGAAGTGCGTAGGTTAAGTCGAGGGTAGGTCGACTTGCGCAGCCTATAAGTCGTATCGTATCCCAAAAATATAAAGTAAAAGTAGAAATGTGGAGTAAAAGTTACAACTTACAATGAGCATTACAATGAACGTAAAAATACTTGAATAGTAAAGCGGTCAATGAAAATACAAATACATTTTTAAAATTAGGCTGGTTATATATTTTTCACGTAATAACGAATAGAGAGTTGTTGCAATTGTTGGAAATTCTACTGAAAATATACTCTACATAAAAATTCAGTGCATAGTAATAAGAAGTGTGCCTACGTATAGGCCTAGCATACATTTGTAAAGTTTGGATAGATTTGGTTGTAGTTTTATACATTACTTAATTAGACTTCTACTTCCGCGGAGTAAAACCTGTTACGAGGTGACGTTAAGTGATCCCTATTCTAGCCTTACATGTGTACATTTGTTTGGATAAATGTATAAAATTACAATCAAATCTATCCTGCCTGTATACTTCATAGGTATATAAAATTACCCTTCCATGGCAATAATAAGAATAATAATTATCAATACAGATTCAAGACATGTTTTTGATTCATTTTAAACGCATTGGATTGGGGGTGGGCAATTTGTATTTTTACCACATTCAAATATATACTGTATATCTACAATAGTGGCCTCCGTGTAATACCAGAAATAACTCAAATATAATGTTTCTTTGTTTGCCCAAATAAAAATTGTTTTTAAAATAGTTTTGTTTATATTATTTGTTTGCAATTATTGTTACAACTTTCATTTCCTATTTATTCTGTAATCAACGAATCATTTCGATTATTAGTGTTGTTTTCATATTTTATACTCTTTATAACCTTAATATTTTCTGTGGCCATCATCAGGTTATTTATATCTTTAAATTATGCATTCAAACTGAAAATGTATTATGAAACAAAATTATAGGCATATTCTAAAGGTTGCAGTTCGGATAATTTTAGTATTCAAAAAGTTCCATTATTACATCTGACGAACACAACTGAAGTCTATATTGAAAGAATAATTAACTAAGGTCTATAAAATATAATTGAGGCGCTATATATACAAAGAGCGTATTATTAACTGGGAACAAACAGTTAGTCATTGTTAAAAGCTTATCTACTTCTACTGATGAGATCAAATGAGTGTTTATCAGCTGTACAGATTAACATTACAGACTAAAGTTACGACATTTCCTGGCCTAGTTTATTGAGTGACGTTTGAGGTTATCTAACCACTTCATTTGAGCTCAACTAATTTAAAAACATAACAATCCAGGTTCTTAAGGGGATATTCCAATTGGGAGATATTTTAAACATTTAGGAATAATCATACGTTCACGAGCTTTTCAATAAATACAAAATAATCTTTTACAGGCTTAGTAATGAATACGTAAACAAATATGAAAATATTGATCCATAAAGGAGTAGTTTTGTCTATAAATAATTCAATATAAACAATAAAAAATTTCTGTATCACTACACGTCTCTGAAAGACATCTATTGTCAAAGGAAGCATTTAACAAAATAAGTTATCTCTGTGAACGATCGGAAACAACTAAATAAGGTTGGTAGAGCGCAGCACTGTATGTAAGTTGATGAAAACATTTCACTATCTCCTGATTGTTCTTGGAAAGAGCTTATAAGCTTGGTACATGGGCAATCAATTCCGTTTCCTTCACTCACGGTAGGGATACTAACCGCGTGCGCATGTAAGACGGATGTAGCTCGCTAGAGGTTGGCTGCCACGAGGGCTGGGCGGATTTTGGGGGCTTAGACGCGGGTAAGAAAGAAAAAAAGAGGATGACTTCGGCCACTACTATATACGTATCTATGTTGCGCAGCATACTCCCGTACGCTTCACTCATCTGGGGCCATGTAGGCAACTCACGCACACGCAGACTCCAGTTATTCCAAAACATAGTTTTGCGAATAATCACGCAGGCACCTAGATGCACAAGAATAACACTGCTTCACACTGACTTGAAAGTGCCTTTCTTCAAACAACACCTCCGACACTTAGCAACAAAGTTCTATGAACAGGCTCACGCACTTACAACATCCACACTCATTTCCTCACTGGGTCCCTCCACGCCACACACAGACGCTGTCCATGATGACCGCCTAGCCCTAACCATAAAATATAGATTAATCAACTACACGGTTATGTTTCAGGTGACACAGGGGCACATTCACAGGATGCAGTAAGCCCAAATGCCAGTACATATTTTGACTAGCATGCCTTTCAGTTTTGAGTAGAGAGCGGAAGAAGAGGCACTGCTATCCATACTATAGCCTCACTAACGAGGTATTTGCAAGATAATATCTCTCCGTATTCCTCAGCATTAAGATATCCTACCTCCAGGGTTCCTCGTGATCTGTAGCGGAAGTTTTCCTCTTAGGGATTCTTTCTTACCAGGTTGTTTCATCCCGCTCCTAGCGCGACACTTTACTTTTTCATTTCACTATCCTCTGATTCTCCATGGAAAGAGCTTATGAGTTTGGTACATGGACAATACAGTCCATTTTCTTTACGCGCGTTAGGGATACTAACCGCATGCGCATGTGAGACGAAAGCAACTCGAATAAGGATGTAAAGGTTGTGACTCCAGCTATTCCAAAACAAGGTTTTGCGAATAATCACAAAAACACCTAGATGCACAAGGTTAACACCGCGTCACACTGACTTGAAAGTGTCTCTCATTAAACAATACCTCCTACACTTAGCAACTTGGTTCTACTTGGTGCGACTCCACCCACAACTCACAAGACGGCCGCTGTCCCTTCTGACCGCCTCGTTCTAACCACTATATATAGATAAAATGTACATACTAATACTATAGGCCAATCTCCTTCACAGTTATGTTCCAGTTGACGCAGAGGCACATCCACAGGTAGATAACAAGCATTAGTTTGGCCTTGCATGCCATTTCAGTTTCTACGAGACGATGTAAGAAGAAGTGCATGTCATTCCTAACAAAGCCTCACTAACAAGGTACTTGTAAGGTAATTACAGACACTTACCGTACTGTTTCATTGCACTATCCCCTGATTCTCCATGAAAAGAGCTTATTAGCTTGGTACATGGGCAATCAATCCCGTTTTCTTCACGCGGGTTTGGGTTACTAACCGCATGCGCGTGTGAGGCGGAGTTAGCACGCTAGACGATGGTTCCCACTAGGGCTGGGCGGGTTTTGACGACCCAGGCCCGGGGGTCTGATAGCCAAAAAATAAAACAGAAGTTTGTATTAATCGAAAGCATTTCGTTTATCTTTAGCACTTATAGGCTATCTAGCATCAGACCATTGCAGGGATATACGACAATTCTAGAGACGTACGAAAGTAGTACTGGAAGATGTAGGACTATAAATTGTTCACTTCATCTGCATTTTCAGATAGTTTGAAAACATTCCTTTTTCCTACCATTCCAAACTGACTGAAATCCCAGCCCTCTTCTACCACAGATGGTCTGGAAAACATCTGGGTCTACTATTACAGATCGATTGGAAATCGTTGTCTTTCCAGACCCGAGTGGAAAATATTCCCTTAGTCGACTACTCCAGGTTTCCCGATATAATTTCCATATTTCTTTTAATTGTGACGACTAAACAGTTCAGAGAGGGAAAGTGTTTTCATGATCAACTTCTATCAACTTATGGTTCCCTGATACAATACTGTTGCGATACTACTAAAATGAATAAAAATACTAATTATAATTTTTATCTGCTTTAGTGATATTCTAGGTGACGCAGAGGCACATCCCCAGGGTCGCAGCCATGCCCCGGAAGTATTAATTTTATGTGCATACCATTTCAGTTTCGAGTATGGAGCGGAAGGTCAGGTGCAGGTCATTTAATTACACTATAGTCTCACTAAGAAGGTATTTCCAAGTAATGCCTCCAGGTTCCCTGCATGATCTGTTGCAGGATTATTCTTGCTAGGTTTTTTCATCCCACTCATAGCGCTACACTTACCGAACTGTTTCATTTCACTATACCCTGATTCTCCATAGAAAGACCTTATCAGCTTGGTACATAGGCAATCAATCCCGTTAGGGATGCTAACCGCGTGCACATGTGAGACGGAGGGAGCTCGCTGGAGGTTTGTGTTACGAGTGCCCCTAGGGTATGCAATGTCTCTCATCGCGACACTGCCTGTGGCTAGAAGTGTGGAGACAGCGGTTTTCGGTTTGGGCTGGGTGTTAGGAGGGGTCTCTGGAAGCTTTGAAAATCATTCAGATTACGGAAATCTTATATTTTAATCCCGCCGAAAGCCTAGTCGTGCCTAAAGAGGTTAATAGGCCACTTCAATAACTTCACAAATAAGCCCTTGGAGTCGAGTGTAATTTTAGATAATAAATTCTAACCTTTTCAATTAAAACATACGGCCATTTTTTTTTAAAGCGTGTGTTTTTATAATGGGCCATAGAGTGTAGGATTAAAGGTTGGATTAGGGTAAATCTGTATCTTAGAGCTATCCTTAGATAAGGAAGTACTTTCAAAATACCTTGGTAATATCTTCTTTTGATTAATATTAACGTTAAATTTAAAGTTTAGTTTACCTACAACATCGATATATTTATATGTAAATCAAGTTAATTTGGCCTAAAAACATCGAAATATTTATCGTTAAATCTAAAGTTAATTTGGCCTAAAAACATCGAAATATTTATCGTTAAATCTAAAGTTAATTTGACCTCAAAACATCGAAATATTTATCGTTAAATCTAAAGTTAATTTGACCTAAAAACATCGAAATATTTATCGTTAAATCTAAAGTTAATTTGACCTAAAAACATCGACATATTTATCGTTAAATCTAAAGTTAATTTGGTCTAAAACATCGATATATTTATCATTAAATCTAAAGTTAATTTGACCTAAGAACATCGATATATTTTATCGTTAAATCTAAAGTTAATTTGGTCTAAAACATCGATATATTTATCATTAAATCTAAAGTTAATTTGACCTAAAAACATCGATATATTTATCGGTAAATCTAAAGTTAACTTGGGCTAAAACATCGATATATTTATCGGTAGCCTAAATCTAAAGTTAACTTGGGCTAAAACATAGATAGCCTATATTTATCGTTAAGTTATTTATTTACAAATTGAAATTATTTAGTTAAAATTTACCTGTCCTTTAATATAATTAACAGATTAGAGCACTGTGGTGTAATTTTTTATTTTATATAATAAAAACCTCAACCACAAAAACCTTTTATATGAACCCTTATATAGGCCTACATTGCGATTGCAAAGAAATCATGTTCGGAGGAAATTATTACAAGAATAACAGTTTGTAAAAATTTCCTTTGAAATGATTATTTTGCAATAGAAATGTAGGCTCCTACATAAATATTGAAATGTAAAAACATTGTGTTTAGGAGGATTTATTTACTTAAAATTTGATAAAGTTGAAGTAATATATTTTTAAAAGTTATAAATACGTAAAGTTGTAAAATTTAAATTTTAATGATTGACAAAGTTATGTTTTGTACAATTTTTATGTTTTTATAGAGCAACAGCATATAGTGGCTGGCTAACGGTCTGGCCTCTGATAAACCTCTCTTGGCTCACGGTCCGTTTCCCTAGAATAGGCCTACAATAAATAACTTAACGAAATTTGAAACATTTACAACTTTTATAATGATACGTCTCACCGTCTTTATAACGAATATAATCTTATCTCGAGTAAAAGAAATTACATTACAAACATCTATGACAAACGTAATCAATGTTATTCATTACAAATTAAGCTACTCAACACTGTTGTGAATTAGCGGTTTCAGAGTCGGCCGAACCAGGGCCCTTTATCAGTGATTTGCATTTACCGAAACTCTAATATTTTTTTATCGCCAGTGAAACCTAAAATATCTGTTTAGAGCATAAAATGTGAGTTTCAAACATGTGATTATCAAAAACTTTCCGATACCCCCCGCTCTAGGCCCCGCAAGGTCTAGACCCGCCACTGATGTTGTGTAACCAAAAACTTGCATAGCAACAACCCAAGTCGAATATTAATGGTTAAAAAAATTAGGGGGAGTACAGGCAGAAGCGAAAACTTTTATAGCCACGTCTACAGAAATTTGTAACTGAGAAAACATTTAATCTACTGTATTGAGCAATTACCTAAACATTTGTTATAAGAAACAATAATACAGAAAGGTTTAACATTTAACACAAAATTCTGAACTACAAATAACAAATTAGAGCTAATAGTTTTGCAAAGTTTTCAATAAATAAAATGGAAATTAAGATTATAAACAATAATTTTATAATAAATAATAATAATACAGATTGTTTACATTTAACACCAAAGTTTGAACTACAAATAACAAATTAAAGTTAATAGTTTTGCAAATTTTTCAATGAAAATCGCAAAAATGTTTGAATTTGTAGGCCTACATTTTTTAATCAATATTTATAGGCTATCTTTATTTGAGGAATATATTTAATAAAGACTAATATATTATTTATTGTAGTTAGTAATAAAATAATGTGGGTAACAAAAAACCATTCATTAGGTATTTAATCAATACAATTTTTTTTAAGTAAATACATTTAAAATCAGTTTTAAAAATATCAGAGGCGCCTAAGAATGTTTTCATTTCAAAAGTTGGATTAAAAATACATAACTTATTACTATCGTTATTGAGTTATTTGTATCAAAATTTGTTAAAATTTAAATAAATTAAATATAGGCCTATTCATTAACTGATCATAACTATTTAATAAAAACCTTTCTCCTTAACAATGTTCAATAAATAATATAACATAACCTATGTGTAAAACAGCTGTTCTACATATAACCTAGGCCTGTAACACAAAATCAGCTGTTACATGAAATCGTCTAATTCACTTTGAGGTGACTCGTAGCTTAACCTGACGGAAATTATACTGTCGCGAAATTAACACAAACATATTTAAATTAACGGCTTTTGTTTATAGTTTTTTCACAATGATTAGACTAACTTTTGATTGTGATAAACACAACTTTTAATTTAACTAGTTATATTAAGTATAGATCTAAATTTGTACATTTTTAAAGTCTTAAAGTAAAATACGTGTTGCACAATATTTAGGCTACTTACGTTTCTTATCGTTGCAACACGGATCAGGCATCTTCGTCTCGAACTGAATCTTCGACATTAAAGTTAGTTTATTTATAGGATTTCACTTAGAGGCTTGCGCACGGCACTCAATGCGCCCAGCACTATTCCCTCCCCTCTACCGCCTTGCCATTGTTGCAAGCAGTTGTAAAGTCAAGGTCCAATAATATTGCGTCACAGGTTGGATTTTTTAGGCCTACAAGTTTACCGCGCATGCGCCAGCTAACGAAATCTCTAGATATATTGCAGAATTTTCTTCGCCGTTTTAACTGTTTTCTAAATGCAGTTTTTAAATAAGTAATAAAACGTGTTGAAAGGCACAAGTGATACGTGACCAAGGTTTTAATAACCTTGATTTTTCAATTACTTTTATTAGTTCACACTCTCCCAATATATTATCTTGTTCAAATTTTCAGTAAATACATGTTTTTGAACTTGTATTGGATGACATTGTTAATAGCGTTTGTTTAAAATATTAATTCAATAATTAAATTTAATAATTTATTTTAGTTTTATACAGGAGGAAAACATTTCAAGAAAGGGGTACGGATGCAATATTTATTTCATTCCATTTGGCTTAAAATAAGTGATAACATGTGATTTCATAAAACAGCTGATTTTGTTATAGGTTAAGTGGTGAACAGCTGTTTTAACGCATAGTTTATGATACTTTATTTATATAATTGTAATTATTTAATAAAAGGTAACTAAAATAAAAATGGTTTTGTTGACCTAGGTAGGACAAAACTTTACATTTTGTTTACATTTGTTTCGTTTTTACTTATGTAACTAAAAATACATTTTAAACAAGTTATTTTAATAGTTGGAAATCATTAAAAATTTGAAAAAGTTATTTTTTTTTAAAGCTTAGGTTAGATATTTCCTACTATCAAAACACTATTTTCACTGTTAAATTATTTTTATTTTTATTTATAGTTATACTAGCGTTACCCGACGCGCATTGCTGCGCCCGAAATCATAATTTTACTATGGAAAATGGAAAACTATTAAATAATTTTCCAATTAGAAAGGCTAATCAAACATCTATTATATTTCATTTACTGCAATGCTAGATGATAGACAATGTTTTTCTTCATTTCATTAGGCGTATAAACATATAAATTTTAGGTGTCCCAACACGCGCACACGCAACAATATAATTTTTGAGAAAAGCACGAATGTTCCAAATTTAATCCAGCAATGGTCAGCGATTGTTATTACCTTGTTTATGGTTTTTGCGAATTCAAGACGCAAAGGAAATTGTATTCGTTTGAAACCTTAGGGTAAATCGAATGAAATCATCGGTATTCATGGAAATAAGACCTCTCCTTTGAACTTGCCACTTACGATTTCTGCCTCTAATGAAGCTGGGTGTTGTCAGACTGGTTCCGTTGCTCAGCTTTGATGGATTCAAATTTCGCAAGGCCTATTATCGGCAATCCTACTTTTAATATCGAAAAGTGTGATGACATACATTGTGACTCCGTTGAGCTTTTAATGACATGGGTACTTTGACTTCTTTTGGAAATGAAAGATATCTTAAGTAACTTCTCTAAACTGAAATTAATAAAATATTCGAGAAATACCACGAGTCAAGCTTGGGTTTGGGCAATGCTTAGTTGGGGTTGTATGCAGTTTCGTTTTAAAACGGAGATTAGGTTTCGGAAAGAACCAAACACCGCGAACTGACTTTTTATTAGGCTACTCTGTAACAGATTAGGCAAAGTTTTTTTGTGAACCTCAGTTGTTACAAAAAGTAACAATATAAAAATGTTCTTATTAACATCACTTCCTTACTGATATTTATCCACCAGACGTGTTTCACACAGGATCTGTCCACTCTTGTATGCTGTAAATCTGGTCCTTGATATAGTAATGTTTTGCACTAACCTAACCTTGCTGTAACCGCCTCCAATGCAGGGCCTCTGAATCGGGATGATATCAGAAGAAACGAAGAGGAACGAGAGGCAAGGACTGCATATTTAAATAAGAAGAGAAAAAACGACGTTGTTAGAAGCAGAAAGGTTTGTACTCGGTATTGCTACTCACTTATGAGATCCTGATAACTAAACATGGATTCATCCATTTAAACTGCTGATGAGCCTGAAGTGGGTGTGGCATTGCAGCCAAATAAATAATGGTTTTTAACGTCCCATAGTGGTTAAAAAAAACGTGTGTTAGTTACACCTCAACCTCCGTTTAAAAAGGCACGGCCTAATCAAGCATTATTTATTGGAATTTTTGAATTTAGAGAATTTATGGACTATATACAGTATATACTACATGTGCTGTATAGTTGTATTTTAAAAATATAGGTTGGAATCCAGTTCGTGTTTCGTTATAAAAAAAACATAATAATAATAATAATATGTTTTATATTAAGCTAACCTGAAGGTCTACGCCCTACTATTTTTACTGTTACTATTGCTACCTTATAAGATCCTGATAGTTATACATGAATTCAATAAAAGTGATGAGCGAGATCTGAATTTTAAAAAATATTCAAGTTAGTACATAAAATAAATATTTTTTACAAGTATAAACATTTTTTTTATAAATTAATACAAGAAATCTTTGTCTTGGTGTCTAGTGTATTTCACAGTGATTTTTTCCAGGTAACTATGCAAATAGATAACGTAATGTATAAAAAAATCATTGTTGTGAAGTAGGCTAATCGATTGCTGCTTAGGACGTTGTCGGTAACAAAGTATTTTTCCCAACAAAACCTATCCCACAGTTTGTTGTGTTTGAGCATTGTGGTTATGAAACCTACTTAAAAGTAAGAATGCCTACTTTTAAAAAACTTACACTTACAAACTTTTGGCCGAAATAAGTTTACATTCTTCAGAAATGAATACAATAAAATATTTTTTGGGAAAAAACTCATACTACATAAATAATTAAAAATAACTAATATTCAAGTTACTTATGTACTTTTATGTACATTTCGATGACCATGTCGTCATCATCATCATCATCATCATCAACCTTCTGGTCCTATAACAAAATTACAATCTGGAATACAATTAATTACAAAATACTTTGGCCTAGTAACTTGCAATATTAGTTATTTTTTATTATTTTTGTGGTACTGGGGTTCTTTTTTTTCTTTATTCTATACATTTTACCACTGCGCTCTCGATATTTATATATTATATAGTCTATATATATATATATAATACATTATTAAAATACTTTAGGACTAGGTAGTTATTTCATATTATCAAATACACTGGTAAATTAAATATTTGTAACTAGCTGACCCTGCGAACTTCGTATCGCCTAAAAGTCAATGAATAGTGTGTTAATTTATTAGTATATTATTATCATAATAGTAGCTGAATTTATAGTGTCGATCGAGAAAAGTGTGACAAAAGTTCTTGATTTAATGTTATTTATTGAATTGCATTCGGATATACAATATTTTTTGCATATTGTTTTAAATGTCTCAGAAGTTAGAAAATAATTTTATATTCTTGAGTGTTGCTTAGCAACCAAAATTTGGAATGAATCCAATGAAATGTCTGAACCCAAGATAGAAAATAATATTTTATGCTATTTAGGCACTTAAAAATTTCATGTTGGAAAAAATTGTTAATATTCTGAACGCAGCTTGGTTTGATATAATCGATTATAGAGAAAGTCGTTCTGTTTCGATTTTTGCATACATATCAACAATATATTGATAGTTAGGCGTTGCATAGCAACAAAAATTTGAAATGAAATATCAAAAAAATGACAATGTACACAGAATGCTATGTTGAAAAATAGCGAAAACAGTTGGGAGCCATATAGTACAGATATTGTTTTGGTGTGTCCCAGAAACCTTCCCAGGAATGTAGATTGGTTTTGTTCGACGCAGTCTACGGAATAAAGAACCAAACGTTTTGCTCCCTACTATTGCTACCTTATAAGATCCTGATAGGTAAACATTGATTCAATAAAACTGATGAGCGAGCAAATAATTCAGAGAATAAGTAATTTTTTTACAAGTTTAAAAAACTCTTTATAAATTTATACAAGAAAGTCTTGTTTTGGTGTCCAGTGTATTTCACAGTGATTTTTCACGTAAAAAGTTTTATATAGATAGTGAGAACGTAACATCATTGTTGTAACAACGGTTGCTCGCAGCATTGGACGTTGACAGTAACAAAGTATTTTTTTTCCTAACAAAACCTGTCCCAACGTGTGTTGTGTTTGTTGTACATTGTAGTTAACCTACTTAAAAGTAAGAATGCTTACTTACTTTACAAACTTACACTTACAGACTTTTGGCCGAAGTAAGTACACATTCCTTAGAAATTACCTTATTATAAATAGAATAAAATATTTTTTTTTGGAAAAAACCCATACTAGAAAAATAATTAAAAATAACTAATATTTTATATATATATATAATCTTTGTATTACTATTATTTATTGGCTTTTCGACGCAGTCTAGGGAATAAATAACCGTTCTGCTCTCCATCATTACTACTGATACTATTGCTGCTACCTTATAAGTTCCTGATAAACGTGGTTTCAATAAAACTGAGCAAAAATATTTTAAGTATATAAGCATTTAAGAACTTAGCATTTTAATAAAATGATAAAAGTTAAAGGTCAACTTTTGCAACTATACCACTTGCAAATAAACAAAATGAATTGTGTATAAAATATTTTTAGTTTAATTTTTACAACTACAAAAAACTGTAATTTATACAATAAATTGTTTTGGTGTCTAGTGTATTTCACCGTGATTTTTTCACGTAATGGCTAGTAAAATAATATATTAATATATAAAAATCATTGTTGTCATCCCATCATATGCATTGAATGCTGTCAGTAACAATGTATTTTTTTCCTAACAAAACCTACCACGTGTGTTGTGTTTGTTGTGCATTGTAGTTATGAAACCTAGTTAAAAATAAAAATGCTACTTACACTTTACAAACTTACACTTACAGACTTTTTGCCGAAATGAATTTACATTCCTCAGAAATTACCGTATAAATAAATCAATCTATAATAAAATATTTTTCTGGAAAAAACTCATACTACAAAAATAGTTTAAAATAACTAATAAAACAAGTTATCTAAGGTGTGTAACCCTAATGTACATTTCGGTGACCGAGGGTTTTATTCATCAGAGGGTTTTATAACAAAATTACAATCTGGAATACTATGACAAACTAGACTGACCAGTTAGTCTTAGGTAACTTGTACTATTACTAATTTTCTTGGTATTGATGTTTATTCCAATTTTTTCTCTTTATTCTAATATATTTTACCACTGTGCTCTTGATATCATATAGTTTATATGAATATAATACATTATATGTTTGTGTACACTTTTTTGCCATTCCTATTTCAATATTCTCCTCTATTGACGCGTTTCTGAGTAACTCCATTTTCAAACTTTGCCGTCGTACACTCGGTAAATCTCAATTATTACCTCAGAGAAATGGAACCTTACCTAACCTTAATGGACGGGTTCGTAGCAAGAAAAGTGTTTAAGAAATTATTATTTTATTTCAAATATATTTATTTAACAACCGTCATAGGTTAAACCTAGCATCTCCCAACTCTTATTGCAAAAGCCCGAAAAATCATCTCCCACTTATATAACCCTCACATTTACTCAACAATTGCCTAAAGTTTTATAGCGGTCGGATTGGTGGTTTAGTAACAAATAAGGCATATACAAACATACATTCATATATATTTATATATATATATATATATATATATATATATATATATATATATATAAATATATATATATATATAAGATAAGATAAGATTACATTAAGAATACAAGAGCAAGGCAAGTATACTTAAGATTTCACTTTATATACTCACTTATCGGGACACGGTAACGAAAAAAGGTGGCACGAAATATGCGTACATGAGGAAACAATAGGAATTGTCGAGGGTAAGTCGTAAATTTGACAAGCGAAAAACGCGTACAAACCAGACTCCAGTTAATTGTCAACCCAGGTCATCTACCCCTAAACCATTTGATAATAATTTTCAAGATTTTGTATTTTCCCAGTCAAAAATGGGTCAAAAAAGAGTTTCCAATTTGTCAGTTGTCACTTTGTCTTCATTTGTCATAGTGATAAGTTCGATTTAATCGTAAGAGACTTATCAAAAGAGGCTGAAACTTCGACTACTATGCCCATGAGACTGAAGTTACACTTAGAAGAAAAGGGAAGAAAAACAAAGTATATTAAGTCCGACGAAAGAATTGAAACAAAAAACAAAAACACCTGCCAAAAATAACTAGAAACCGGAATCTCATGTGTTGTTAAAGATCTCTTTCTCATATTCATAAATTGGATTAGATTAGGCCCAAGAAGTCAGATGGTAAGATGAAATAAATTGGTCAAGTTGTAATATAGATTAAAATGAAAAAAAATCTGTAAAATAAAAAAAAAATAAAAATATAAAACAAAAACTTACCGAGGCTACAAGCTTACTTTAAACACGCCAAAATAATAGCAACATATCTCATCATTTTGCCAGTCCAAAGCCTGGGAAAGTGTGATGGAAATCAGGTATTGTAGATACAGTTTTAAAGGATCTCTAGGCCTGAGAAACTAAGCGACATTATGTTTAGCTCAGAGGTAAACTCAGTATGTAGCTCGGTGATTTTAAAAGATCCGTGTTCGCCTAAAAGTTGTACGCATATTTCGCCTTTGTAGCTTACCCTCGTCATCTGTCAAAACCTGATCCTGTACGCATCTTTCGCAATATTCCTGATGTACGCATATTTCGTTGTACGCATCTTTCGTGTATTCGCGCCATCAGAGCCTCATTAAAGTAATCTTTGACTAACACAAGCCACAGATGTTATTGAGAGCTAGGTAACATCTATTGTTGTCGTCACCTTGTCTTCAACACACCTTACAAACTTGCACTGTAGGCTACTTAACATTCAACCTACTTTCTAATTTTGGTGTGTTCGCCACAATATTAGTAATTATTAATAAATATACTATTAATTATGTGTATTAACATTTGTTGATTCCATCTTCGCGTGAGCTACTAGTAATCACTTACAACTTTTTTAAAAAAAATGTTTTAACTTGCCTATAGTAGCACTTACTTTTTTGTGTTGAGGACGGCCGTTTCGGGAGATGTGTCCCTTTTTCAACTCAGACCGTAACTGATCTCAAGGTTTACGTAGGTTAGGGTGGGGGTGGGATATTTTGGTGGTGTGGGTGTATTTTGTGTGTATTAGGAGTTATGATGTCAAAAAGTGCGTGTGAGTTGTAATGTAATTGTGTATTGAGTATGTGTGTAGGGTGTAGTTTGAAGTGCCTATATATTTCGTATTGTTCGGTTGTGTAGCGTTGGTTATTTCTGTGTTGTTTATGAAGAATTTGTAAGTTAGATGTTATGTCTGTGTAGTCGTGTTTTGTGGAGTTGAGATGATCGGCGAAGTTTGATTGGTAGTTATTGTTTTTTAGTGCTTTTATATGTTCTTGGTATCGTGTGTGAAATGACCTCCCTGTCTGGCCTATGTAAAAACTGGGGCATGAACTGCAAGTTAGTTTGTAAACTCCACAAAACACGACTACACAGACATAACATCTAACTTACAAATTCTTCATAAACAACACAGAAATAACCAACGCTACACAACCGAACAATACGAAATATATAGGCACTTCAAACTACACCCTACACACATACTCAATACACAATTACATTACAACTCACACGCACTTTTTGACATCATAACTCCTAATACACACAAAATACACCCACACCACCAAAATATCCCACCCCCACCCTAACCTACGTAAACCTTGAGATCAGTTACGGTCTGAGTTGAAAAAGGGACACATCTCCCGAAACGGCCGTCCTCAACACAAAAAAGTAAGTGCTACTATAGGCAAGTTAAAACATTTTTTTTAAAAAAGTTGTAAGTGATTACTAGTAGCTCACGCGAAGATGGAATCAACAAATGTTAATACTGCAAGCCAAGCATCAACCATCCATCGATACCGTAACGTACATCTCAAGGTAACAAAACTTTCCCTTCACATCTCTTTCAACATACAATGTCTAAAACATAAAATTACACCCAATTACGCCAAAATACAAATTAAAAACAAAAATAATAACCCAGCTGCTATAAAAACCACACACCAAGCTCAAACACTTTACATTAAAAACACTATAAAACATTTATATAAACAAAAAAACGATCTCAACAAAATCGCTTATAACCTATACCAACAGCTTACCATGGAACTACACTACATCGAACTGCAAGAAGTAGTAAACTTCACTAATACACTAATCACAGAAAAAAAAAATAAAATAAAACATACACATAACAAAAAAATACATAACCTAAAAAACGCACAACACCCAAAACAGGTTATTAACACAACACACGTTTTTCACCCCAGAACTATAAATCTCACCAACACAACATTTTCAAATAATGAATTAAACCTATTAGACAAAGGCTTAAAACATAACATCACACCCAAATACAGCCAACAAAATTTCACCAAAACCCTAATATTAGATCTTGAAAATACAATCCAACACAACACACCGTTAGAACAACAAGATGCAATCAGACACCAAATAAAACAAAAAATAACCCAAATTAAACCCCCCAAAACAAATACCCAAGAATTAAAAGCAGCCAAATCCATCAAAAACAAATTAAAAAAACAAAATTTAACCATCACCAAAGCTGATAAAGGCAACACAACGGTAATTATTAAGAACAGCGACCTCAACATAAAAGTACACAGTTTCATCCAAAATAACAACATCATTACACTAAAAGAAGACCCAACAACGAAATACAACGCTCTAATCAAAGAAGCAATTAACAAAACAAAACTTATAATCCCACACCACACCAAAAAGCACCTAAAACAAATAAAGCCAATAGCTCCCAAACTAAACGCCCTGCCCAAACTTCACAAAACAGACATCCCAATACGTCCACTAATAAACCATACAAGCGCCCCTTCTCATCTTCTAGCCAAATTCCTCGACAAAACTATCCGAAACCATATAAAATTTAATAACCATTGTAGCATAAAAAATAGCCTAAATCTAATAGACAAAATTAAAAACGTAAATATTCCACACAATTCCACCTTAGTCTCTTTTGATATATCAAATCTATATACAAACATCCCCATTCCAGAAACCATAGACATCCTCAAAAACATGCTAATAGACACAAATACACCACATACACACATTGACGAAATCATCCACCTCACAAGATTAATCACTTCTCAAAATTATTTCACCTACAATAACACATACTACAGCCAGAAAGATGGACTACCTATGGGCTCCCCCATAGCAAGCATCTTAGCAGAAATATTCATACACCACATCGAACAAAACCACATTTTACACAACAACAAATACTCAGATAACATAATTTACTGGTACAGATACGTCGACGACATCATAACATTATATAAAGGCAACACACGCAGAGCACACATATTTCTAAAACACCTAAATTCCATACACCCTAAACTAACATACACCATCGAAACAGAACAACAAAACTCCCTTAACTTCTTAGACCTCACAATTAAACGAACAGACAAACAAACACATAAATTCAACATATACCGAAAACCCACCAGCACTAACACGACCATACACAGTTCCTCAAACCACCCACACCAACACAAACTAGCTGCTTATAATACCATGATATACCGCCTCCTTAAAACACCATTAGACAAAGATGAACACTACCAGGAGCTAAACACCATAAAATATATAGCACAAACAAACGGATACAACCCAACAATGATAGACAAATTATACAACCGCCTAAAAAATAAACATAATAACCCAAATACAAACACACAAGATGACAATCCCATAAAATACTTATCAATACCTTACAGATCATCCAAAACCCACAATCTAACCAACACATTACGAAAATACAACTACAAAATAGCTTACTCCACACACAACACTCTCAACAAACAATTTAAACCCAACAGCAAAATCAACGACATTTACAACACCACTGGAGTTTACAAACTAACTTGCAGTTCATGCCCCAGTTTTTACATAGGCCAGACAGGGAGGTCATTTCACACACGTTACCAAGAACATATAAAAGCACTAAAAAACAATAACTACCAATCAAACTTCGCCGATCATCTCAACTCCACAAAACACGACTACACAGACATAACATCTAACTTACAAATTCTTCATAAACAACACAGAAATAACCAACGCTACACAACCGAACAATACGAAATATATAGGCACTTCAAACTACACCCTACACACATACTCAATACACAATTACATTACAACTCACACGCACTTTTTGACATCATAACTCCTAATACACACAAAATACACCCACACCACCAAAATATCCCACCCCCACCCTAACCTACGTAAACCTTGAGATCAGTTACGGTCTGAGTTGAAAAAGGGACACATCTCCCGAAACGGCCGTCCTCAACACAAAAAAGTAAGTGCTACTATAGGCAAGTTAAAACATTTATTTTTTTTAAAAAAGTTGTATGTGTATTAATTAAAAGCATAGTTATATTAATATCTTGTTAGGGTTTTGGTTTTTATAAAATAATAATTGTCTTACGTAACTAACCTGCTCAATCGACAAGCCTTTATCACCCTTGCAAAGCCATTTTATATTACGTCAGCAATAATTTTTATATTAATGAATTTAATTTTTTTAGTGCTTTTTTCATTGTAGCTATGTTGTGCCTAGATATATAGTAGCTATCTATACTGGTGCTCTGTATTGTTTTAAACAAAAATATTTTAAAGTCAGTTCCTACTTAAGTCAACAAAGAAAAATTTTGTTTTAGTTACATTTATTAAATAATTACAACTAATATAAATAAAGTAACATAACCTATACGTTAAAACAGCTGTTCTACCACATAACAAATAACATAAAATCAGCTGTTTTTATGAAATCATATGTTATCACTTATTTTAAACCAAATGGGACGAAATAATTATATTGCATAACTTGCCAGTTTTGTGAAAGGTATTTCTCCCATATAGAACTAAATAATTCATTTAATTCAAATTTAATCAATGAATTAATATTTGAAAACACTGTATTAACATCACAAGTTAACAAAATGTATTTGAACTTTATTGGATGAATAAAATGTATTTTATTACCGATTGAAATTTTGAACAAGATATATATATATATATATATATATATATATATATATATATATAGAGAGAGAGAGAGAGAGAGAGAGAGAGAGAGAGCGCTAATAGATAGAAGAGATTGAAAACCCCTAGAGTTTGTAGTTTTGTAAATGTAAATTGAAGTTCAGTTAAGCTTCAAATTTTAACCACTGTGCTTTATTTGAAGTTGTTTTTTAAATTTTGTTAACTTTTTTCTGAAAGAGTTTATCAAGCTGCCTTTTGAAAAATAAAATGAGATAGTTTTCCCTTATATTTGCATAAAGTTTAAGGTTTTAATTGTTAAGACTAAATAGTATTTAGCTTGTCCTATTATTTAGAAAGTTTTATTGAATTTCCTGGATATTTTAAGACGATTTATGCATTGGTCTGAGTTTTTTAAGATTTAGGGCTTCTATATACGCAGGGTGAGATATCGATGTTTCCATTGCTGCACACCTGAAAAGAACCAGATGAAAACAGATATCATACAACGATTTACATTACATTCTGACGATGACCAGCCTAACAACGAAACAAACAAGTAGGCCGGATCAAAATATGAGCCTACCCTACACCTTGTTAACTACAGGCACCTGTGAACTGTCGAGCATATCTGCAGATGAAATTTCCCAAACGTATTTTTAAGAAACCAACTCTTTCAGTTTTCTAGCTCAATTTTTTATGAATTCCCAATTGTGAATGCTTTAATAACAGTAACCCTATTAACAAGATTGTAGGCCTATATATATTACATTATTTAGACCACATGTTAAGTTGGTAAAACTGATCATGTTTTTTTTATAATTTGGTTCCACAGAATTTTGGATTACTAAAATAATTGAAACTCTCAACTAATTTAAATTAAATTTTAATAACAAAAAAATTATTCAAGTTTTGTTACATTAAATTGCCAAATATGCCAAAATAATGACATAATAAAATACAAATATCAATCAAAATGAGAAAATGTCTTTGCTAGTCATCTGTTGCTAACACATAGTCGCTGCCTGTAATTATCTACAGATTTGTTTTTGCTAATCTTACATTTTTATGCACACAAAAATATAGAAAAACATCTACGATGAATTTTCTATTCACTGTGTGACGGGACAATTTGAGTAATTTCACAACTAACTATCTGTGTCACTTTATCATTAGGGAAATAGAAAAAGGAAGAAGTAGTGGTTATAAAAGTTTTCTCCATACACTCTACCAGCTCATAGTCTCCTACTAGTTATGTTCCGTGGGAGACCATTGTGACAGCTCAAAAGGAGCGCGCCAATCTAAAGCGGAAAGGAGAGGGGGTGACTGGAAATATCACTTTGATGAGAGAGAGGGGGGATAGAATAGAGTCATACATTACGGTTGTGCTAATTTTCAAGTTTACTTAACGGTCGTAACAACTATATTAATTCAATATAAAGGTCAAATTCTGTAATTATAAGCTGACACTTGACTCATAAGTGAAAATTCCGATTTCTGGTATATAAAATATCAGGCACTGTCGTTGGACAGGTTGGGTATCATGGCTTCCAATCAACACGCTTCTATGAACGCCCTTTTTACATGTTGTTATTTTCCATAGGCTACATTAAATAATATTATTAATAAGGAACAAAATAATGAGTCAGCTCTACGAGTCAGCGAAAGTCCAAGGGTCGAGGATTTTGAAATCCCACCCTCTTGGCACGCCACTATGCTACTCTCTCAGTTTTGTATCACTGCCATTCATATTCATACTTTGAAACATTTATATTTTCTTCCAACTCTTCTTATGGAACTCAATTAAGTTTGTAAAGAACCATGAACACAGAGGTGGTTCTATTGAATAACCATTTTCATGAAATTCTGTGCAAAATTTTATAACCCAAAGAAAAATAGATTGAAACCGTTTTTATACACAAAGATCTCAAGCTATTTATGTAGTTAATGTTTTGTGCCAAATTTACCACGGTTTGATGGGCCACATCTAGGTATATAAATAAGCCAACGATTTGTTAAAGGCAGAGGAGTAAGTACAAAGAAAAAATTGTGAAATTATACGGTTTGTTTGTCGGATAAAATTCTATACCCGTGAAGTGCTGCGCTCTTGTGGGCTGATGTATTACTACATGTAGGAATAACTACAGACGTTCCCCATATTCTTAAATAGAGGTGGGCGAACCGATTCATTCAGAAGAACGCTTCAGAATCGGACGGTTCACTAAAATAAAGCGCTTCGTTTGACCGGTTCATCGGTTCACTTGTGGCCATTCCCATTGTAGTAACTAGTAGTATGCATGCGATGCAGTAGCATTTGTCATTATTGTACAGCACTAATACTATACATATTTGTATATTATAAGTAATAGTATACAATTTTTCATTATAATTAATGTGTTGTACAGCCTATTAAGCTGCTATTACTCCAACCAATTTACGTACATACTATTGTTCGAACTCAACTTGTAAGGTTATGTTAATGATAACCTCATTGTACCAATATAACGGTACAATAACGGTACAAACTGACCATTTTGTTAAAATAAGATTTTGTGGGTAATACTTGACCAAATGACGCTCAACTAACATTTTCAAAAAATGTTATTCAAGAATACATTATAAACAAAAAACGGATGAATAAAACGTAAATATTGACTAAATGTGGCTTTATAAACATAACCACATTTATAGTATTATTAAGCAACATAGTACTATAGTAAATATGTGTTTATTTCGGTAGACCCTACTGTTAATCTATAACTTGTGTGATATTAATTTATATTCTTGTAATTAATGAGTATGTATGTGATCACACGCACTCACAAATTTTAATTTATAAGTTATTATAAAATAATTCTTGAATTTTGTAGTCCGTTACGTTCGGTGAATCTTAATAATCACTTAAACAGTAGTTTATGACTATGCGAACTTTAAGTTTTGTAAATTTGATAAAACTTACTGAGACAGAACGTTTTCGATCGCTCGGTGGAACATTGTATAAAATAATGTCGATGTTATGATAGTTATAATATTAATTATCATTTTATATTAAATAATGAATCTATATGTGCAAATTTCTTAAGCTCAATTTGTAGAGGATCTTAGTAACACTAGCAAAATCTATTTTGTGTTGAAACAATACAACTTTGATGCTTTCTGTTATTAAAATATAATTATAAATTTTCATCTAACCCTGATATTATTTAGAGGAAGCACATTGCTTATCAAGTTATTAAACCATTTTACATATTACTATACCAAGAATTGCTGTCTAAATTAAAAATTTACAAATTATACCAAATTTTTTCTAACGTGAGAATTTCTTTTAGAAAAAAATTATTATTTGTTAGTTCTTTTGTTAAAGTTACTTCCAAATAGTAACACTTTAATGAGTTGATTGAAAATAGGCTGGAAATAATTTCTCATCGAAATAATAAACCACAGTAAAATATTTGCCGAATTGAAACTGTACGAATTCGGTTTTGTATGTTACATATTAGCATGACGAACCACAAGAGAAGACTGACTCACTGACTGACTGAACCATAGGTTCACTCCTTTCTTTGGTTCTTACCAACGAACCGAAAGAACCGGTGAAAGACAATTCTTTCTCATAGAACCGTGGTTCACTGAGTCTTACAGAAGCGCTGCAGAAGAGAACCGGTGAAAGGCAATTCTTTTTAAAAGAACCCTGGGGTTCACTGAGTCTTTCAAATGAAGCGCTTCAATTGAACCGTTCATGAACCGTGCGCCCATGTCTATTCTTAAATATTGTAGTGCCATAGACATAACCTCGTTAGTAACAAACCCTCCTTCTCTTGACTAACTGAAGAAACATAACAAATAAGTTCTACACTGTAGTTAACAATTTGTTTGGATTATATCTTAGAAAATTTTAGTTGTAAAACAACCCATCTCAATTTAATAATGAAATATCGACGACTTTTATCTCACGTTAGATCGTTCACATGTTAGCTTTACTAGACTGGTATTTTTCTAAATTTATTCGCTCTTTCGTATTGTGTAGAGGTATACTGTAACAATTTGCTGAGTTATTTATATTTGATTTCAGAGAAGATATCAGTGGAGTGTTCAAAAAAATATTATGGGCGACAAAAACACTGAATTAATTTTCTTTTTGTTATAAAGTAACAAGAGGTACTTACATCGTATGATTATTGAGGTGGGGCAGCTTTTTTCCTCCAAGTCCCGCCCGCTATATTTATCATCAGATAGATATAAGTTAAAATACTCGTTTTCCAAAATATTTGTTTTCCTATATCCAGTTTTGTAAGTTTCATTCTACACACTAAGCAGTTTTTTTGTATTATGATAATGTTTTGTTCAATTTATTATTATTTAATGACGGCCTGAAAGTGTAAGTAAATATATTTTTAGTTGATTTGTGTTTGAACACTCTTTCTCGCTGCGTTTTTTTCAACCGTTGCACTTACCTTAATACTGTTTCATTTTACTGTCTCCTGATTCTGCATGGAAAGAGCTTATGAGCTTGATACACGGGTAATCAATCCCGTTTCCTTCATTCGCGGTAGGTATACTATCCGCAAGCTCCTGTGAGACGGAGGTAGCTCGCTAGAGGTTTGCTGCCACAAGGATAGGTGGGTTCTGGAGGCCCAATTGGCGTTTTATCTGAACTTTAATTTAATTAGAGCCAAGCGCTGATGAAGGCGACATCGTCGTCGAAACTAGTCTTCTTGTTTTAATAAACTGTTTCTTTTAATAAACTAATGTGTAGTGAGATTTAGAGTAAACTGTTTTAAATTCTACCTATCTGAAGTTTAGTTTGTACAAATCGTTAATTTTTGTAAATAATAAATTAAATTAATTCAATGTAGCACTTAAGATTTGTTTAGAATCTCGAGAACTAAGATTAGTTAGCTCCTACTATCAAATTCACTATTTTTCACAGATAAAATAATTTTATTTATATTTATACTTATATTAAAAATACTAGGCACGCATACTTAAAACTCTTCGGCAACACTTCGTAACCTCCTTAAAGAAATCCCCAGTAAACCCCAACAACATTTGTTTACCCCACTATTGAGCACCGGGTAACATCTTTCGTACCCGTCACGTGCCTAACCCTTTCTTCGACACGCCCACGAAACTCAACTATCTGTGCACAATCATTCTTACTTTCTAATGTTGGCATGGTCGCCACAAGAACATTTAATGCACCAGAAATTTCAACAGTTGCGGTAGTTAGCAGGTTTGTAAGTATAGGAAAATGTGAGAGGAATATATTAAAGGAGCAATCAGAACCTACATACCTACCAGGCTGTTTAAGCCACCATAAGGTATACTACAAGTGCCTTTAAAGATGATATAAATAGGTTAAATACAGAAATTTAAAAAAAGTTAAACAGTTATAACACACTATCGAATATTTTTATACATTTTCCTTTTTCAATGCATGCTTGTCATAAAATCTTGTTTTTTATTTATATTACATGCCCGTCTTCGTACGGTTTACGTGTTTAAGCATAAAAAAAGTAAACAACGTTAAAAAATCTCATGCAAACACTGTAATTCTATTTCCGTCATGAAGTTAACGTAGAAGATTCACAATTCTTGACCTCCTACAGTTCCTAGTCTCCTGGAAGACAAGGCTGGGTAGTGGTGTCACAATAATGCAGTTTCACATTCTTTCCACACAAGCGCGCACATTAAAGTGACTCTAATATCAAAATCTCTTTATATTTTAATTTAAATTCCCTAACATGGTAAAGTCGCTTTTACACGTGAAGCATGCGCGTATGTGAGTGCTTCACAGGTGATGAGTATAAAATAGTTACTTTTTCACCTACTTTTTTTACAGTCAATAAATTCAAATATCCAGGCTCTGAATAGCGCCTAAAGATGACGAAAGATTTCAAAACCGTCGAAACCCAACTTTTTGTTACCGTTCACTAACGAAATACACATGGCACTGTTAAAATAACGGGAACAAATCAACTAAGCGGTAGTTTTTAGCTTCGCGTGAGTGAGATCAACAGAATTTGGGTAGAATTTTAAAAAACAATAAAATAAACAACCCATTTCTAAGACAAGGTTCCCCTTTATCAGCGATTATTCTATACAGTAACGAAGTATATTCAATCCACAATCTATCTTTAATGTATGATAGGAACTGATAATGGCCACTGTATTGTCGAAAGGCGCCTGAATGCTTTTGTGTTACACTTGAAATTTTGTTCAGTTCACTTCTCGTAAAGTACCAAACGTCGCAGTTGTTCAATAAATACCGCTTTATACCTTGAGAAAACATTTTTTTTAATGAAGAAAATATTAGCGCCTAGATTTTATAAAAGTAAAATTACATATTAAATATGTAGGTACAAAAAAAAAATTATGCTGTAAAAATAATATTTATAAATTATACTTTAAATAATAAAAGCGGTGAACTTGGGAGTTAGGTACAACTATTTATTACACAGGCAACGTTTCAATAACAGGTACGTTAACGTCTTCAGGTCCACATAAGTACACAATTAAAATTACCTATAATAATAACAATAGTTCACAAATAAATATAGCTACAAAGAAATAGGCCTATGTTATAATTATGAAGCATTGCACAAACCACTAAAATGGGTGACGTCAAAAATTGTTTAAAATATTAATATCATAATCATTATAAACTATTACACACTAAATTGTAACAAAAACATAAACACCACTACTACAGTTACACCTGCTAGGGGATAACCGAGTGAGCATCCGAGTCATTCCAACAGATAACAGATGCAGCAGCGGTGTCTGTGAGGTGTGAAACGATTGGATGAATAAAGATGGTGAAAGTGAAGAGTAGCAAGGATCCAACCTCCAGCCCGACCCCCTGCCAAAACGCACAGACCCGCCCGCTTGGGAAATTTACTAGCTATGATACCTCTACCCCAACGAATCCAACCTCAAACTCGTGACTCCCGTCCCGAGTGACTAGTGTCAGTCCCGAAACAGGGGGCTTGGTGCCACGACCCGTGGTACCGGTATGCAAGTCTTTCGACTTTACTAAACGCCTAAACTGGTCGCACCCCCGCCACTGGGACGAAACGAACTCCTCCAGTGACAGCGATTCCACTGGCCAGGTTTCCGCACCTCTATACACTGTCTAGTTAGTTCGGTCCAGGTAGTGCAATAGGACCTTTATCCACTTTCGGGTGGCCTTACATAGGGGCCGAGCCCCCAGACTGGGGACTTGGTCCTAAGGGGACATCACTCACCCCGTTAGACCTTGATAGCCAACCACTACTACAGTTACAATCACTACAAGCCAGGATTAAATTACGTTTATAGTTTTAAAATACCCAAAATAAATCAAATTAACATTGCGAAATAAAATGACAAATTTAAAATAACTAGCCTAACCATGACCAAGTATGTTTACGTTTTTTAATAAGTTGTGTATTGCATAAACGTTACAAATTTTTTAGTGTCCTCCTTAATCTTAATAACATTCTATTGTGACGTTATATGGATCGTCGTTGCCAATTACCTTCATAGTCCAAAACCTCGGGATTTTCAAAATCAAAACTATGATTAAACTCCTTGATTTGATTCCATGCTCACTCAAACGTACAAGGTGCATCTTAGTTACACCAACATAAGTGGCCTCACAGTTATTACATTTTATTTGATTTATTTTGTACATCTATCATTTCAACCGCATTTATTGTTTAAACAATAATATCTGAGAATATAAACGTGAGTAATAATAAATAATTATCCTTTTACATCAACAAGACTTAGGAGAGACCTTGCTCGGACGTGCTTCAAGCTTCAAGAGAGGCACTGTTCCCTGCTCTATCTCCAACCTCCCATTATTAGATCTAACTATACTAATTACACACAGATTTTTTTAAAATCCAGTAAAAGGTTAGGTTGTGCCCTTCCTACTATGGCACTCAGTCGCTAAATGATGGTTATTGATTAAATAAATAGCACTGTAAGATACTGGGGAGGACAAATTGGGGGCAAAAGGGGTTGGTAACAATATGGTATTTTGTGTGTGTTGTTAATCCAAGTAAAATACTTTTGAAAGAAACTCGAAGATCAATATGTAGAAATATAAAAATTTTAAAAAACTGTAAAATAGGCCTATGTAGACAAGTGTTTCCAAAACCTGGCGTTTAGAGATTGCACGGTCATTTTAATTTTTCAAAAATCACTTTGATACGTTGTAAATTCAAACTAATGTGTATAGGTCAAATTTTGTAAGGGACTTAGAGTCTGCGAATCTTGGCGAGAGGCCGAGGACAGGGGGAGGGTGGAGGTGCTAGCAGGTCATTTTCAAAAACATCGACCCTTGGATTTCCGCTTAGTCATAGGATTGACTCATTATTTTGTTACTTATTAATACTTTTTAATGTATAGGCTATTTGAAATAACAATCATTGTAAATAGGGCGTCACGGAAGCCTGTTAATAGGATTGTCTAAGGGTTGGAACGGGAAGGGAGCGATATATGGCCCTAATGAGGGATGATTACAGTGCCTGATGTTTTCTAGATGACGAATACAATTTATACCTAAGAGCCAAGTTTCAGCTTATAAAATTTGACCTATACTACTTTATCGTCTAGGCATTTCCCGCCTAGCCTCCCAATAGATACAATACTGACTCCGCCCTTCCACGTCTTGCACAGCTGTGCAGTTCTGAAGATGAGGGGCGTCCATTTTGTAACGGTTGCACAGAGGCCAAATATCCGAGGCGAATAATCCAATTTTATATAAGTGGGCTTGCAGATAGTCATGGCCCGTAAGCATTCTGAATTTAGCAACAGATATTTTCATTGATAGTTAATTCAATGTGTACATTAAACTCCCATGAAAATTTAATTTAAATATCCTTTATATTCGTGAAAGTCTGTGAAGATGGTTGATCCCCCCCCCTCCTTACCTTACCATTCAATCACAATCCTCACCAATGACGACTTCTACCAGAAGACTAGGAGGTAGCAGCAGTAACCGCTTCGTGATAGCCGCTACCTGCATTGTGTTCCTCAACGCTTTATACGCTCCTGATATGAAACTAACGCAGTAAGATTCGGCGTCGGATCTTCGTTGCGTATGGGTGGGTTCTCCAGAGTACTACGTAAAAAATGTGTTAAATTTTTTTAAAAAAGTACCACAATTTTCAATAAATTGTTCTGTTTAAATATTCTGTTTTTAAATTCATGCGACACCTTCACACAGATTTGATAATAGAAATAAATTACGACTGTTTTACCAGACAGGTTTTTTTCTGTTACGGAGACGTTTCGATAACTAGATCATTATCATCTGCCCTAAATGTGATACAGGCATAGGCGATGATGATGACATCTATAGTTATCGAAAGTCATCGTAGCAGAAGAAATGTAGACTTGACTCGCAAAACAACCGTATTTATTTCTATTATATTTTTTAACTTTTATTTCACGGAGTTATTTATTCAATCATTTAATGTACTTGTCTAAATGTTGTTTTTAAATTATCTTGAGTTATATATTTTTTATTTTTAAATCTATCCAATAGCCTATATTTTTCACTTTTCCCAGACTCCAACCTACTGGAGGCGCTGAAGCTTGTGACGATATTTGACAGCTAATAATTATATAATTTCTTGAGCATTTGGTATTAAACATATCAAACGTTTTTTTATTACACACATTCAATTGTGATGCTATAAAGACAATGCAGATGGTCTTGAATAAGAAGACAGGTTCCAACCCGGCAGAGGGTGAAGAATTTTTTTAAATGATGGCTAACAAATTAGCGTTTTTCGAAGTAGAAAAATGGAAACAATAAATTGTTTAGTGGGTTTACTTACTGTTTCAATGACTGAGGCTTGCATATGTAAACGTATTCCCCTCCCACTCGACATAGGGTAAGCTGGTATTTATTTACAAGTACGCCTATTAGTCTTATATTATTATATAATATTATATCTTATATAATATCATAATAATATAATATAATAAAACAAATTATAATAAAATTAAATATTAAAATCATTAAATTATAATATAATATAATATTATACCACAGATTAATCTTGCTTGATGGTTATAAATCTCAACCAGTTCCTTAATTTAGTAAACATGAAAATAAGTTACATTTGTGGTATAATTTTTGTAAAGAAATATTAATAGTAAAATTGACACTTGCAAAAAAAATTCGCTGAGATCTTTATTTGTTAATATTATTATTTGAATGTGATCAGGATTTATGCTTATCTGCAAAATATTTTACAAAAATCTAAATAGCCTACCTGGAAACCCTCGTTGATTAATTTTACGTTCGTTCAGCCATGCATAGGCACGAGTCCAGTCCCTAACAAAGGTGTATAGTGAAAATAGTCCATATAGTCTATAGTACTGAAAACGTTTCATTATCCCAGCAAAATAGTCCCCATCTTTAGATAGTCTAAGCGCTGTAAGTTTCAGAAATTAACTAACGCCTTTATCAAAATCTTCTATTCGCCACACTCTCCTTATATAGACTATAACTTGTACGAATTTGCAATCGTTAATAAAATACTTTTCTTCATTCACTCAAGTTCAAATACATTTTTTTAAACCTGTAATTTATGAAAATTCATGATAGAGTTTTTTTTCAAATATTTATTCAATAAATTAAATAATAAAAATTTGAAGGACTTAGGTCGGATTCAAACTAAGTATCTTCAAAATCTAGCGCTTTTGGCACTGAGCCAACTTTCCCATAACTAGAAGTGTATTTCTCATAGAAGTATATGAATTTTTTTTGCTTCTATCTCCTAGTCGTCGAAACGTCCATTGTAGGGCTTTAAATTGTTGCCATGGTTACCAAAAAATTGTATGATAAATAACGCTCAAGGATTAAAAGTGTATGAATAGAATAAAATAAACAAACTGGATTAACGGTATCGAACATTGCTTCACAAACGGACAGTGCGAAAGGAAAGCGAAACGAAACTACAACACAATGCAAGCGACAGAGAAAAGAAAGCGTATAAATAGTAACAGACAAAAATAACAGTCCAACACCAC
Source organism: Prosapia bicincta (assembly GCA_036971475.1). NCBI lineage: Eukaryota > Metazoa > Arthropoda > Insecta > Hemiptera > Cercopidae > Prosapia > Prosapia bicincta. The sequence continues at coordinate 29,108,150 of JBAIZL010000002.1, forward strand.
ACATAGACAGGAAAATGGAAAATTGCAAGGAAATTAGTTTTATATTTTGCCTCTTAATATTGTTAGTCTAACATATGTAGGGCGCTATAGCCTATAGATAATTATATTTAGAGGGTTAGCTTCGTAAAAGGAACGAATGTTTTGAAACGCGTCAGCAAGTAAGCAATTAGGTATTCACTTAGTTAAGTAGTTTAAAATTAGTATTTATATTAGTTGTAATTATAAAATAAAAAGAAACTGAAATAAATGTTTTGTTTCTTGACCTAAATAGGAATTGTCATTTTTTTAAAAATTTTATATTACTCGTTTCAATTTTTCTATTAGTTTACTCTTTTCATATAGTAAGCCTACATCTTGTTCAAATTTTCAATCGTTAAAAATACTTTTTATTCATCCATTCAAGTTCAAATACATTTTTGTAAACCTGTAATGGTTGACAATTGAAGTTAATACAGTTTTCCCAAGAAATTATTCATTAAATAAATAAATTTTAGTTTTTTATTTGAGAAAAACTTTCCACAAAGGGGGTAAGATATGCAATATAGTTAATTCGTCCCGTTTGGCTTAAAATAACTGATAAAATAAAATTTCGTAAAGCAGCTAATTTTATGTTATTGGTTATGTGATGGAACAGCTGTTTCACAAATAGTTTATGTTACATTATTTATATTTATTGTAATTATTTAATAAAAAGTAACTCAAATAAAATTTTTCGTTGTTGATCCAAGTAGGAGTTGACTTAAAAAACTGTTTATATTGCTGGTTATTCTCAAGGCAAGGGTGGATGCCTTTAGTCGTCCAAGGCTCTACTTTATTACCGAATTGTTTTTTAAGAATGTCTTATTGTTTTATTTAAAACGGGAATAATTTATACTCGAGAGTATTACTGCTCGTATCTTAAGATTTTCCAGTAAAAGCTAAGATTTGCCAACGCCTACCAATCGTAACGAACTTTGTAGGATCATCGTTCAATTCGAACTATTACCATCTCGGTTAATCTTAGGTATTACATAAAAGACACTGCAATTGTTAACATAAAGTATAAGTAAGCTAACCTAACATAACCTTGTTTGAGAATTACACAGCAAAATGATTACATTTAATTGAGAAATAGGAGACACATTTAAAGTTATGATTGTTACGTAATTGAATAATTAAATGACTAAGAAATAAATTGTTCATTAGAATTATTCATTATTCATAAGAAACAAAGGGTCTACTCATTGCTTTATTCCCAAAACCAACATTTATCGACCGTCAGTCAACAAAACCTCCCAAACTCTAAAATGGTAAAAATCATCTATTATTTACTCTTTATATTTATTTAATAACTCAGATATTGACTACTTACTAACCTAAAGTTTATTCATACACAAGCTTTTTATAGTAAGTAACATATGCAAGAAATATTGTTTTTACTAGTGAGTGGGAGGGAGTGGGAACTAGTGAGTGGGGGGGAGTGGGAAAGTTACCAACATACGCAATCGAAAAACACTGTTGCTTTCAACCTAAGCAACAGGAGACCATAAAAACATAAGGGTGTATAAATACTTTGTTCATAACACCTGGACTACACGCACAACTGCATTCAAAATATTAAAATTATTAAAACTTTTCTAAATAATTTGTGTTTTTAGCCTAAGAGCTTACCAGGTCCAAATTAAAAAACATAATTGCGTATAGAGTATCAAGATATTTAATTAATAATGACCTGATTGTAATTCTGATCCTTAACATTGGTGAACATTTAAACTTCACACAATAGGCCTATTCATTAAAATACGTTTATTAATTTCAACGCGTTTCCACAGAGTAACCATCCTCAGTGATAAATTAGCTACAACTCAACACTCCGTTACACGCTCAGAGGGGATTCCCCGCTTAGTTAATTTTGTAATATTGCTAAACGTGCGGTAATATTTGTGTGAAACTTGAGGACATCTTCCGTTACCCACAACGCATCAGATAAATCCAATTCCGTTGAGACGATAGTTGTCAACACACAAAGACGGGTTAGAGTGGTTTTGGCGGAGAATCCACGCTTATGCTTGTAACGGTCATTCTTTTCTGTTAAAACATTATTGTACTTGTAATATAAATTATTAGTTTTATTTGTCAACATGAGCGATAATTTAGAAGACTTTATTAATTCAGCAGTATTTAATAAAACTTCGTATCGAAGACTTAAGTCAGAGAGGAATCTCCCCCACCTACGAGTGGGACCAAGTTACAGTAGGTCAAGTTTTGCTAGTGGGATTTGAGGCATTTAGAAAAATAATTTAACTTACTTTACCAACTAATGAACAAAAAAAAAGTTTTGTACAAAATGGTAGTTAAAGATCTTTAGAGTTCGTAAAAATAATTAATATATTTATTATTAAAGCAAAATAGCCTAACTCAAACAAATTTTTAAAAACAAATTAAAGTGTGGGAATCCCCGTCATGCGTGTAACAGTGTTAATTTTTCTACGCGTGTTACGGGGTGGGGGGGATTAAACGTAGCTAAAAAGCATTAGCATAAATTAAAAGTGTAAATAAAATCCTACGAGGGCTAGCTTTGAGGGACGATTTTGGGGGCCCAATGAATAAATCATAAGTCAGTGTAATTGGCCGAAAGGGTTTAATAGAATCTATTTATTGTATATAATAACCAAGAAAAACAGAGGAATGTGATAAAAACCTTTATTGGCCTATGTGTTGAAAAACTTACTAAATAACGTTTTATTTAACGAATTTAATTGAAATGTATTCTTAGAAAGTAGGCCTATCAGATGTGCCCAAGTAAGTTTTCATTTTAAAATTTCGAATAAAAATATTTAAATCATTATCTTTAAATTGAATTGTAGAAAGATTTATTGAATCTAACGAATAATAAACTTACGTATGAAAAAATTTAAAACCTTTTAAATGGCTTATGGCGGCCTCGCAAAGATTAGAAGGTAAAAAACTGTAAATGTGGAGTATGAAATAGGTCTATGCAAGACGTCTTAAGAAAGGGCTAGCCCCTTAACGAAGACAAAAGCTAGCGCTGTATAGTGGGGACAAACATTTGTTACTTGTACACCGAAAATTTCTAAGGGCGATAACCGTGGAAGTAAACGTATCTAGATATAAATAGAAATACAATAGTTTTAAGTGTCAGTGTCTAGCCTTACTAGTCTAAGATTAAGTAGGCTACAAAACACAGTAATTTCTGTAGTGAACTCATGTCTATTTAAGTCAATCCCTACTTAAACCAACAAAGAGAAATTTTATTTTAGTTTCTTCTTTTCTAAAATTACAATTAATATAAATATGTAGCCTATATGCATATATCAGAATAACAATTTTAAGTGGCAAAATATAAAGCAAATTTCCATGCAATTTTCCATTTTCCTTTATAGGCCTATGTATGGTGTTGGACTATTATTTGTTACTATTTACACGCTTTCTTTTTTCGTCGCTTGCATTCTGTTGTAGTTTGTTTTCGCTTTCCTTTTGCATCGTCCATGAAGCAAGGTTCGATACCGTTAATCCAGTGTGTTTGTTTATTTTATTCTTTTCATTCATTTTTAATCCTAGTGCATTGTTTATAATATTGTCTGGTAACCATGGCAACAATTTAAAGTTGTACAATGCAGGTTTTCGATATAGATCTTTGAGAAGTTCCTTTCTAGCTACAGAAAGTTGGCTCAGTCCCAAAAAGCGCTAGACTTCGAACACGAAGATACTCAATTCGAATTCGCCTGTACCCCCAAATTTTTGTAGTTGAATTATTGAATAAATATTTGAAAAAACTGTATTAAAATCAATTGTCATCCATTATATAACTAACTGCTTCCCAAAGGCCTATTAGTTTTGGGAATATTTTCTAGGCGAAAGATTCTGGAATTAATTATTTTGAATCATCCTATACTTCCGTTTATTTTACAAAAAAAACAAATGATAAAAACAAAAAGTTTAAAGTCAGTTCCTAATCCGGTCAACAAATGAAAATTTTATTTTAGTTACTTTGTTAAATAGTTACAAATAATATAAAAATGTAACAAAACCTATGCGTTAAAACAGCTGTTCTACCACATAACCTAGAACATAAAATCAGCAGTTCTATGAAATCATGTGTTATCACTTAAGCCTATTTTAAGTGGAACGAAATAACTAAATTGCATACCTTGCCCCTTTGTCAAATGTTTTCTGCCATATAAAACTACAAATAATTAATTAAATTTTAATTAATGCATTGATATTTTTTAAAATTATATTAACATAAAGTGTCATCCACTACAAGTTTTAAAATAATGTATTTGAACTTGAGTGGATGAATAAAAAATATTTTATTAACGATTAAATATTTGAGAAATATATATAGACCTACCTCTATATAGGGAGAGTGTAAACTAATAGTACAATAGTACAATCGTACAATAGTACTGAATAAACAAGAAAATTAATCAAATTATTCCTTTTCTTAATGAAAATATAGGTCTAATACAAATTATTTGTTACTAGGTTTATACATCGACTCTGTTTGGAATTGGAAATATTGGTAGCAAAAGATATATATGCCTGAACGTTTTCTTAAAATCCAGGAATTCTCTATGAAGAAAAAACAGCGGCGTTTTGATCAGGGGCCGTATCGAGGTGAGGAGGTCGTTGTGTTAGAGGCCCAGAAATTAAAAAAAAGTTCAACCCATTGGTTCACATTGACGATTATATCTCGTCCCTACAAAATGTGCCTAGCGGGCATAAGGACTTTGGATTTTCGTCGTCGCTTCAAGTAACTACATCGTTTTGTTTGTTGAGCGTTTAGTCTGCTTGAGCCTTGTCAATGTGTTTAAGTCTCCATGCTTCAGATAAGCCTCATGCAAACGTTGCTTATGTCTAAGCAATTGCTCTTTTAGCGCAACAGAATTTAGTTGCCGCGACGAATTAACTCGTGGAAATGGGTTAAGTGGTTTTACAGTGGGCCTACAAATAACAAAAGAGAGAACACGAACTGTCTGCGATTGGGATATTATTCTCAAACCTTTTATGTCTTGAAACATAATTGAGCGAGTTTTATAATGAATTCTCAAATCGTTACTCCCCCAATTACGTTGTGGCAACCTCGTAAAGTTGAATGTAAAATGCGACATCTAATATGAACTCTAAATTTACTCCATTGAATGTTAGAATAGGTGGTAAAACAAGTAAAGATAGTGCGAAATGTGCCTTTGCAACGTGTTGTGAAGAAACGTGGGTAAACGTGCTAGAGACAAAAGAAGCAAGTTAACGGTTTGTGGGGACTAACATCTGGTGTTTTCTTAGCGAAAATTGAGACAGCAAGAGCAGAATGTTGTAAGTACAAATAGTATTTACTAGCTAAAGTCCACCTTTGGCAGTTGAGCCATTTGGCGACGCGCTGACCAGTAGAGATGGACATCCCTGAAGATGGGACTGTTATAATCCTGGGCCCGGTCCAGGGCTGTGCAATCATTAAGGTGTTCGGAATTCATAAGTTCACCACCACACAGTAGACACTCCGGGGTCGGTAGCACAATGAGGTGGAGGTGCGCAACAAGGTAATCATGACCCGTCTTCAATCTGAAAGCTGCAACGCTAACAGATCGGGGCAAGTTATGGTCAATTGGTCTACCCGTCACACGACTTTCCCGCCGTTTTCCTGCTGAGAGCTCCCTCAATCGACCGTGATTCCATTTTTTTGTGGACATCTTTATTAGGGACCTGGAGGAATGTAGTGAACTCAGATGGTCGGGCTAAGAGAGGCTTGTTCCCTGCTTGGCTACTTGATAAGTCTTTTCATTGCCCGTGATTACATAGCTCGGGATCCACTGGAAATTAATTACCCACCAGGCAAGTTTTCTCTAGTTTTCTTCTGCAGTCTATGGTTCTAATACGTCAGTTTGTGAGTTCCCAGAGAGGTACAGGTTGACCGCAAGAGGTAATTACAAATAGTCGTGCCCGTATCTTGTCTTAACTAGTCGTCCTAAAAGTTAAAAGTAAATATAATTTGCTAGTGAACAAGTGTGCGTTAGTTTTATGGAATAACTACCTGGTCTTTAAATTAGTGATGACCTCCTAACTCCCCAGAGAAACAAAATGGCTACAGCCTTGTTCTAGATCAAACAAACCCTCATAAAAACGATAGTGTTAATTATAAATACAAAAATGTTTAAAAAATCACATATTTATAATGTTTCTGCTTCTACATGAGGCCCAGGGGACTAAAGAACCTTCTCGGAACTCGACTTCCCCCTCCGGGCCGGTGACAAACTGTAACAACTCACTGTACTTGATTACTGTAAATTTTTTTTTTTTATTTTAGACATTTGAATATGTTCAGAATTATCCACTCCTGTGGCCTCAATCTATTACTAGTTCATACTCCCCTGATCTTTATTGTAATGCGCGGACTTCAACAGTTGGCAAAATAGTTTTAAAAAGTTAAAATTTATTATTTTAAATAACTTCATATCATCGACTATGATATTGACAAAATAAATTAAGGCATATGTTTTAAAAAGTCGTCGTGACGACGCTGATTTGTAGAAAAAGTGGTTGTGAAATGGAGAGAGCACATTAAAAAAATTACAATAATTAAAGAAAAGAATAATGGTTGAAAATACTATAAAATATTATCGCATCATTTTTGCACATGTAACATTTTTGTTAATTAATGTTATGTATTTTTGAAGTTTAAATTAAAAACGTACAGTTGTTATATTAAAAATTGTAATCCATATTTCATCTTATTGGCCTGGCTACACATTGGTAATAATTAAGGGGATATTTATTATTTTTTTAATATGCACTTGGAATGATTAACTAATTACTGTATACCTAAAACAAGCTTCTAGGAATATTCCGAGTTATTATATACAAACATTTTTACACCTCAAAGATTATTTTTTTAGATTATGTGTGTTCAGCGTTTACCACACTGAGACACCAATCTGCTATTAGTTCCTAGTCTCCTGATATTTAACGTAATGCGAGGACTTTAACGAATGGATGTGGAAGGAAAAGCTGTGTTTTGTGTGTAGGCCTATGTAAGGATGGGCCATAAAAATCAATTATGACGATGTGGATTTACAAGTAGTTTGGTATGAAGACGATATTCTAAAAGGGAATCAAAGATAAAGAAATTATTGTTGAAAGTACTATAAAAAATTATATGAAAGATTTAAGAGCTAAAAGTTTATTCATTAATTAAGATTGAAATATTTAATTTTTAATTATGTTAAAAGTATTGTTTATGTGTAAAAACTGTAAATTATGGCTTAGTATTAAATTAATAAACTTTTAGCTCTTGAAAAGAACTATCGGAAATAAAATCGAAACGCAGAGTGTAGATCTAGAATTTTAATTTGCTCTGTGATCTGTCATTCTTAAACACATTAAATAATTTTTAACAGATATTAAATAAAGTTTAGGTGTAACTTTTAATTATAAATAAAACATCTTAAAACACAAAAACGTTTTTATTTATGCCCTGTTATACATTTCAATTGGAAAGCGACCATTTTCAGTGGAAATTACTACAAGACTTTGTCAGTCCCATATATATATAGATATAGTCTTTATTTATTTATAATTAACCATAAAATTATATTAGTGCATTTATTTCAGTCATGTAACATTTTTGTTTGTTATTTTTAATTAAAACTATCGAAGTTAGTGTTTGAATTGAAATTGCAATTGTTATTTTTAAAATTTAACTCATATAATCCATATTCATATTGTACAGTGCTAATTCCAAAGGATTTATTTTTAAAACAAATATGCACTTGAAATCATGTAAGCTATATATATACAAAAATAAACTTTAGGAAAGTTAGTTAGTTTACCTGCTTCAAAGATTTTTGAATGAACGAACGAACGAACACACATGCGGGTTCAGAGTTTGTTACACCAACCTTCTACTGGTTCCTAGTCTCCTAATGTGTATCGTATGAGGAATGGACTAAAAATGTTTGATTGAGAAAACAAATTGATTTGTTTCAAAATCATTGTGACGATGCGGATTTGGGACAAAGAGCTTATTTTTAAAAAAAAATAATCAAAGAAATTATTTTCAATGATTCATTCCCATCATTTCAAACTCATACTATGTTTGGTTTTAATAAAATTAGAAGTTATAGTAATAAATTGAACTGAAACTATGGTGAATGCCGAGTTTATTATTAATATTAATTATAAAAGCAACGTTTCGGTCACATTTTAGGTGGCCCTTGCTTTTATAATTATAAAAAACTCGGCATCGATCATCTATTTATTGTTAAAATTGCTAGAAGCTAAATTAGTTTTAACATTTTTAAAATTTTCATCGTATAAAGAAATGAAAAGGACGTCTTCGTCTCCAAAACCACTACGTTTACACCTTTACACACCTCTTTAGAATTTTTTAAACTTTATATAAAACACGTTTTCAAAAATATGCAAATATGAGGTTTTTAAAAAAACATTATGCAACTTTTGATTATGGAAAAAACCTCGATACGATCATAAATAACTCGATTACTGGATGTACAATAAATCTAAAAACTCAGATAATACGAACTGTGTCGATACCGAGAGGGGGTGAACTGGTGATACACACGTAAACAGTGTTTGACGATGTGAAAAAAACATCTACTATATTTTCAAATGAAATGACGTACAAATTAAAAGAAAATATACACAAATAAATTTTAAACGTGTGTTGAAGTATTTGCTCTAACCGTCAAGAGACTAAATGTACATAAATAAGTACTGTTTTGTAGGTTAGCATGGAACTCGGTTAATCGAGGGTCGGATAGTCGAGGCTCTATTGTAGTACGCTTTTAGTTCTGTCAGACGAGAGAGAGAGAGAGAGAGAGAGAGAGAGAGAGAGAGAGAGAGAGAGAGAGAGAGAGAGAGGGAGGGAGAGAGAGAGAGAGAGAGAGAGGGAGGGAGAGAGAGAGAGAGAGAGATTGTAGGCCTATTTAGTGCTGTTAAAACCTGGATAAAGGTAAAGTGAAATAGAAAATAAAATAAATTATATAAGAAAATTGTTTTTTACATTGATTTTTTTAAAATACAATCCGTTTACTAACTTAATATTTTTAAATGACCAATTCCTGTTTAGAAGATTTACAAAAGAACTTATCAAAGATTCAATAGTAATATGCTTATTTATTTTTAAGAAGTGTTTGTGGAAGAAAATTTTACATGGTTACATTATTTAAGTCAGAAGATCCTGTAAGGAACGAGAGCCTTCCAGAGCCCACAGCTTCGGGGGCTTTCCCAGAACTATTCGGGATAAGTAGATCTGTCCTAAGCAAGGGATTCCGACTCCCCAACGCCGCGTCTCCCCAGCGCCGCGTCTCCCCAGCCCCGAGCGGGGTACCTGCCATAATCTGACAGTTTTGGCAACATAATTGGAATTCACAAAAGCAACGAACCCTCTTTTTCTCTTTCACACAACACTGTCGTCCTTATTGCGCCTCTTTATTCTGTATGCGTACCCACCCACAACCAAACATAAATTACCCCTACGGGTTTCGGCGAGTTCCATTGCTACTCGTCACTGATCCTCCTTACACTAACTTTCCTCTCCAAATGCAAAGTTTTTCATTTTATAACCCTGTTAGAGGGGTAGGGGCGTAGGAATAACGCTTGGGTTTGTTGACTTCCAAACTTGTTGAGCCATTTCACACCTAAGTTGTACAAACGCAGAGGACTAGGACTGCCTCAGTACCGGTCGTATTTCCGCTCCATTAGCCTATTTATTTTAACTCAAAATGGTTAATATATGTAGATTCTACTCATAATTACAAGAAAAATGATACCAAACAACCCAAGGTTTACTTTAGTCTAACTCCATATAACATAATCTAAAACGTATCACAAACTGCTAAAATAAACAATAGCACAATAAACCGTATGTTGTTTGGGATCATTTTTGAGCCCAGGATTTTAAAAGAGAAGACATTAAGCCTCGTCACTTCTGCATCATTGAGCAGACTCTTTGACAGTTTACGACCTCTCCACTGAGGAGAATAATTTGCCCTCGGTACTGAGTAGACTCGGCGCTGGGGAGACGCCACGTAAGCAAGGATACTCCTTGGTTAGCTTAATACAAAAACATATAAATAAACCCTTATCCACATCAGGGTTTACCTAAGAACTCCCAGTTTAGGGGTTTCCTAGCTAATTGTGACTCAAAGGAGAGGTGAAATTATAGTTAGATGCCCAACGCCTTTTTATAATATTTTTAGCCAGAATTGACAAACTATATATATATATATATATATATATATATATATATATATATATATATATACAATTTCCCCCTTACCCTATTTATGTAACATTTAAATTTTCTTTAAACTGGATCTAACACTACCTGTTACTAGCTCATAGGCTCCTGGTATTTCAACTTAATGTAACAATGCAAACTGCATGAACGCGTGTGATCGCCGTCCGTGTAACTAGCAACAACGTTATGCTGCGCTGCTCAACCTATCAAGAAAACAATTGAATGTATACTGTTTGAATCTTACCTTCCATATTTGTTTGTATCCAATTACTGTATTTAATAAAGCCCCATCTAGCGCACCGAAAATTTATAAGTAAAAAATTGAAGAAAGAAAAGAAAATTATTGCTGAAAAACAATTTTCGTTCATACAACGTTAAAATAAATTATGCACCTGCAAACTTAACTATACAAAGCCTAATGATGTCCGACTGCCTGATACGCTATGACAATTTTTCAACAAAAACTGTGTTTCTGATGAATTACATCTTGTAACAAGGAAGAAAGCTACTACTGTATTGATTTATATTTTATATGAAAATGTCCCGGTAAATAGAACGTTCCGGATGACAGAGTGCCGTATAAAAGAGTTTTTACTGTACAAAGGTTAAAAAAAAAAAATTCACGAATTGATTCATAGGTTAACTTATACAGATTATTTAAAGGCAATTCCTACTTGTAGCAACGAAGAAAAATTTTATTCTAGTTACTATTGCACAATATCCAGAGCACAGAGGTACAATATATTACAATGAAAGTATTGGAAAGAACCCCAATACCACAAAAATAACAAATAAAACAAGTTACTTAAGATTAAACCCTCATGTACATTTCGATGACCATGTCATCATCATCAGAGAGTCTTATTACAAAATTACAATCTAGCAAACAAGAAGTTACAAACTAGAGTGAATTGAAACTTGATCACTCTAGTTTGTAACTTCTTGTTTGCATCATTGTAATTTTTGATAATGATGACATGGTCATCGAAATGTACATAAGGGTTTAATCTTAAGTAACTTGTTTTATTTGTTATTTTTGTGGTATTGGGGTTCTTTCCAATACTTTCATTGTAATACTAGTTACTATTGATTAAATAATTACAATTAAACATATATAAAGTAACATAACTTATGCATTAAAACAGCTGTTCTACCACACAACCTGTTTTTGTTATAGGTCATACCAATAACATAAAATCAGCTGTTTAATGAAATCTTATGTAATCACTTAAACCAAATGGTACAAATAATATAAAATACCTTGCCTCTTTTGTGAAAGGTTTTTCTCCCATATAAATCTAAATTAATTCATTATTAGATTAAATTAATGAATCAATATTTGAAAAAACTGTATTAACATCAAGTGTCTTCCACTACAATTTTAAAAATGTGTGTATTTGAACTTGGGTGACTGAATAAGTATTTTAAACAATTTTAACATTGAGAATTTGATCAAGATATTTATAAGGTGAGTAATATAAGGAATTCAAAAGTTAATAAATTAATCTCTAATATAAAATGATAAATTTGTGTATATACTACATAGAAAAAGCATATAATTTCTATTTATACCTAAAAAATTAAATCTTAAAAAATCATTGTTTAACATAATTTATTTGTTGATAATTAACTATTAATGATATTTGTTTAAAAAAATACCATAATCGTGTAATTTTTCAGTACGTAATTAGCATTTGAAATGAATCCTCTCACACATACGGTTTTCACAATGCAAGAGAGACTAGCAGTTCTACTACGTATATCATTGGAGTTCAGTTGAGCTTGTCTCTCGGAGCTACCGACAGAGTGCTCGTCACTCACAACGCTCTGAGGAAGTTCCCCGGACTGCCGACAGAGAGTGTCACGATGTCAGTTCGTAACCCTAACCGTCTCGTCTACTGGGTAGGACATGTTTCGACCTTGGACGATGGGTTTAGGCAATGATGGTCATAGAAAAGAGATGACTTGGGACTCGAAGTTAACAAAACGGGGGCTACTCCAACGGAACTCTAACCTTTTTACATTTTTTATTCGTATTTAATATTGTAAAATAAAAAAAAATCGCGAACTTAAATAGATCGTACAATTTTTAATACCGTACTAATATTTATTTTAGGCAATGATGGTCATAGAAAAGAGATAACTTGGAACTTTGCAGTTAAAAAAACGGGAGCTACTCCAACGGAACTTTAAACTTTTTGAACATTTTATTCATATTTAATGTTGTAAAATCAAAAAATTCGCTAACTTGAATAGATCGTAAAATTTTTTAATACCGTATTAATATTTATTTTAAATCTTACATGGTAAATTATCGCTATGGCAAATAATACTTATACCAAAAAAGTCATTAAATGACCCCCAAAACCATTAATTTAAAAACGAAAATAATAATAATACGTTTGATAATTTTTAAAAAAATATCAATACTGAAATCGAATACACAACGGAAAGTAATAACAAAACAAGAAAAAAAAGTACAACACAAGTTTTACGTACAAACTTCTGAAGCGATATTTTAAAACTTATGTTTTTAAGTAAGAGTCCCGCTTAATTAACGGAAAATTAAATCAAATTTGATTTTAAATTAAATTATTGTTACCAGTTTCCAATTTTTACTATTAGTTGAATATATTTTTAGTGTTAAATAAAAGCGGTTGACTAGCGAGTAAGGTACAACTATTTATTCACACGGGCAACGTTTCAGTAACGGGTACATTACCGTCTTCTGGCCTGCAATACTCAAGTACACAATTAAAAATAATAACAATAGTTCACAAATAAACATTAATTTTTTTTTCACGTTACCCAGTTTACTGGTTTATGTAGTGTTTTATATTATAAGAAATTTTCTTTGTAGCTATGTTTATTTGTGAACTATTGTTATTGTAGGCAATTTAAATTGTGTACTAATGTATTGTAGGCCTGAAAACGATATCGTATCCCTTATTGAAACGTTGCCTGTGTAATAAATAAAGCTACCTGACTCTCAAGTCAACCGCTTTTATTTAACAAAAATACTTAAATTTTGTAGTCCATTACGTTCAGCGAATCTTTTTAATCACTTTAACAATAGTTGATGACTATCCGAACTTTAAATTTTGTAAATTTGTTAAAACTTACTGAGACAGAACGTTTTCGATCGCTATGTGGCGATCTTCATCAGTCTCTTCTGCTTGCAGTTGTTAGATTAAGCGGTGGCGGTTTTAAAGGCAGGTTTTCGATAGTATCAAAAAGTATGTGTGATTTGTATTGTGTTTGTTCGTTTAATATGTTTGTACTTTGGGTTTTTGTGTGTCTGTAAATTTCATATTGTTCTAGTGTGTTGGGATGTGGTCCTTTTTTGTTGATGTGTGGGGTTTCTAGGTTGTGGTAAATGTCTGTGTATGTGTGTCCTGTTTCTTTTATGTGATTTATTGATTTATTTATAGATTTTTTGTATTTACGTCATGAAGCAAAGAAAATATAAAAGTGAAAATATACAGGTCTATAGCCTATATAAATGCTTTACCTTAGACTTAAATCTAATTAACTAATATGTCTTCCCAAACGGAAATGAGCATTTAACTACATTTTTATCTTTAATTTCTTAGTAGGCCTAATTACAACTGATGGGCTATTTTTTCGATTAGTAAATCAGTAATTACCGCTTTTGTTATACAAATAATCGGAGTCCAAAGTACTTTTACAGTTCTTCTTTTATGTGACTGTAAAATGTTGAGTAGGTGTTCTGTTTGTGTTCCTCGACTCTTTATTTAAAGCTCACATCAACACAAAAGTACCACATCTCAACACACTAGAACAATATGAAATTTACAGACACACAAAAACACAAAGTACAAACATATTAAACGAACAAACACAATACAAATCACACATGCTCTTTGATACTATCGAAAACCTACCTTTAAAACCGTCACCGCTTGACCCGACATCTCCAAGCAGAAGACACTGATGAAGATCGCCACATAGCGATCGAAAACGTTCTGTCTCAGTAAGTTTTTACAAGTTCGGATAGTCGTAAACTATTGTTTAAGTGATTAAAAAATACTTAGTCATAGTTAGGTTATTTATTTGAAATTTGGCAGGATCTTTTGCAATGTTAGTTTGATTTAATTTGTGTATTATAAAACTATAAATGTAATTTATTACAGACTTGTATGTGGTTGTAACTGTAGCATTGCTTAGGCTTTTCATGTTTTAGTTACAATTAAGTATGTAATAGTTTGTAATATAAGTTAATAATATTTTTAAAAAAGTTTTGTTTTGACGTTGCCCATCTTAGTGGTTTATGTGAAGTTATATTATTATAAGAAATTTCATTGTAGCTATGTTTATTTGTGAACTATTGTTATTATTCATTATTATTAAACTATTAAGTATTTAAATTCATTATATATCTTTTCAAAATTAAATTAATAATTTTATTATTCATAAAGTTCATGGATATTTTCGAAATAAAAATGGATGTTTGAACCTTGTTTTAATTACAATTTTGGTCGTTATAAATTTAGATAGCAATAAGGTAGCAAATAAGGATGTTTTTCTCAAGTCGCTGATCCCAGAATATATCTGCCGCCGGTGTTTCCTGGAAGCACTAGGGCGAGGATTTCGCGGGACCTCCGAACCCCCACCTTTGTCAATGACCGTTCTTGTTTTCAGTGTCGTCTTTCATTCCAAGAGATTTACAGCTTTGCAAAACAAGCCGACAACTTTATTTAAAAACAACTTATTCCAAGAAAATATCGCTAAATTCCTTCCATTAAAAATATACCACTTTCAAAGCATTTATTTCTGCACACGTTTTCCTTCCAACTAGTTTCAAATATTCCCTCTTCAATTTTAACATTAAATTGAATAACCACTGAAAACAACTTTATTCCGAAACAAAACTGACTTCATTAGTAACCGAAGCTAAATCTCAATTTGAAGAACCTATTACAAATGTTTCCGAGCCGTCTACTTCCAAGTGATTCAGGAGTAAATATAAATAATCGATATCGAACAAAAACCCGAAAAAAGCATTCGAAACCCGGCAGCATCTCTTATATGGAGTCAAGACCCGTTACGAGTCTGGCCATTGGTGGCACGAAAAATCGTACGTGAGGAAACAATAGCAATTGAAGAGCGTGTGTCGTAAATTTCAGAAGCGAAAAAAGGTACAAACCAGACTCAGAGAATACAAATTGTCAATCCAGGTCATCTACCTCGAAACTATTTGCTAATAATATTTAGGGTTTGGGTTTTTCCCAGTCAAAATGGATCAAAAAGGGTTTCCACTTTGCTTCTAACTCTCGAGGTGATAAATTCGTATTAATTGAATGGACTCATCAAAAAAGAGGCCGAAACTTCGACTCCTATGCACATGATACTGGATTTACACTTAGAAGGAAAGAGAAGAAAAACAAAGTGTATTAAGTAGGACGAAAGAATTAAAAAAAAAAAACAGTACAAAAATACGGAAACTGGAGACGAATGTCTTATGTAAGGTCTCTTTCATATATTCAAAAATTGGCTTAGATTAGGCCCAAGAAATCAAATGGTAAGATCAAATAAATTGTTCGAGTTATAATATAGAAATAAAATTTTAAAAAATTGTGGAATTTCAAACAATTTATAAAACAAAAAATTACCGAGTCTAAAAGCTGTTTTTAAACACGCCAAAATGATAGCATCATATCTCTATCATTTTGCCAGTCCAAACCCTGGAAAAGTGTGATGGAAATCAGGTTTAATGGATACAGTTTTAAAGGATCTCCAGCCCCGAGCGACATCTATGTTTAGCTGAGAAGTAAACTCATTTATGTAGCTCAATGTTTTTAAATGATCCGTCTTCGCCTAAAAGTTGTACGCATTTTTCGCTTGTCACAATGTTCTGACGTCATAGCTTACCCTCGTCATTTGTCAAAACTTGATCCTGTACGCAACTTTAGCAATATTACTGGTGTACGCATCTTTCGTGTATTCTAGCCATTTGGGCACGATTGCTTCTCACATTAATCGAATCTCAGAGAATCCGAATTCCGGAGGAACCCTAACTGTCCCCGATACTACCTGGTCGACGAGTCTCAGAATACCCGTGGCGTACTCTGGCCATGGACTATACTGGAGAAATTAAAAATTGCGGAAAGGTTTATCATCTGCAGAGATTGCGTGCCCTATTGTAAAAGGTACCTGGGTGAGGTAGTCCTCCTACAAGTCTGGCACAGACATACACGACAAGGGGCAGTATGTTAGATCTAAAAAGTAATCGGTAAGAGTAACCAACTTGTTTGGTTGTAATCACCCTCGTCCTTTGTTATTTACCCAGTGTTTTGTTACATTTAACTAAATCAGTTGGTTATACACATTTATCTTTTTTTGTTGTCGATGACAAATTACATTTGTTAGCAGCAAAAAAAGAACAAATAAAAGACATACACAAAACTCACAAATTAATCATTTATTGACTTATAAGCGTTTCAATGACAAAGTCATCATCATCAGTGAGTGTTGCTACTACAAACTCTAACTTAAATCTGTGAGTTGTGAGTCAATAAATGAATAATTTGTGAGTTTTGTGTATGTTTTTTATTTGTTTTAACATAACCTCATAAGCTAAGCTTAAAAAATAGTTGTAGCAGCAATATAATTTATCGGTGATTAATCGTTTTTAATAGGTTAAATATAACTACGAAAGTTTGAAGGTGAAATCCGAACCGAGTAAGTTTCTTATTTCAATATATTTTTTTTATCATTTACCGAGTCGTTTTTCAGTGTAGGCGATTCTATCCCATATCAAACCATACTTGTAGATTAGACTGCATCTCTTCACTGTTTGAGATATATCTTTGTAGGCCTTTTTAGCGGATATTTTGAGAACGTAAAATAGACCTCTCAGGTATTTAGAAACTCATTATATAGGTCCATTCTCCTTGCGGAGATTTTGAGACTGTTTTTGCCGGTTTCGTGACAGGATATTCTGAGACGACACGTCTGGGGCCGACGAGACGTTGCGTGCACTAAATTTCTGCGAAGCAACACCAACATTTGAACAGATATGAGCGGCCAACCACATGCTTTGGACTCTGGAGGATTAATAAGAATTTAATTAGATTTGTTATTTTAGTTAAGTCTTATTTCTAATTAAACAATTTGTGAAATACAGTACGCGCGTATTTATTTTTTATTTACTTATTTTACCGTTACGGTCTTTGTATGTTATCCCTCTGAGGATGGTTACTTGATAACTGAAATGTACATAAAGGTAAAATAAAGAAAGTTTGTGGTTAAGAGGTTTTTGTGTATTTATTATTAAATTCAACCAAAGTAGGCTATATTCCTAATAAAAAGTAATATTAAAAAAGTTACAGAATCGAAGTGAAGATAGGAAAACATCAACCTTTGTTCCAAAAGTGCTCCCAAGTGCGATACTCTCTTTTCAATATTATTCAAGTTGTAACAGTTTGCCACACTGCATTTCTATTGGTTGTTAAAATTGTTTTAAAAATCAGGTAAAACTAAGTAGGCCGGAGGAGGAAATGTCCTTTAATAGCGACTGTTTTAACAAACCTTTTAGTTTCGTATGCGCCAAAATAAACAGTACTGAAACTGAATCAGCTGTAGTTGCCTTCTCGATCAGCTGTGCCGAGTTCTGATTGTTGCCGCGTATTCGTGTTCATGTATTTCATTTGAAGTTAAGTTTTGTTGACTTGGTGCCAGAGACCTTGCAGAGAAGTAGGTTGACTACTGCAGAGAAAACTTTCATCGTAAAGCATTATTTTTGCTCATTTGGAATTTGACGCGCGGGTGGGTCAAGCTTGTCACACTGGATTACGTTTTCAGGAATAATTGTACAAACACTTGTCTAGTAGCGCTGTGATTATTAAAGTTGTTAAAAAGTGCCGAAGATCAGGTAGTGTTTTGACACAGCGGAAGATCTTTTGTGTATGAAAAATAACTATGGGTATAACTTGCATGAAACACACCCTCTTCACCAAAACGATTCTTTCAAGAACGGTTCGAGTATTGCCTAAAATTGAACGGACGTCATATAAAACATGCTTATACCCGAGTCTAAAAGATTTTGCTTCTTTTACTTGTATCTGTTTGTATAAAACTATGTATATAAAATAAAATCTTACAACTGTTTACTTTGGCGCATACGTTATTATATAATAATTTAAGTATTTGGTGGGTTATCTTATCAACAATAAGTTTTCATTTTTCTTTCTCACTGATAGTCTACCTATGTTATGCAGGCTACCTCGGTACTGGGTAACAATGAGGCAGTTAAACAAGGTGGCCATATTTGTAATGACCTTAAAGCGGGACACTCATTAGGAGGGTCAGGGGGTACCTCCCATACCGTGTGAAAGGTATTTTCTAAATTGACACAACTAAACGTCCTAAACTAATTATTTTATCCATTTTAGAACTTAAATTTACAGAAATAAGCATAGGAAAAACTTTACTGTTCAGATAGTAAAAGTAGCACAATTACACTAATCGGTCCATCAGTTAATTTATTAATAATGCAACAAACAAAAATACACTTTCAACAATTGAAAATATTGTTAAATTACACACTAAAATCAACTGAATGAAGTGTAAAGTCCGACCGCGAGCAGAAAATAATTGGAAAACTATGTAGAGAAGTTTGTGAAACATCTTCTTTTACCAGACTTGTATAAAGGTTAATTGGCAAATTGGTAAAGTTTAAATTGTCAGTGCAATCTCAACACATTTCAATATAAAAACAAGAATACAGAATGTACTGTACAGTACGTACAGTATGTACAGTAAGTACACCAATAAACAATACGTTCAAGTGTATGCAATGTCCTTGTTGCTTTTATATTGTGAAAGAGTCAGTCAAGAACATTTTATTTTGGGATATAATATTAAATAATATTTAAAGCGGGACGTTACTTTGTTTATCTTTATCCTGCCAAAGCGGGACATAATAGCGTCCCCCGAGTAAATCTGGGGACAGCGGGACACTAACCTAAAAAGCGGGACTCTCCCGCCGAAAGCGGGACGGATGGTCACCTTAATTTAAACAGTATTTGCTATGTTTTATGTAAAAATATAAACATTTGAGACTAACGTGACGTTTACATTCAGTGTAGTAGCTAAAACTTTAATTTACGCCGTGGATATGTTTTAAAAATATACAGTAGTCCCTCGCTTATTCGCGGTTGGGAAAATTACAGCATTTTCCGCTAATACCTATAGTTTTTCAAAACCAAAACAAGAAACATATACTGTATACATGTAACAAGAAAGTACCTACTGTGCCTGTTGTGTCAAAAGATAAGCATTCCTTATTTATAGCAACAATCTTTCAAACCGTTATCAAAACTGACAAACAACGATGAGTCAATCCGGCGCCCGCATTTATCTCCATACAAAAGTTTAGCACATCTACAGTTTACTTACAGCTGTTTAGTTTTCTAAATCCAAACATCGATAATCGTATCAGGGTTGCGTAGCTAACTTGGATTTTATTTTTGCAGTTACCAAAGAGGTGTTGCATCTGGTTGTCATGTCTGCTAGTTTTCAAAACGTTGCGTCTACTTGAGTAAGTGTTTAGTGAACCTGTTATGTTTACTTTTATCTTTTTCCTTAAGTTGTTTATCCAAGTTATAATGTCATCAACCTCTGATAGGGCCAAGAAAAGGCAAAAAACGTTGGTTATTTTTTATTACGGCGGCCCCACTCCATATTTTGGATTATTGTTCAAAAGCACGAAAAGGTACGATATCCACAAAAAAAAAATTTTTTTCCTTTGAGCAAAGTTACTTTTTTCGAGTTTAAAGTAGGGCAAATTTTTTTTGGCGGAAGCACAAGTTGTGAATAGGCGCGGAGTGATACAAACGTCGTGACGTCACGGTACTCACTACTTAGACCTATCTTAGGGCTCCGAGAGGAAAACATTTCGTACTAATTTTTACGCTTTTACTAATTATTTCGCGTGGATATCGTATTTTTTCGTGATTTTGAACAATATTCCAAAACATCGTATGTGCCAAAAATAGCAAAAATCAACAAAAGTCAACGTTAACTAACCCTCCACCTCACACAAAGATTTATTAAAATCCCGCATTAAAACTACTTACCAGAAGCAAACAATCACTTATACACACTATTTAACGCACGAAATTCACTTACACACACTATTTCGCGCACAAAACAGAAATCATTGCACTTAAATTCTACACACACCTATTTACACAAAACCAGCAGATAATAGGATTCTGCCGCTAAAATAAGAACATGTTGCCAACCTTCCAAATGAAAATTATTACGTACAAAACATCTGGTTTGTAATTTTCCAACATAGAAGTAAAGTTACGTTTCGAACTATGTTACTTATAATTGTATATATAACAAAGCTATGTACATATACTACGCAAATAATTACAAATAGACCGACTTTTATCTTCGGCTAGTATAACAAAACTACCTTCAAAATCTAAAACATAAACGTCGAGTATTGAAAATATTATACTTCATTTTCTTGAGATATATTGATGAAAGAATTGTAATACTTTATAAAGTTCAAAAATGTTATTAAAGCACAATAGCAGCTGAAGAGAAGTTACAAATATACAGACTTATAACTTCAATTAGTATTACACAACTACCTTTGATATTGACAAATACAAAACATTCAATATTTACTCTAACAGTTTTAATAAAAATAGTTTGAATTGAAATATTATATAATATCTCTTATATATATATGTTTGTATGAGAGTTTATATAACTTATTCAATATATAAATGAAGGAGAGATTATATAATAGTTAAATTAAAACTTTTACAGTTTACCTCCGTTACAGTAAATATTCAATGTTTTGGTATGTCACTCTCAATGGTAGTTGTGTAATACTATTAGAAGTTTATTTTTGTAACTTCTATTGTGCTATAATAACATCGTCTGTCAAAATTTTTGAAAAACATGAAGTATTATTATTCTTTTAAAACCTTAATTCTACAATATGAGGTATTGTACTTTTAATACTCGCAATATCTCAACAAAAAAAGTAATTGCTACTATAGGCAAGTTAAAACATTTTTTAAAAAAGTTGTAAGTGATTACTAGTAGCTCACGCGAAGATGGAATCAACAAATGTTAAATATTATATAAGGTCTCCTACATTTATATATTTAATAAGTTATAACAGTACAATTAATAATTTATACTAATATAAAGAATTATTGTTCTATTTATAAGTTTCATAGAGTACAAATATAGTAATAGATTTTGCTGGCAGTGAACGTATGTTAACAAGCTAATGTTTTTACCATTTTTATTTCCTGGGGATATTGTGCGATAGAGAGTTAGAACAATCCGTGGCATATAAAAAAATTTTTCTATATAGTATTATATTGGTTTTTGAGGCTGTGGAAGGTACCTGTTTATTAACTTTTATGTAGGACTATTTTCTGGCGCGCAGAGAAGTTATGTATTCTTCCGCGGAAAATATCTCTATCTATGTTTTAAATTTTGAAGGTAATTGTGTAATTTCAAAGACCAAAATAATAATATAAAAACAAAATTTGTATTTGCCAACGAATGTTCTCATTCCCTATCGCACAATAACCCGAGGAAATGAAATTGTCAAAACAATGGCATCCGTAACATTTGTTCACTTCCAGCAAAAATTATAAATATTTGTCTATTCTATGGATCCTATACATAGAATAATAACTCTTGATATTATTATAAATTAGTATAAATTATCAATTATACTTTTATAACTTATGAAACATATAAATGTAAGAGATATTATATAATATTTCAATTCAAACTATTTTTATTAAAACTGTTAGAGTAAATATTGAATGTTTTGTATTTGTCAATATCAATGGTAGTTGTGTAATACTAATTGAAGTTATAAGTCTGTATATTTGTAACTTCTCTTCAGCTGCTATTGTGCTTTAATAACATTTTTAAACTTTATAAAGAATTACTATTCTTTCATCAATATATCTCAAGAAAATGAAGTGTAATATTTTCAATATTCGCCGTTTATGTTTTAGATTTTGAAGGTAGTTTTGTTATACTAGCCGAAGATAAAGTCGGTCTATTTGTAATTATTTGCGTAGTATATGT
The DNA here is from genome assembly GCA_036971475.1 of Prosapia bicincta. Lineage (NCBI taxonomy): Eukaryota > Metazoa > Arthropoda > Insecta > Hemiptera > Cercopidae > Prosapia > Prosapia bicincta. The sequence continues at coordinate 29,130,510 of JBAIZL010000002.1, forward strand.
ACATTAGCTTAGTTATATATACAATTATAAGTAACATAGTTCGAAAAATATTACTTGCGTGCATATTCGTAACTTTACTTCTATGTTGGAAAATTACAAAATTATACTTAGTTATCAGAGAAATACTAATTGTTAATGTTTTGAATTATTAAGGTTGCTGTGCAATATTAATTGAATATATAATAATTATTTTTACATTCAGTATGTTTCTTAATGATTGGGAAACCAGTGTACGACCAGATGTTTTGTACGTAATAATTTTCATTTGGAAGGTTGGCTACATGTTCTTAATTTAGCGGCAAGACACTGTGTGTAAGTAGGTGTGTGTAGAATTTAAGTGCAATAATTTCTTTTTTTGTGCATGAAATAGTGTGTGTAAGTGAATTTCGTGCGTGAAATAGTGTGTATAAGTGATTGTTTGCTTCTGGTAAGTAGTTTTAATGCGGGATTTTAATAAATCTTTGTGTGAGGTGGAGGGTTAGTTAACGTTGACTTTTGCTATTTTTGGCACATACGATATTTTGGAATATTGTTCAAAATCACGAAAAAATACGATATCCACGCGAAATAATTAGTTAAATCATAAAAATTAGTACAAAATATTTTCTTCTCGAAGCCCTAAGATAGGTCTAAATAGTGTGTACCGTGACGTCAGAGACGTTTGTATCACTCCGCGCCTATTCACAACTTGTGCTTCCGCCAAAAAAATTTCCCCTACTTTAAACTCCAAAAAAGTAACTTTGCTCAAAGGAAAAAAATTTTTTTTTGTGGATATCGTACCTTTTCGTGCTTTTGAACAATAATCCAAAATATGGAGTGGGGCCGCCGTAATAAATTTCAACCAAAACGTTATATGCCGTTGAATAGGAAAATTTACCTTTTAGATAAATTAATGTGTGGTGAAAGCATAGCATCTGTCGCGAAGCATCTAAGAGTTGAGTCAACAGTGCGTTACATAAAAAAGAATGAAGGAAATATAAGGAGGGCCAGAGAAGAGATATGCCAATCAGTCAGTGCCCCCCCTAGCATGAGAAAAAAATGAAATTTATCAATAAATTGAAAATGACAAGAAAAATATTATATGTTTAACTGGAATTTAAATGTAGGGTAATACGAAAGTCAATAGAAAATAATATTTAGCCTACTTGTACATTGAATTCTCTGAGTCAGTATTTCCTCTAGTGAACGGACTGTAATAGCCTATATTTATTGAAAAAGCGCCATCCACCGTTGGATGAAATACATGCTGTTATTACTTTTATTTTTATCCTGTTTTAAGAGCCTTATTAGGCTTTAAGTAGCATTTAAATGTTTGCAATCTTTATAGCTATCATTAATTTTTTTAAATCTTAACTTTTCGCTTGCGGTAAAATACGTAGTTTTTGAGTTAGCGCCTTAAGGTATAACAAAATAAGCATTGAAGTTACTTGACAATTGATAATTATGGGGAAATATTAAAATTGTCGAAAAATAATAAACAGCCTACTTTACTGTGACATAAAAACACAGAATTAGTCTCAATTTGAGTCTTTTTTATGTTGCTTATGCTTAAAACATAAGTATTAGAGTGGTGAAAATTCCATATTTTCTACGGGGGTGAATAAACCGAACCCCAACACAGACCCGTTATAGTTGTGGCCCCCCTTGACAAAATCCTGGGTGCGCCACTGCAATCAATTACCTCTGTGTGTCGTGATATAAACATCGAGAAAATGGGAATAGCTATGAGTGTGTGGATAGATGATCAATCCCAAAAAAGGATGCCACTGAGTGTTTATTCGTAAAAAAGCTAAGCGTTTGTATGACATTTTGTTCAGAACTGTAGTGAACGTACAGACAGTCAATCATTTTTAGCGAGTAAAGGCTGGTTTGACAAGTTCAAAAGACGGTTTTCTCTTAACAACGTGAAAATTGCCGGTGAATCAGCATCAGCGGATCATGAAATCGCCCACTCATTTCCAACGCGTTTTAAAAATCTTATTTCGGAGAAAAGCTACACAGTCCATCAAGTTTTTATTGAGAAAAGACTGGACTGTTTTGGCAAAGAATGCCTTCACGAACTTACTTATCTAAGAAGGATTGCGGGATTTAAGGCCGCAAAAGATCGTTTGTCTGTTCTACTGTGCTGTAGTGCTAGCGGTTACATGATGAAAGCAATTATAGTTTACAGATCCCTAAATCCTAGACCACTGAAAGGCAAGGGACAAGGATCGTTTGCGGGTGTTATGGAAGGCGAACAAAAAGTAATGGATAACCAGAGAACTGTTTACAGAATGGTTCCACTTTTGTGTTAAGAAGCGGAAAGTTTTTTGAAATCGATGTCCGTTCCTTTCAATGTTCTCATAATAGACAATTCGCCTGGGCACCCCGGACATCAATTCGTTACATCCTTAACGTGGAAGTGTTATTCCTGACATCACACACAACAGCCTCGATTCAACCTCTAGATCAGGGCGTCATCGTCATTTTTAACACGTTCATTGCCAAACTGGAAATTGGAATTTTGTGTGGTGGCCAAAGTTTTTTTATTGTTTTATTTAGTTATATAGTGCTCAAAATGAGTAAATATAATATTTACAAATTTTTATTATTATGTACTTAGGAATTATGGTCTCTAATATACATCACGCGATATATAATTCGGCCAAATGGTTACATAGTTTACAAATAAAAGCCATCTAAACGTATTAACTGTAATGAGTTTATAATTAGCTGACATTTATAATCAGGCAAAATTTGAAAAACTCTAGATTGCAATTCACTTATACATTCAAAATTTACAAAATGGTTTCAAAATCGAAAATTTTTTAGCATTGCAATCATGCAATTCAAAAAATAATAATGGAGCACCTGGACAGTTTTACACTCAGTTGTGGTGTTTATCCTCTTTTTATTTTTATAGCAATATCTGCAATCTTTTCTAGAAGTTGCATTTACTGTTTTGCCGGTGCTGAGACATCTCAGTTTGGCTTTTTCAATTTTAGTTAGCTTTTGTTGGACTCGGTCTGCTAGTGTCTTCTGTGTTGTTTGCGAGTCAGAATCTAGGAAAAACTCTTCCAACTCTGTAATTTAAAAAAAAAAATGTTTTTTTTTTTTGACGATCCGGCATGTCACTGACCCTTTTTGAGGGTCTGGGTGGTCACTCATAATAACAAAAATCAAAATCAACACTCAAATAATTAAAAACAGAACTTCAAAACGCTAAATTAATAAATAACTAAAAACAAAATTATTAATATGTTAACTTATTCAAACGCTACAACTGTGTACTCTGGTTGATAAGAACAAAACAAAATGGCTGGTGGCCATCCCCACTACAAAAAGGTCAATCCCTTCCGTAGTGGCCAATATATTACGCACAATTTCGCTGTGGCCGCTATAATAATTCACTTAGAATTTGGATAGTAACGGCCACGCGATATCGCGTGATTGGCAATGAACTTGTTAAAGGCTTCTATCTTCGGCGAATTATTAAATGCCATGGAAAACAACGAAAGTTTAACAGTGACCAATGGTGGAATATATTGCGAACTGCATTCCTAAAGTAAAAGAATCAGTGAACGAACTAAAACCATCATCGGTGCGTGCTTGTTGGAAGGAACTGTGTTAGCGAGGACGTCACGACAAAAGATCCCAGGGTTTTTACTGATATTGACTCAATAGCACAAGACATTAACGGTGAAGGATTTGAACGCATTAACAGTGAAGATGTCGACAATCTTTTGAAAAGTGGGAGCGAAGATTTGACTTGAGAAAAGCTGAAATAACTAATTACCGAACCTGTGCCTATCTCGGATTACGAAAACGAAGAAATCGTAAAAATGTGTCACCGTAGTTGACTTTAAAATCTGCCGGAGAAATTTTATGTTTAGGGAAACATTTAGGTAGTTGCAGCCGTTATTGATATTGATTCCCCTCTAGAAAGGGGATCAAAATATAATAGACACCTGGAAAAAGCACTATCGTCATATAAGTGTGTAAAGAAATAGAAAAAATTACACACAAAGTAAAATAACAACTCTTTTAAAATCTAACAGTTTTTGAAAGATTTTAATCTGAAATCAGGTGTTTAAAAATTTATAAATAAAAAAGTTATAAAAAAATGAGTAATACGTGTATTAATGTGTGAGTGCGCATAATTAATAGAATTTTCGTGTTTTGGATTGAAGGGAAACGTAAGTAAACAATAAAAATATATATGTAATTATGTAGTACGTGAATATACCATAATGTATTACAAGGGCACAATATGGCTGTAATTAATGTCAACATTTTTGATGTGGAACGTAACCCTCGCCTTTCCATATACAGTCGGTTTCAGTATTCGCGGTAAGTTCGGGGAACGTAACTCCCGCGAAAGCGAGGGACTACTGTATATAATATATTCACAAACAACAAAAACAAAATATTCAACTCATTTTCCCCTTTTCTCATTACTATTTAATTATTACAATAATATTAACACATTCAGTGATTGCGCGTTTTTAAATGCAACCCTTTTTTTTACCCGTCCCGCCCTAGCGACAACCATCCTCTAGCGAGCAGCCTCCGTCTCACAGGCACTTGAGGTTATTATCCCTATCGCAAGTGAATGAATAGGGAAATAGTTTGGCCATGTAGGAAGCCAGTGGTGGATTTAAGCGAGAGCTTTGATGGTCAAGCCCCCCTAACATGTAGGCCTAAAAGTGAAAGTTTTAAAACTATAAATGTTCCGCCCTAATTTATATCTACTGACAGTTAGTAGAATAACTACAGTACAAACCCATATTCATCACTATAATATAATCATTAATAAATACGCCCTCCCACAAAGTAATAAATAGGTGTAATTGACATTACACAATCATTAATTATCCTCTTTTACCATATATAGCCTATACAATACAAAACACTGTGAGAGAGCGTATTTATTAATGATTATATAATAACACCAATTATAGTGATTATTATGAATTTGTAAATATATTCTACTAATTAATGACTAGATTTAAATCAGGGCTGGACGCAAACATCGGAAATTTCATTTTGTTTTACATTATTAGTTTTAGTTTAAGTAAAACAATTTGCACTTTACCATATTTTGGAGACTGCATAAGCCCCCCCCCCCCTCTTAAATCCGCCACTTATTGTGGCTGGCATTAACCCAAGTTTGATAAAGGGTAGCAGAAGCTTGGAGCGAAGTGAGGTTAATGGTTAAGGCCGTACACCAACATGTTTGGGCTATATTTAAACAAATACAATAGCTCAATCAGCTGGTGATTATATCCCAGGGACTCAAGTTTTATTTACGTGGGTAGATAACGTCCGAGGCGAGAACCGAAGTGCTGACTAGTCCTCTTGGGACACGCGGTAAATAGTTGCATCATTAAACACGGCCGCCTTGTTACGACGTAATATAAACATTAATTGTTTAAAGTCAACTCCTACTTACGTTAACACAGAAAAATTTTATTTTAGTTACTTTTTATTAAATAATTACAGTTAATATAAATAAGGCAACATAATCTATGCGTTAAAACAGCTGTTCAACCACGTAACCTATAACATAAAATCAGCTGTTTTATGAATTCATATGTTATCACTTAGCCTATTTTAACCCAAATGGGACGAAATAACTATATTGCATACCTTGCCCCTTTTGCGAAAAGTTTTTCTCCCGTATAAAAATAAAATTATTTAAATAAATTTAACTAATGAATAAATATTTGAAAAAAACTGTATTAACATCAATTGTTACCCCATACAAGTTTAAAAATATCTATTTGTACTGGAAGATATGTGAACTAATAGAAAAATTGAAAAATGAATTTCAAAATGGAAGCCAATTTTCTTGTTAACAAGCTATTTTATTCCTTATATAGCCATCTTTATTTCTGCTAGAAATACTGGTGTACATTTGCGTGCCGTCTTCTGCCCTTCCTAACATCAAAGCACTGTTGTTTGTTGACGCGTTTCGGATTAACTCCATCATCAAAACTTTAAAGAGTACTCTTACATTATTAAACCAATAGACGTTCAGTTTATAGTTTTGATAATGTAGATAATCCAAAACGCGTTAACGAAGAGGAATGTTTTGATGTTAGGAAGGACAGAATATACTCAAGTTACATATGCTGTCGACTTTCTTATTTTATTTGTGATTTGTATAAATACAGTAAATCTAGCATTTTGGGACCAGGTAGTTATGTTTTAAATACACAAACAACACAATTTGAGTTGCTCAGTATTTATTAGTCAAATGAGAGTGTTAGTTAAACCTAAATACAAAAACATTTAAACATATTTTACACTTTAGTCTCTTACCTAGTCATAGTCTCCTGGTATTATACTCTAGATGTACGAAATAATGATGAAAATATTTCATTACAATTTTTTGGTATTAAGCTTGGCAAAAACAAACTGACACTGATTTTTTCAGCAGACGAGTTTCGCACTAGATCAGCGCATTATTCAATGCTGTGAGTCACGAACAAGACTGTTGCTCTGGTGTGTTGTTATGATTTGTATCTGTGGTGTGTTATTTATATGTTCATGTTATTGTTAAATATTTTCCTTCTTAAGTCCCAAATTAAGAATATTTTGGAAAAGAAACGTCTAGGGTTTTAACTTTTATAATTTTTATTCTAATTGAGTTCAAAAAGAATAGTTATTTGTAACAGGAAATAAGTTTTATTGATTAAAAAAGAAGGGTAAATTTTACAAGAATAAAAATGTTTCGAAAGGAGTTTTGTCAAAAACCTAAACAAAACGTACAAAACGCTATAAAACGAAAATTTATATACATTGCTTTTTGTTGTTGCTATTTACTGTTTTGTTTTTACTCACATTTATAATTAATTATAAATGTATTCAATTATAGCCTACTTAGAACAAATTATTATAGATTAAAAACGTTCGTTAGATAACAAACAAATGAAAAACAACCTTAACAAGTAATATACAATAATTATTCAGAGTCAAATAATTCCTACACTTAGACAAATTCCTACATTTGTCAAAGACAAATGTTATTTTAGTTACTTTTTATTACATAATTACAATAATAAATAATAATTAATATAAATATGTGTATACTAAAGACAGAATCACAATAATAAGTGACAAAATAGAAAGTAAATTAACTAATTAAATTTCATTTGATAAATTAATATTTGAAAAAACTGTATTAACCACACAAGTATCATCCACCACAAGTTTGATTGAAAACTTAAACAATGTGTGTGTATAAAGAAAGTGTAAACTAATAATATAGCAAGAATTAAAAGATTTAGGATTATCCTGCAGCTCATAGTCTCCTAGTGTTTCATTTTATTGAGACAAAGGTGTTGGTTGGGTGCATTCAATTACAAATATAGTATCCCTATATTTGAATATATAGGATAAACTTTGAATTTTGTTCCAAAAGCATCCAGCGACATAAGGGTGCTTGCTATGTCACATATTGAGAAAAATATTCCATATATCCAACAGAACAGCTTTAAAAAAAATCTTCATTTTTGTGTGGCGATCGCACCAAAATTAGAAAGTAAGTAAATAAATGCACATAGATACTTTAGTATGAATGTAAACACACTATGCGAAATTAATACGTTCTACTTAATTAAATGCAGAGATATTAAGTAATTTATGACAAGGTGTGGTCAACCCAAAATTAACTTGATTCATTTTGTTTTTAAGTTAGTCATTGTACCAACCAAAGTAAAAACCTGGTAATAAAGTGGGAAGTTATCGTGATTACGCACTGGTAAAGTGTACGCACTTGTAAGTGTGTGTGTGTGTGTGTGTGAGAGTAAGTGTGTGTGTGTGTGTGTGTGTGTGTGTGAGCGTGTGTGTGTGTAAAGAGGTACGGTGGCGATCACACCAAAGTAAGTAAGGATAAATGTACACAGATAAAGTTTTAGAGTTGAAGAAAAGGGTTAGGCACTTGACGGAAATAAATATTTTCCCTAGCATTCAAGGGGTGGGAGGGACAAAAATTGGTTGCTAGGGTTTACTAGAAATTCGCTAAGGTTTCGAGTTGTTGGCGCTAACGCATCCCGGTAGAAAAAGTGAAAGTTTAAAGAGTCCTGCCTCTAGCCCTCCTATTTTTTATATAAGTCTAAATAAAGTTAATTTACAAGTGAAAAAATAGTGTATTAGGTGACAATAGGAAATAACTAAATCTTACTTAGTTCCCAAACTAGTTAGTACAATACTTTTAGCGAAGTTCATCAATTCTCGTAACAACAGTACATCTAGTTTATAGACGTAACCCGGCTTTAATATTTAGCTACCAGTTACTTTTAAACAGGCCCGCCCAGAGAGGGGGCAAATGTCCAGGGGCCCGGGCTTCGGAGGGGTGTTTTTTTACTGTGGAAGTAATTACTCGTGTGGCGAGATCCATAAAAGAGATAAAACATTAATTATCAATAAAGTATAAAAAATACAATGTACAATTGTTCAAGTACTCAATAAATGAAATGTTTTATTCACACAAAATGTAATGTCTTAGTTGTTGCAAACGAACGGCAGTTTATTTCAACAAAACTAAACAAACACAGATTAGATTCAGTAGGCCTAGTTGGTTTTAGCACGGAAACAATAGCTTATTTATAATAATCATGCAAAATACAGGGCTGTACTTCCTACAGGCCTATGTAGGAAGTAATAAAGGGGCCCGTACTCATGTTTGTCCAGGTGCCCGAAATTTCTCTGGTCGGGCCTGCTTTTCCATATCAGTTTCTCAGCAAGATCAAAAAAGGTAAATGGATAGAGCTTAATCCACATTTTGCGGAAAATATTCTGGTATGTGTGCACAAGTGCACTGAAATGAACTTCTTTTAAATAAAATGAAAAACATATTAATTAAAGCTACCCACGTAATACAATTAACATGCGTGCTTATTTTTCGCGAACACTTACGAATACATTTTAGGAAATACTGATTTCTTAAAACTTTCCCTACAATATTGGTCTAAATCATATAAGAAATTAGATTCAGAAATAGAATTTCAGAAATTAGGTAAACATAGTTCTTAAGGATCGGATTTTTATGACAAAATGAGTTTTCAGGTAAAATGGTCGGATTTCAGCTAGAGAAATAAAAATATAAAGTGTATTTAGCTGTACAAATTAGCGTAATTTGGTGAGCTTATGTTAGTTATTTCCTACAATCAAAATATTATTTTTCACTGTTCCTAGAAACTTTTACTTTTATACATTCACGTCAACACTTCGAAACCTTACTAAAGTTGTTACCCCAGCAACAGATGTCATCCCCCATAACTGAGGGCTGGGGCAAATTGTTTCTGTCACATACGTAAAACCTATATGTTTACATTCTAATGAAAGTGTGGTCGCAACAGTACAATGCAGTAAGAAATGTGTACAAGTACAAGTATAAAAATGTCACTTTCCTCTTACAACTTCATAGTCTCCTGTTGCTCCATCACAATTTGACAAATCTCAGTTGTCACATTGATATTCAAGTAGAGGGGGAACTGGGACAGTAAAATTAATATAATAAACAAAACATTATAATAATTGTTATAAATCAAATAATAATAACTTGTATATATTAGGAGAGGCACAAAAACGTGCAAATCTTCATTCATTCTTTTCCATTTATTGAAATGAAAAGCGACAGCTTTCTTTATTGTCCCATTGAAAAATGTGCTTCTCAAAATGTTTAATCTAAAAATACGCCATGAAGTTTAGTTCCCAAAATGTTCCTATTTTGAGTTATAGAACTTTGTAAACCTTCTGTGTAACCAAAGGTCATTTATTTAAAACAGGAGGAACTGATAACTCTGAAACATGTGGTTTAACGAACATGAAAGAATGTTTGTGTACTTTGAGTTTACAATGTTTTTACGGCAACCACAGATTCATTCCTCTAGTTTCGAGGTTTTCATATAATTTTCTTATTCCTTTCTAAATTTGTTTAGATTAAAATATTAGTATAATTGAGTAGAGGTTTGTTTTAAAAAATGTAAATATTATAACATTTGCCTTGAAAATGGTTATTTTACCTTAATTGCCAAAGTGGGATGTCATACTGTAGTCTTTTTAAATTGAAAATATTTATTTATTTTATAGATAGCATTTTTATCGTCAATAAGAATGAAAGTATGTTAAAATGTTTTTATTATGCCGTCGCCCCAAAAAGGGAGATCTGCGTTCCCGACCCGTGTAACCTCCGATCCAAAGGCACCCAGCTACTTAAAAGGCATGGCCAGCTGGAGCCACATTATATAGGCTATAGTACTAAATTAGTCAGCGGTCCCATGTAGTAAATATGTCAGGTTTTGTTTCAAAAATAAGAAAATGTGTTATATATATTTTTTACACTTCTGTAAAACCACACCAAAATTACAAAGTAGGTATAATTATTGTGGCGACCACACAAAAATTTCAAAGTAAGTATTAATGTTGTGGCCACACCAAAATTAGAAAGTAAGTATTGATTTGTGGCAACCACACCAAAATTACAGAGTTAGTATTAATGTTGTGGTGACCCCAACAAAACTACAAATTAGGTATTAATGTTATGGCGACCACATCAAAATTACAAAGTAGGTATAATTGTTGTGGCGACCACAATAACATTTAAAAGTAAGTATTAATGTTTTGGCCACACCAAAATTACAAAGTAAGTGTTAATGTTGTGGCCACACCAAAATTACGAAGTATGTATTAATGTCGTGCGACCACACCAAAATTACAAAGTAAGTATTAATGATGTGGCCACACCAAAATTAGAAAGTAAGTATTGATTTGTGGCAACCACACCAAAATTACAGAGTTAGTATTAATGTTGTGGTGACCCCAACAAAACTACAAATTAGGTAATGTTATGGCAACCACATCAAAATTACAAAGTAGGTATAATTGTTGTGGCGACCACAATAACATTTAAAAGTAAATATTAATGTTTTGGCCACACCAAAATTACAAAGTAAGTGTTAATGTTGCGGCCACACCAAAATTACAAAGTAAGTATTAATGTTGTGGCCACACCAAAATTAGAAAGTAAGTATTGATTTGTGGCAACCACACCAAAATTAGAAAGTAAGTATTGATTTGTGGCAACCACACCAAAATTACAGAGTTAGTATTAATGTTGTGGTGACCCCAACAAAACTACAAATTAGGTATTAATGTTATGGCGACCACATCAAAATTACAAAGTAGGTAATTGTTGTGGCGACCACAATAACATTTAAAAGTAAATATTAATGTTTTGGCCACACCAAAATTACAAAGTAAGTGTTAATGTTGTGGCCACACCTAAATTACAAAGTAAGTATTAATATTGTGGCGACCCCAACAAAACTACAAATTAGGTATTAATATTATGGCGACCACACCAAAATTACAAAGTAGGTATAATTGTTGTGGCGACCACACCAAAATTACAAAGTAAGTGTTAATGTTGTGGCCTCACCAAAATTACGAAGTATGTATTAATGTCGTGCGACAACACCAAAATTACAAAGTAAGTGTTAATGTTGTGGCCACACCTAAATTACAAAGTAAGTATTAATGTTGTAGCGACCACACCAAAATTAGAAAGTATGGATGAATGTAAACAGATAGTTAAGTTTTACAGGTGTGTTGAAGAAAGGGTTAGGCACGTGACAAAAACGAAAAGATTTTTCCTAGTCCGCAATAGTGGGGCAAACATCTGTTGCTTGGGTTTAGCAGAAATTTAGTTGGTAAGGTTTTTAAGTGTTGGCGCTAAAGTATCTCAATATAAAAGTCAAAGCTTGTCAGTGCCTTAGAATAAAGTTAACTTATCAGTGAAAAATATTGTATTTGATGATAGTCAGTTACTAACCTCTGTCCTGGAATATATAGACTAAACAAATAGTTAAGTTTGTGCAGGTGTGTTCAAGAAGGGTTAGGCACGTGATAAAAACAAAGGATTTATCCAGTGCTCAATAGTGGGTCTCTAGTAAGGTTTGAACTGCAGCCGTTAACTTATTCCGGTATATAGTGAAAGTATTAAGTTTCCGTGCATAGCCCTCAGGGGAGCACGTGCCCCTAAGGATAAAAATATTACCCTATAGAACAGCGCTAGGTTTTTAGCTTCTCGACGACCCAACAATTGTGTAATTTAAAGTGCTAAAATAGCGTAAAATGATTTCTAGAGATAAAAATTTCCCAAAATTTTCCCGAGAGGGCTCCCCCTATGACCCTCCAAACATTGTCCTGGCTACGCCACTGATAGTGTACCCTCATACTCCTAATATAAGTACAAATATAAAGTCAATTTACCAGTGAACAATAGTGTTTTTATTACACTATAACAATATAAAATAACTCCTTAAACCCCCAAAGTATTAAAGTTTATAATAATAAATTATTTGATTATTTAAATTTTAGTGAATTTCATTACAGTTCCGCCACCAATCCGATTCCAGCTTATTCGGGAATCTATTCTGCATAAATAAAATTTTATACCCGGCAAAAAAATTTGCCAACGTTTTTAAAACTTGCCATAATTAGACATTAAAAAAGAGAAACACAAAACATTAATTATATTAAGCTTTGCCTTTTTTTAGGATCTAAGGTTAGATTACGTTTGTAAGAAAAAGGCGACAAGGTAACTAAGTAAGAAGAAATGACCACTAGACTATGCAGGACATTTATGTATATTTTGTATGTAATGAATCAGCCGATAAATTTTGATACAGATTCTTTGACATTGTTTATGTGAACGAATCTGTGCCCCACCCCTCCACTCTATACACTGCAAGACTTCTACATGCATTGTTACTATAGACCTACATAAAGCTCATAGTCTCCTGATGATTCATCTACTATGACAGAGGTGTTGTGGGCAACCGTTGTGACTACAGACAGACGTCACACTGTCACAGTCAGTCCAGGCGCCCGCCTACTCAGCTAATTTGAACAAACAAACATTGTTTTGTGTGAGAATCGATCTCATTATCGATTAGAGATTTATGGTGATGACTCTGCTTATTACGTGATAGGGACGCCATGTTTATACAAATCTGAATTCAGTTACCAACCATAAATATACTCGTGTAGAAACATAAATAAATAGCTTACATCTTGCCTTATGTTTTGCCAGGTTTGTACTTAACTGTATCCAATTAAGTTTTGAATTGTCAATTTTGTACAATTGCTGACATTGGCAGGAAAAATTATGATGTCTGGCGATCCAGAAAGTTGTCTAGAACCCAGGAAAAGCTATAAACCTGGTGGGGACACCACGAAAATAATAATAGAAAAAAAAATACATATATATTCCTTGATTATTCTGTTTATGTATTTTGCTAGCATGTTTGCAGGAACATTCTCTGGTATTTTATGATAAACTGTTTTAAAGCTTGGAATTTTGGGAAACGGTTTTTGTACAGTTAATAATGGCGTTAAGAGTTTTTATTTTGTTGTACTTGTCTATTTAGTACTACTAATACCATTTGAGCCAAATGAGCTGAGATATTTTTTTAATAAATTTTATAAAATTTAAACCTGAATACTTTTTAAAAAAATTTTAAACAATAAATACTCTCAGCATTGTAGACCAATGCAATATTAGGAGTACATAATACCAAGATGGTAGCTGAATTTTTTAGTTACTAGAGGATTTAATACTTATAAAAAAAAGTAGTGCCAATAGGGTTAAACCGAAACCATATCTGGGCATTCTCCACCTAGCCTCCTAGAAGGGACAATGCTGACTTGCAAAGCTGTGCAGTTCTGAAGGTGTGGGCCGTCCATCTTGTGGCTGTCCCATAGAGGGCACATCTGTTATTCTCCGCCTTGCTACCCAGTAGAGACAATGATGACTACGCTCTTCCACGTTTTGCAAAGCCTTGCAGTTTTATAGGTGTGGGCCGTCCACCTTGTGGGGCACATCTCTGTCACTCTCCGCCTTGCCTCCCAGTAGAGACAATGCTGACTTCGCTCTTCCACGTATTGCAAAGCCTTGCAGTTTTATAGGTGTGGGCCGTCCACCTTGTGGGGCACACCTCTGTCACTCTCCGTCTTGCCTCCCAGTAGAGACAATGCTGACTTCGCTCCTCCACGTCTTGCAAAGCTGTGCAGTTGTGAAGGTGTGGATCGTCCATCTGGAAGGAAACACCGAAGGCAACGTTTTGGGGGATAAAATTGATCGCGGCCAATACTTGAAGCTGTACCGTCCCCAGGGTAGAGCTTAATGACCAGCAGAGTTGGCCTAGAACCCAAGCGAATCAGAGAGACAATGCTGACTTCGCTCCTACACGTCTTGCAAAGCTGTGCAGTTGTGAAGGTGTGGACCGTCCATCTGGAAGGAAACACCGAAGGCAACGATTTGGGGGATAAAATTGATCGCGGCCAATACTTGAAGCTGTACCCGTCCCCTGGGTAGTGCTAAATGACCAGCAGAGTTGGCCTAGAACCCAAGCGAAACAGAGACAATGCGGGAAAGAAAACACTTAAGAACCAAATCCATAGACCTGGACGACGACCTTCTTCAAGAAATAATGTATGTATAGACCTAAGCGTTGGGAACGCCCCCGGATATTTATTTATTTGCTGACAGGAAGATACCTAAATAGATTTCCCCAAAATGTAAGTAAGGGGGGGGGATGTTGTTATTAACTTCCACTAGATAGTGTGGAGTTCTTTTCATTGACTTAAAAGATTTCAAGGCACAAACAACCCACTTTGCTGGGATCGGGCACAAGAGTTCGTAGGAGCAGTGAACTTTTTGGGTAGGAACTAGTTAAGAAGATGAATAAAACACGTCATTTAAATTAATCCACTATATTAATAACTAAATAACGTTCGTTTAATTATCTCACCGCCCTCAAAAACCCCCGATTGACCATTTGGGGCGATATTTTAGCTTCTGAAATTTTTTATCTCCATGCATCACCAGTTTTCAACGGTAGAAATGCACCCTGCACTCTCCAAAATACACAGTGAAAATTTGTAGAGATTTGTTGGAATCTTGCATTTTTCAACCCAATTAAACCCCTGCCGCCTTTATAAAGTCACCCCCTCATAACTCCGGCCATTTTCATTGGTAGGATTTGTCTCACAACCCTCCTAAACTTCCGACTAACCATTTTCGGGCAACATTCTCGACAACCTAAAGTTTTTTAGAATTTTTCAAATAATTATGCTTTTTAAATGCATTTTTTGAATTGGAATTTACGAAAAATAAACTCAACCACAAAAAACGAATCTCATACGAGATGATTCCCAAAATTCTGAAATCTTTTTATTACCCTTGTCTAACAAACAGGTAGGTAGTAAGTAGATTAAACAAAAATTTGCCTGGATAAAAACTACTTACTCTTTCTCGCTATTTCCCAAAAACGAAGACAAAAACCGAAATTGAAACTTCAGCACATTAAACATGAATATTTTTAATTGAAATTGTAGGTTAAAAAAATTTAACCGCACTTTCTTGCTTATTCCGTTTCACAATGCTGATTTACTAGGAATACATAATGTCATAGAAGGTCAAACTTTAAATCCCAGAACATAAAATAATGAAAATACAAATAGAAAGAAAGAGAGAGTGTGGGTCTGTGGATGTGCGTGTGTCTCTGCATATGCGTGTGTGTACGTGCATGCGTTTATTTGTGTGTGCGAGTGCTTGAGCGTATGTGTGCGCGCGCGCTCACACACGCAAAAATAGGCGCACGCGCTCACACACCTAAGAACAAATATCATCAAAATAAAATAAATACAAATATAAAAAAAACATTAAATAAATAAAAAGTAATAAAATATATAATAGAAAAAATACAAAATATAAAATACTAAAAAACAAAATGGCCCTGCTACACAGGTTTTAGGGATAGGGGTGTAATGTTAGCAGGCCTCCTCGTGGTGCACCCTGGGTAACGCTAAATCTGCTAACACCGATCGCCATACTGCGTCTACAAGAGCATTATTAGTGATCTTCAGGAGGAAGACAAAATGCACGGAGCGATCAACAAGACAAGACGACATAACCGCCTTTGTCAGGGCGTTGACATCCAGGAATGCCGGCGGTCCGAGCCCACCCAAATTGCCCACTGATGAACGCCGAACATCTTAAGTCCTGGGCAGATCCCGGGCAGACCCCGCTAGCCGTTACTGGGAGGCGCGGCGTCGAATGGTCGAAAAGCCAAAGACGGGCGTTGGGTAAAGTAAAGTAAGTAAGGTTTTAGAGAATGTATGTTCCACTTCTTTTATATCTGAATTTGTAGTTTTGTGTATGTATAATTGTGTTCCTGTCGTTTTTGTGTTTTTAATGGGAAAAACTTACACGTCCAATCATCGTACATGGAAATAGGACATCGCATTCCACTTTAGTTACATTGCAGTCTTCTGTGTGTCCCTTTGACGGTCTATATTTTATAAGAGAACAAAGTGGAATACTGATACTTTAGGCTTTGCAATGGCTCCATCAAATAAGAACATCGTTTCCTAATTTATTTAGTTATTTAAGTGTTTTAGAACGAGAGGACACAAGAGAAGAAGTTAATGGCAAAAACTTGGAATGTGGGTTAATATTTTTAAACTTAATTCCTAATTCCTAATAACATGCTGTAGACGTTACTTCAACTTGGATGTTTATTTCTCATTTATTTACTTGTTCAAGAACTATTTGTGAACATGTAAGGAGTGTGTGTGTGTGTGGGTGAAGTGTGATTTTGTGGTTGGTTGGTTGTGTGTGTGTGTGTGTGTGTGTGTGTGTGTGTGTGTGTGTGTGTGTGTGTGTGTGTGTGTGTGTGTGTGTGTGTGTGTGTGTGTGTGTAGGTGTGTGTGTGTGTGTGTGTTTGTGTGAGCGCGCGCGCGCAGGTGTGTGTGTGTGTGAACATTTGCACAGGAGTGAACACAACTCTGAACACGCAATGTTTATCTTTGCTTAGCAACATTTTAACAATCAATGCCTTTGTTGACATTTTATAGAAATATCTCCGCGAATGTTTCCCCATATTGTTACTAACATACTCATAGTAATTAGTTACTTTTAATTTATTATATGGAATATAAACATTTCTTGATAACATTCATTCATTCCTTCTATTGGCCCACACTCTCCTTATATATATCTTGTACGAGTTATTATAATTAGGCCCATGCTATCTAACGGGTGTTGCAACGCGCTCATGCTTACGTGGCTTTACATTTGTTCTGTAGTTGGCCTATTTGAAAACGCGCGTTGGAGCGTTGCAATGCTCTCATGTGGACGTAGCCGAAGAGTTATATTTCGTGCATACACATATTTATATTAGCGATTACAAATTACAATGTAACTCAAATAAAATTTTGGTTCGTTGACCTCAGTAGGGGTTGCAGGCGCGTATCCAGCGACTTGCTTTGGGGGGGGGGGGGGCGATCGATGCATTATATAAATATGTATATATATATATATATATATACATATATATATATGTATGTATGTGTGTGTGTGTGTGTGTGTGTGTGTGTGTGTGTGAGTGCGTGCGCGCGCGCGCGCGTGTATGTAAAAACATAGAACAAAAAATGTTCTTTCTACGCTTGCGTTAGAAATCGGTAACGTGATAAAGATTCGTAGCAAATTAGACTTTTTAATAAATAATTATTCCAGTTTCGATAACACTTATGGCTAGAGAATATTATTAATTTCATAATAAGCTATTATTATAAAAATAGTTTATTAATTAATATAAGTAGCTATTCTTCCAACACGAACAATTCCGGAGTTAACTGCGAATATTACGCTTGCAAAATTACGTATTGAAAATCATATGTTCGAGACTAAGCTTCACTAGCGCTATCTGTTGTTAAAACGTTTAGACGTTTACGAGGGTATGCCGAGGGAAAGCGTCACATTTTCAAATTAAAATTTTATTTTTTATTTACAATAAAAGACGAATTATCTTAAGTAAAAGTCTAATTTAATAGAAAGTCCTAAATTAATAATATATTGTCGATTTTTAAGCCAAAGTTCTTGAGGATTGGGGGGGCGATCGCCCCATCGCCCCCCCTCCCTTGGATACGCGCCTGGGGTTGACTCTTGTTTTAAAAAAACGTATTACTTGTTTCTTTTTAAAAAATGATTTAGGAATTCAATGAATATCATGGCATGTTCTGTTAAACAAGGACAAGAACCAGTAGTTCCTCATAGTCTCCTAATACAAGAAATTACGTTTTGGGATGTGTGAAGAAGCACATGTGCATCCACTGATAAATAAATAAATAATTATTTATTTAGTTTTTTAGTTATTTATTTCTTATTTAAGTTACAAGAGTTATTTTTCTAATGTTTCCTATAATTTTCAAAAAGGCGTTTAAAGCTTGAACAGCGTCCCACCAAAATTCAATAGACAAACAAATCCAGCCCGTGTTCTCATAAAAAATAAAATGTTACTGGATTAAACTGGCCCAGTTCGCTTTTGAACTGCGTTCAAAAACGTTGAAAATAGATGTTTTTTTTTATCCGGTAAACGTCACCGACATTTCAAGTAAACCTGATGTGTGAACACAGGCAGCAATTATATGCATTTTTTCAAAGTTCCAACTTTTGGGACGTTAATACCAGGAATTAATTTTTTTTGAGTTCGTGGGGATGTTACAACATAAAGTAATTTCTTTTCTTTTAATTTCGGTAACAAATATTACCATTACAGGAGTATTTTCATGAAAAATTTTTAAATCATTTTACACATCCATTTTTTTGGCCAAACGATCTCCAGATTGAGTTTAGTGGAGTGAAAGTTTGTGAAGTCAGTTGTATGAAAGTTTTAGGTATCAAGTGTCATACATGTGTGGGGCAAGAAGGGGGAGGGGTAGGGAAGGGGGAGGGAGTATGTCGCACAGGGAACGTTGTTAACATGTTCCGAAACTTCTGTTGAGTATTAGGAATACATAATAGTACAAGTGGTTAAACAGTTTGTGACTACGGTTTATATGTCAGAAACATCTGTTGGTTTCCAAGTGAACGTTGGCATACTACAATTTTTGTTATCTTTCTGGATAAAATTTTTTACATTTCTTAGTCACATTCAGTATATTTTAACACTGAACACGTTGGCTGCGAAAGGTCATAAGGTGATGAAATTTTTTATAATTTATTCCGAAGTTTTACTTTAGAAATAAAAGAATATAACATAAAAATTCATTTTGAGCCTTAAATATTGAAAAAATACGACAGCAGTTTGCGAGCGTCCCATGATTATAAGTATTTTATTTTTTATGTTATGCGTGTAATTCACATTTGAAACTGTCATAATTAATATAATAATGATCGCTGAAATAATAATTAAACATTATTTCGTGGAATAAAAACTAAAAATTAGCTTTTAAAATATTTAATAAAAATTATATATAAATTTGTGCGAAATTTGTGTATATAGGTCTATGATTGTTTTCAGTTTAGGCACTGTCAACTCTTTCCAGTTATTTATTCTTGACAATGGCGTGAGATTTGGTTTAGCAAACACATCTCATGCATAAATATTAGTAGCTTTCATAATATTCCAAAAATATGTCACCAGGAAGTAGTCTGAAACAGTCATTGGGTCTATTTTCTTCCGGGAATAGAACGATAAATGTATTTTCCTTTGTAAACAGAAAGTTGCGAAGCCCTAATGTACTAGGTGTCCATTGAGGATTATGTATTTCTTCTTCCAAATCGGAATCAGACAGTTCCTCTGTAGCTGGATCCAGGTCACTGTCATGACTTTCGTCGGCTCTTGGTATACTCAGTAGTCCCATTTGTAGGGTCTCTATTACACTCTACTGCATCATTGGTATTAAATAAACAGTCCTTAGAAATCTCAGGCACACCTTCCATGTCGCGAACCATGTCACTCACAGCCACGGACATGCACTAAGCTCTCCCTAACACTACTGACACCAAACTAACACTAATATTGACCAAACTAAAACAAACATCCGACATACGTCACTTTGACGCTGCAACACTCAACTAAGTCTCTTGTACAACGCTGGGTAGATAACATATCCGAATAAAATGCTGTCTCCGATTAGAGTTGGCCGCAGTGAATAAACCAAGATTGAAAACCTAGAAGACAATTTAAGTACAGAAATGTTGAATTTTACAGTCCATTACGTTCGGTGAATCTTATAAATCATTTAAACAATAGTTTAAGTATTAGTTTATAACTATCCAAACTTTGACAGTTCAAAGTTCGGATAGTCATAAACTAAAGAAATGTAGCATTTTTATTTACCACGTGCATGCCAGGAGATAACACGCAGAATATTCAATAACCCTACTTTAAATTTAAAACATTTTACACTGGTTACAAGTTCCTCGTCAGTGTGTCATTAATACGTAGTCAGTGTGTCATTAATACGTAGTCAGTGTGTCATTAATACGTCGTCAGTGTGTCATTAATACGCCGTCAGTGTGTCATTAATACGCCGTCAGTGTGTCATTAATACGCCGTCAGTGTGTCATTAATACGTCGTCAGTGTGTCATTAATACGCCGTCAGTGTGTCATTAATACGTCGTCAGTGTGTCATTAATACGCCGTCAGTGTGTCATTAATACGCCGTCAGTGTGTCATTAATACGCCGTCAGTGTGTCATTAATACGTCGTCAGTGTGTCATTAATACGCCGTCAGTGTGTCATTAATACGCCGTCAGTGTGTCATTAATACGCCGTCAGTGTGTCATTAATATGTCGTCAGTGTGTAAGCGTGTCATTAATACGTTGTGTGTCTCAAAGCTTTACGGCATGGGTTTAGCCCACCTAAAACCAAACCCGTGGCGTTCTCCTTAGCGTTGAGGCCATAAATTATCAAAGGATCTTATCAGTGATCCAGAAGTGCCGAGGGTGATCCAGAAGTGCCGAGGGTGATCCAGAAGTGACGAGGGTGATCCAGAAGTACCGAGGGTGATCCAGAAGTGACGAGGGTGATCCACAAGTAACGAGGGTTTCTGCGCTTTACTGTTTACTTTAGCAGTTTGTAATAAGTTTTAGATTATGTTTGATTAAGTTACACTAAGGTAAACCTCGGGTTGTTTGGTATAATTTTTCTTGATATTGAAGGCAGTTTTTTATATTACTGGACCTGGTTTTGTAATGTTAAACCTAATCATTCTAGTAATATATAGGCCTAAGTGGGTCGACATAGTCACTCAAGATTAACTGCAAGCGTCTCAGAAGTACGAGAGTAGGTGAGCTTAATTACAATTCATTGTTACTTTAGAATTCGAGGCGTATCGTGTCTGCAATGAAGTGTGCGCAACATTTGCGTCATTCCAGTGATGATCATCCGCTATGCTCAGTTGGGCACACGCCATTACCTCGGTTCCTTGCTTTTGTAAATTCCAATTAGGCTGTTACAACTGTCAGATTATGCCAGGTGCCCGCTTGTTTCATATTCCAAACACATTTAAATTGATCCCAGTTTACTTATAAAAAAAGTATTTTTCATTTGACTTTTATTTTAAACCAATGTATATTATTGCATTTATGTAATGTTAGGTGTAGAAATTCATCCTATAACATTGGTAGTTCCACCCAGCAAAAACAACACTAGTTCCGTACCGGCTCGGCTGTACCAACAGTCTGTGTAGGGCCTACTACGACTCCGCGTCGTCCTCGTCAGACCGAGCCGTTTGATGAAACGATGGAAGTTAAACAATATTTTGTATTATGTATGAAATAATAATTTTTGTATTAATGTAAATTCAGGTAAAATATATAATTTGATGAAAAAAGCCACATTTCCTGTGATTTTTAGGTACTCTATAGCTTAAAAATTTTATTTCCAGGCTTTTATTTTTGAAAGTTTTCTACCCCCATGTTTTCCTAACATTGAGCTCCCCCCCCCCCCGGAAAGTCTATCCTGGAGCAGCCCTCGACTCAGAGTTAGCAGCAGAAGAGGAAGTGTACTCTTCAGACACTCGATAGACACATTAACTCCGTACTTCCTAGAACTTCTGGTTTGGTAGTTACTACCCTCACCCCTCAATATAAGAGCATCCAAGCAGAAGGTTCCTGCAAGATCTGTGAGTGTTTTCTTGGCTATAGTTCTTCATCCCACTTTTCACGCAAATTTTACCGTTGTATTCTTTTCTTCAGGTTGGTATGAGGGCGTCTTTGTATAAACTCAAGTCTCCAGTCTGAGGGTTCCCTAAGCCCCGACTGCACACCTTGACTGAACTGATCAGACGGAGTAGAGTAGTTCTGGAAAGGGGTATAAAACGCAGGCTCTGGTTGGAGCATTCGTTCATTTCAAGGGCGGATCGGTGACCATCCAGGCCCTAAAATGGCCTCCGTCTCTTACATACTGTTACCACAGTCCAGTGACTGCCACTGAGGCGCCACGGCAATTTTTAAAAATTAATATTTTTCAACCAAATGTGTATGCGCTCACTTTGGTCTGTACAGCCGGCCGAACAGGGTTTCTCCACCTTTTAAAAAGTCGGAGAGGAAGAACTTCAGGACATTTCCGAACGGATGACTCATCGGCTTAAAACGATAAATTTACGTTTGCCCACAAGGCATGAATGTTTGCTACTATTTTATTCTGTATACAGGTTTTAAAATTGTGCAAAACCTGCTAAACGTTATACATGGTAGGGCAGATAAAACCCGCCTGGTTTTCAAAATGTTTATACAAGACAAGTAATACAATTTTTTTAAAATCAATTCCTACTTGAACTAATAAAGAAATATTTCTTTGTTTCTTTAAATTTTATAATATAGCCAATATTTTTTACATATAATAAAGTTAATACATATAGGTTTACATATATCAGAATAACAATATTAAGTGTCAAACTAGAAAAAGAATTTCCTTCCAATTTTCTTTTTCAAGTATGGGTTTGGGCTTTTATTATTATTATTTTTTTTTTACTATTTATACGCTTTTTTCGTCACTTAAGTTGTAGTCTTTTCGCTTTCCTTTCGCATTGTCCGTTTGTGAACTAAGATTCGATAGTATTAATCCAGTTTCTTTTATTTTATCGTTTTCGCTCATTTTTAATCCTAGAACTTTATTTACGATATTGTGTGGTAAACAAGGCAACAATTTAAGGTTGTACAATGGAGGTTTCGACATCAACCAGATGGTAACAAAATAATCCATATACATCTTTGAAATATAGTTTTCTAGTTATGGAGAAATTGGTTCATTCACAAAGCGGTAGACTTTAAACATGAAGATACTCAGTTCGAATCCGAGCTAGACCTCCCAAATTTTTATAACTAAAACTCCTTAGCTTAAGTAAGACTATTTACAGCCGATATATGACATTTTAAATTCATCAGCTCAAATAAAACTACTTACAACACAGACACGCAGCAGTCAAAAGTGCGTTTGGAGGGATTTCCCGTCTCCCTCCGTTTCGGGTCGTCGCTAGTCTCCAGATTCGGGATTCTATAAGCTTGAGGTTTGGATTCACGGGGACAATTTTCCACATGGTAAATAGTAGATATCTCACAACTCTTCTCTAAAACATAACCTATCCGTTAAAACAGCTGTTCTACCCCATAACCTGTAACATAAAATCATATGTTTTATGAAATTATATTTTATCACTTATTTTAAGCCAAATGGGACGAAATAACTATATTGCATACTTGGCCTATTTGGTGAAAGGTTTTTCCCATATAAAATGAATTCATTATTAATCACTTAAATATTAGTTTATGACTATCCGAACAAAAATTTAGTAAATTTGTTAAAACTTACTGAAACAGAACGTTTTCGGTCGCTATGTGGCGATCTTCATCAGTATCTTCTGCTTGGAGATGTCGGGTCAAGCGGTGACAGTTTTAAAGGTAGGTTTTCGATAGTAACAAAGAGTATATGTGATTTGTATTGTGTTTGTTCGTTTAATATGTTTGTATTCTGGTGTCTGTAAATTTATGTTCTAGTGTGTTGACAGGCACACAAAAACACAAAGTTCAAATATATTAAACGAACAAATATTATTGAAACGTATATTCGTTTCAATCTTCGAGGTAGTTTAAAGGTGGTTTTAAGGGACGATGTCACGACCGTTTCCTCGCTTTCTTACGCCACCTCAATCTATTTAATTATATTTAAATTTAGTATAATTTTAGGTTCTTTAGTTTTAGATAGTTACAATTAGTTTTAAACATTTATTTTATTTTGTTTTATTATTTGAAAATTTAATTTCAGTTAGGCGATGATAACCTTAATAGGTTTTTCGCCTGGAAAAAAATGTAAAAGTATTTTATTTTGTTTTATTTTGACTAGTTTTATTTATGTAACAAGTATTTGAAAATTTAATTTCAGTTAGGCGATGATAACCTTAATAGGTTTTTCGCCTGGAAAAAAAATGTAAAAGTATTTTATTTTGTTTTATTTTGACTAGTTTTATTTATGTAACAAGTATTTGAAAATTTAATTTCAGTTAGGCGATGATAACCTTAATAGGTTTTTCGCCTGGAAAAAAAATGTAAAAGTATTTTATTTTGTTTCAAATACAATTACAATTTGCACAGACTGAATATTACGTATAATTTACATTAAACACAAACTTGAAAGAACATTTATCCAATGAAAATATCATTAAACCTACTACCTGTGATTTCTGTTGCCCTAGTATCAATATTCACTGAAAGGTGGCGCGCGTTGTAACTCTTGGTCTTATTTCGCGCATCACAACCAATGGCGAAACAATTCAGTGAAGACGCCCGCCCAAATTCACAGGGCGGGCGTTGCTGAAGATGCATTATTAGTTTTGTTATCAGTAGGAGGAACAGAGGCGTTACAAGAAGGAATATCACAAGTTTCAGAGTTTATTGCGTAACGGAAATATGACGAGATACTAGGGTTATGGTATGGTATTCGATATGTCTAAGAGCCTAATTTCGTTGAACACAATGAAATGTATTCCACAGGCTAGGTTGATAGGAAAGTGGGTTTCCATTATTATAAAGTTCGTATATTATGTTGAAAAATCATTCAGATTACAAAAATAAAATTTACGAAATGATTAAAATGATACAAGATACAAAGCGATATATATAAATGTTTGATTATTTTTAAAATACGGCAAATGTTTTTGTTATTTGAAAAATCGTTTCACCAAGTTTTAGAAACTTTGGATGAGCAATAAACAAATAAATAACGAGTTCTTTTGATTGTTTGAGTGTATGTATATGTATGTGTGTATGGCGCTCCTGAGTACGTGCGGGCTCTTTGGCATGTGTGTGCACATTATTTATATTCAGAATGGTTTTTACTTAATAATAAATAAATAATAATTGAAAATGTCTAATAATAAAAATAATTTGTCAATTTACAATATTGCCGTAATGCATTTTACACTTACGAAATACAAATTAAGGCTTATTATTTTTAATTTCATTTTTAAAAAATTAAATAAAGAGGCCCAACCTGTGATTGAGTGGGTGGGAACTAAAATTTTTTATTGCAACGAGGTGTCACCGCACCAGCATAACCCTACGCTGTCGACAACAGTATCGTATCAGGGAACAATAAGTTGGTAGAAGTTAACCGAGAAAACACTTTCCCTTTCTCAACTGTTTTGTCCTCGTCACAATAAAAAATATAGGAATCTTAGGAAGCCTGGAGTAGACGAATATTTCCACTCCATCTGCAACGGCATAAGAGAACGTTTAGCAAATTATCTATAGGCCCGGAAAATATTTTACACACCACTAGAGTGGTAGAAGAATGGTGTTATCCAGACCACCTGAAATTTTAGAGGTTTTCCAGTCAATCTCGAATCCTAGACGTAGGTAACGATTTCCAATGGATCTGGAGTAATAGACCCAGGGTATATTTCCCAGACCACCTGTGGTAGAAGAAAGGGAAGTCAAGTTGGAATGGTAGAAAAAGGGAATGTTTTCAAACTACCTGAAATGGCAGATCAAGAGAACGACCTTTAATCCATCCGGAGGACTCCTTATTTTGAATCAATAAGAAGGGCGTGTTTTTAATCAATTTAAAATGGTAGACGAGGGAACGTTTTAAGCTGTAGATCTTCACTAAAATGACCAAAAGAAAGGCACAAAAAAGGGATTATACAACTACTTGAGCCCTCGATAGCGGTAGTTTCCCCTAGAGAATATGCCCTATAGAAAGGCTCTCCTACATCTTCTAGACTTCCTTCGTGTGTCTGTAGGAGGCGACGACCGAGTCACGCTCTTGCTGAAATAGCTTACAATAAAGGGTTTACAAATAGGCCTATAAACTAACACTTGGAAGATTGCAGATAAAAGTTTTGAATTTTTGAACTTTAAAGAAAGTAAAACTCTACAGAGCGAAATTACTTTTGTTTTTCCCCAAAACCTAATGCATTTTTTCAATTATTTTATTTTATAAGGAAAAGACCTATACCCTAAGTGGTTAAGGCGATTAAAGCCCGAATGGGCCATTGCCGCAATAGACAGATTGTAGATATCATTGGTAAATATTGGCCAAATGCTTTAGATTAATACTAATTTTTGTTTTTTGCCCCATCGGGCCTCAAGAACCAACCCAACCCTCGTGACAAACATCCTCAATCGAGCTCCCTCCGTTATTATCCCTAACGCGCGTGAAGGAAATGGGATTGATTGATTTCCGTAGATTATCAGAATAGGCTATATTGAAATGAAACAGTACGGTAAGTGTCGCGCTAAGAGCGGTATGACACAAACTAACAAGAGAGAAGCCTTAAGAGAAAAACGCCCGCGACAGATCAGGGAGGAACCCTGGAGCTACGATATCCTTATGGTAAAGGATAAGGAGAGATAATACCTCGCAAATACATTGTTAGTGAAGCTATGGTAGGGATGGCAGTGCCTCTTCTTCTGCTGCCTACTCGAATCTGAGTACATGCACATACAACATCCACACTAGGTAGATACCAACCCACTCACGACACACAGACGGCCAATGTTCTTACTTACCGCATAGCTCCAACCATAATACAAAAAATAAAAATATACATACTAATAGATTCTGTTTCACAGTGACGCAGGGGCGCATCCCCAGGGTGGTAGCTTAGCTCCAACGGAAGTACTAATTTGATTGCATGCCTTTTCAGTTTCGAATAGGCAGCAGAAGCAGAGGTGCATGTAATTCCTGCCATAGACTTACTAACAAGGTATTTAAGGTAATATCCCCCCTTATCCCTTAGCATAAGGCGATCCAAGCCTCCAGGGTTCCTGCATGATCTGTCGCGGGATTTTTCCTGGCAGGGTCTCCGTCTTGCCAGGTATTTTCATCCTGCTCTTAGTGCGACACTTACCGTACTGTTTCATTTCACTAACTCCTGATGTTCCATGGAAAGAGCTTATGAGGTTGGTACATGGGCAAATAATCCCTTTTCCTTCACTCGCGGTAGGGATACTCAAAACTGAAAGGCGTGGAAGTCAAAATTAGTACTTCCGTTGGAACTAATCTGCGACTCTGAATGTGGCCTTGAGTCTCCTGGAACATAACTTTGAGCAAATTAATATTAATTAGTATGTGTATTTTTTATGCGTATTATGGTTAAAGCTATGCGGTCAGTAGGGACAGCGGCCGTCTGTGTGGGGTCGTACCTACCCAGTGAGGAAATGAGTGTTGATGTTGTAAGTGCGTGGGCCTGTTTGTAGAACTTTGTTGCTAAGTGTCGGAGGTGTTTGATGAAAGCCATTTTCAAGTCAGTGTGAGGCATTGTTAATCTTGTACATCTAAGTGCCTAAGTGATTATTCGCAAAACCTTGTTTCGGAATAACTGGAGTCTGCGTGAGCGTGTGTTGCCTGCATGGCCCCAGACGGGTGAGTTTGCTGTGCAACATAGATACGTATATAGTAATTGTTGCTATTTTTAACGTGTTGGTAATGTGAGGGTCCAAAGTCAGGCCTCTGTCTAGTAGGACTCCCAGATATTTTTTTTTTACCCGGGTCTGAGCCCCCAAAACCCGCCCAGCCTTCGTGGCAAGCCATCCTCTAGCGAGCTACCTCCATCTCACATGCGCATGCGGTTAGTATCCTTGAGTGAAGGAAACGGGATTGATTGCCCATGTACCAAGCTCATAAGCTCTTTCCATGGAGAATCAGGAGATAGTGAAATGAAACAGTATTGTAAGTGTTGCGCTAAGAGCGGGATGAAAAAACCTGGCAAGAAAGAACCCTGCTAGGAAAAATCCAGGGACAGATCATGCAGGAACCCTGGGGGCTTGGATTACCTTATGCCAAGGATTAAAGAGAGGTATTACTTTGCTTATTCCTTATTATTACCTTGCAAATACCACTGGGTACGTTTTAGTGCTGCTTATCTGTCAAAAAGTAACATAACTGCAATTAGACTATCCTGGCAGTAAAAAATTGCCACATATATTTTTGCTTTAAATTGAATTTCTCAAAATATTATAGTTGATCTACTACACATAATTTCGGTCAAATCGCCAGAAAATTCTTCATTTATTTCCTTCGAAATCGCGTTTTCTTTAAACTTTAAAATTTACACATATAAATAAAAAAATATTTAATTAAAGAAAATCTATATTTTTTTTCAAATAATAACAACTTTTTAAAAACTCAATTTATTTGTAATTCAATAGATTTACCAATAATTTTCAGCGGTAGTTGTAAATGTTTAGAGAAACAGAAACTCAACACACTAGTTGTAAATGTTTAGAGAAACAGAAACTCAACACACTGTTTCTATTTTATAGGTTCCTAATACCAGGCTAAAAAAGAAGAATCTTTCAGGGAAACAATTGATTCTCAAAAAATAAACTGTTTTTTTTCAACTAACAACACTGCACCAATTTAATATGAAATGTATTTTTTAAATAGTCCGTGATGTTTTTCAACTTACGAAATGTGTAACGTCTTTCAAAAATGGGGTGTCAAGATTTTTGAAGATTCTCAAGTCGTGTTGTGCAACCTCAGTTTCTTATAATGTCGATCATCACTGTTCTTTACTTACATTGTACCAGGAACACATAAGTTAGCAGGAGTGTACAGTACCGTCTCTGAGAATAAGGCGATGTATTTCAGCCACAAGTTCTGATGTAAGGTTTTACATAATACTTAATAAGCATAGAAACATGCTTCAATAACTAGAATACTTGAATGTAAAATTGTATGCTTTAATTTACACATGCACATTTTGGGAACTATCGGTTAGATACGTAATCGGTTCTGCAACAAAAAACCACTACGTTTCGTAGAGGTTTTAATAAAGGAAATAATTCTACCTATAAAAGTTAAAATATTCAAAAATACGCGTCACTTTCTATCCGTTATATTGCGTCTAAATACCGCCCAAGACCATCTGTATGTAAATTTTGTTCCTATAAACATAAATAATTCAATGCAATGTCAACAAAAGGCAAAATCTAGTTTATGATTTTATAACAACGTCCCGTTGTCTCTGGACAACGTCCCGATGTCTCTAGACAAAGTCCCGTTTTTCAGAGATGTGTCCCGCTGTCCCGACTATCCTTTTTTCACGCTTATTTGTCCCGTTTTGCCAGAATAGTAATTGACACGACTTTTTCGATAATTTTTAAAATTATTTGAACCAGATAAATATTGAATACTTTAAACACAAGTGGAAGGTCTCATATTAATGATCTCAGAGAGGACAATTTAATGTACTGTCCCGTAGTTTACTGCCTTGACAATGATGCCAACAGCAACAGCTCTCGTCGGTGCATCCCATCGCTTACTACCCCGTTTTGCTCTTCTAGAAAACTCAGTTATATATGTCTACTTTCTTGTAGAAAAATAATTTATTTTGAGAAAGTGTATAATTTTTAAATTAATTTACTCGAAAAAAGTGTAACAAGGTAATTTAACCTTTGATTTGAAGGCGTAGAAAATGTATATCATGTATCGTCAACATGACATATATTCTAGATTATTGAAGGGAAAACATTTATAGCGACGTCTACAAAAACTTAATTAAACATACAAAGTATAAATTCCCTCAAGTCACGCTATGAGGCACATCAAAGTGAATTCAATAATAACATATGATTTCATCCAACAGCTGATTTTGTGTTATAGGTTATGTTGTAGAACAGCTGTTTAACATGTAGGTTATGTTACATTATGTATTGAACATTGTTAATAGGAAAAAGCTTATAGTTGAATAGTTTTAATCAGTTTATAAATATATTAATTTTTTAAAATTTGATAAATCTTTATAAAAATAATTCAATATAACGATGATAATAAGTAATGTATTTTTAATACAATTTTATGAAATGAAAACATTCTTAGGCGCGTCTGATAACAGATGTTTAGGTTATTTCTTATCACGTAAAAATGTCTTTCTCAATTCAAAATGTCTGTAGACGCGGCCTTAATTGTTTTCACTTCTTTCGGTACTTCCCCCAGTGCCAGAACCTTTTTTTAAAAAAAATATTTTTACGTTTTTTATTACATTTTATAAAGCAATAAAAAGTTTTAAATAGTTATATTATAGGCTACTTTCGAGTGTTATAAATAATTAAATTTTGTGTTAAAAACATAAAAGTTTTAAATGTTAGCTCTCTATTTATATAAGTTTAGATGAATTTAACAAAAGTTGAAGTATCGTAATTTTGATCTAAAAATAGTAATGCTGGGAAAGCATAAAATATGTCCTGGCCACTGTAAATGTGTTTTCGAGTCGATAAAATAACGGCTGGCCGGAAATAGCGTTAAACTAATTTAAATGACGCAAAATGTTTGAATTTTTTAAAAAATAGTTGAATAACCGTTAAATTACCAACTCCCGTTTAAAAGGTTTTTAGAATTACGTTTACATAGAAATTTGTAGTTTTTACGCAAGAGAATTCCTGCTTTAGGTGCTCTGTTCCGATTTACTAATCGATTAAACGTATCTAAATTTATCAATTACAATGTCTGGAAAGCATAAACTAAGTTCTGGTGACTGTGAAACACGTTTTCGAGCCGATAAAATAACGGCTGGACAGAAATGGGGTTGAGCAATTTGAATGATTTAAAGGATCGATTTTTTTTAAAAATATTTGTATAACCGGTCAAAATTACCAACTGTCGTTCAAAAAGTTTTTAGTTTCGATAGAAATTCGTAGTATTTCCTAGAGAATCCCTGTGCAATAAGGTTAGCTCCAATTCCCGGAACAATAAGTATTTTATCAACATCACAACTCGGAAACAAATTTCTAAAAACATGCGTCCATCGGATACAGAAATACACTTGCCTTCAGGCTTGGCGGTAAACGTTTTCCAGGAAAGCAGGTCTTTTATTATTGTGGCCATAGTTGGTGACGTCATTCTCTTCGCTACCGAGGCGACGGCAGTTCAGCATTTGTACTGTCTAGAGTTCTTCCACTCTTAAGGTCTAAGGTCACAGAGTCATTTTGAGTTTTAAACTACCTTATTCCCTGTGAGGTTCACACAATTAAATACGAGTATTAGTTACTCATTTTAGCAGTAAATAACCTCAGGAAACATTTTTATAGATATTTAAATTAGAAAACAAAGTTCATTGCAAACAAGTAATATAAACCAAAGTTTTTTTAAAAGTTAATCACTAAATCGACAAAACAATTTAATTTAGTTACTTTTTATTAAATAATTACAATCAATAAATATAAATAAAGTATGCGTTAAAACAGTCGTTCTACAACATAACCTGTAACATAAAATCAGCTGTTTTATGAAATCATATAACTTATTTTAAGCTAAATGGGATCGAAATAACTATATTGCATACCTTTCCCTTTGCAAACAAGTAATATAAACCAAAGTTTTTTTAAAAGTTAATCACTAAATCGACAAAACAATTTAATTTAGTTACTTTTTATTAAATAATTACAATCAATAAATATAAATAAAGTATGCGTTAAAACAGTTGTTCTACAACATAACCTGTAACATAAAATCAGCTGTTTTATGAAATCATATCACTTATTTTAAGCTAAATGGGACCGAAATAACTATATTGCATAGCTTTCCCTTTGCAAACAAGTAATATAAACCAAAGTTTTTTTAAAAGTTAATCACTAAATCGACAAAACAATTTAATTTAGTTACTTTTTTATTAAATAATTACAATCAATAAATATAAATAAAGTAACTATGCGTTAAAACAGTTGTTCTACAACATAACCTGTAACATAAAATCAGCTGTTTTATGAAATCATATCACTTATTTTAAGCTAAATGGGATCGAAATAACTATGTTGCATACCTTTCCCTTTGCAAACAAGTAATATAAACCAAAGTTTTTTTAAAAGTTAATCACTAAATCGACAAAACAATTTAATTTAGTTACTTTTTATTAAATAATTACAATCAATAAATATAAATAAAGTAACTATGCGTTAAAACAGTTGTTCTACAACATAACCTGTAACATAAAATCAGCTGTTTTATGAAATCATATAACTTATTTTAAGCTAAATGGGATCGAAATAACTATATTGCATACCTTTCCCTTTGCAAACAAGTAATATAAACCAAAGTTTTTTTAAAAGTTAATCACTAAATCGACAAAACAATTTAATTTAGTTACTTTTTATTAAATAATTACAATCAATAAATATAAATAAAGTAACTATGCGTTAAAACAGTTGTTCTACAACATAACCTGTAACATAAAATCAGCTGTTTTATGAAATCATATCACTTATTTTAAGCTAAATGGGACCGAAATAACTATATTGCATACCTTTCCCTTTGCAAACAAGTAATATAAACCAAAGTTTTTTTAAAAGTTAATCACTAAATCGACAAAACAATTTAATTTAGTTACTTTTTATTAAATAATTACAATCAATAAATATAAATAAAGTATGCGTTAAAACAGTTGTTCTACAACATAACCTGTAACATAAAATCAGCTGTTTTATGAAATCATATCACTTATTTTAAGCTAAATGGGACCGAAATAACTATATTGCATAGCTTTCCCTTTGCAAACAAGTAATATAAACCAAAGTTTTTTTAAAAGTTAATCACTAAATCGACAAAACAATTTAATTTAGTTACTTTTTATTAAATAATTACAATCAATAAATATAAATAAAGTAACTATGCGTTAAAACAGTTGTTCTACAACATAACCTGTAACATAAAATCAGCTGTTTTATGAAATCATATCACTTATTTTAAGCTAAATGGGACCGAAATAACTATATTGCATACCTTTCCCTTTGCAAACAAGTAATATAAACCAAAGTTTTTTTAAAAGTTAATCACTAAATCGACAAAACAATTTAATTTAGTTACTTTTTATTAAATAATTACAATCAATAAATATAAATAAAGTATGCGTTAAAACAGTTGTTCTACAACATAACCTGTAACATAAAATCAGCTGTTTTATGAAATCATATCACTTATTTTAAGCTAAATGGGACCGAAATAACTATATTGCATAGCTTTCCCTTTGCAAACAAGTAATATAAACCAAAGTTTTTTTAAAAGTTAATCACTAAATCGACAAAACAATTTAATTTAGTTACTTTTTATTAAATAATTACAATCAATAAATATAAATAAAGTAACTATGCGTTAAAACAGTTGTTCTACAACATAACCTGTAACATAAAATCAGCTGTTTTATGAAATCATATCACTTATTTTAAGCTAAATGGGACCGAAATAACTATATTGCATAGCTTTCCCTTTGCAAACAAGTAATATAAACCACAATTTTTAAAAAAGTTAATCACTAAATCGACAAAACAATTTAATTTAGTTACTTTTTATTAAATAATTACAATCAATAAATATAAATAAAGTAACTATGCGTTAAAACAGTTGTTCTACAACATAACCTGTAACATAAAATCAGCTGTTTTATGAAATCATATCACTTATTTTAAGCTAAATGGGACCGAAATAACTATATTGCATAGCTTTCCCTTTGCAAACAAGTAATATAAACCAAAGTTTTTTTAAAAGTTAATCACTAAATCGACAAAACAATTTAATTTAGTTACTTTTTATTAAATAATTACAATCAATAAATATAAATAAAGTATGCGTTAAAACAGTTGTTCTACAACATAACCTGTAACATAAAATCAGCTGTTTTATGAAATCATATCACTTATTTTAAGCTAAATGGGACCGAAATAACTATATTGCATAGCTTTCCCTTTGCAAACAAGTAATATAAACCAAAGTTTTTTTAAAAGTTAATCACTAAATCGACAAAACAATTTAATTTAGTTACTTTTTATTAAATAATTACAATCAATAAATATAAATAAAGTAACTATGCGTTAAAACAGTTGTTCTACAACATAACCTGTAACATAAAATCAGCTGTTTTATGAAATCATATCACTTATTTTAAGCTAAATGGGACCGAAATAACTATATTGCATACCTTTCCCTTTGCAAACAAGTAATATAAACCAAAGTTTTTTTAAAAGTTAATCACTAAATCGACAAAACAATTTAATTTAGTTACTTTTTATTAAATAATTACAATCAATAAATATAAATAAAGTATGCGTTAAAACAGTTGTTCTACAACATAACCTGTAACATAAAATCAGCTGTTTTATGAAATCATATCACTTATTTTAAGCTAAATGGGACCGAAATAACTATATTGCATAGCTTTCCCTTTGCAAACAAGTAATATAAACCAAAGTTTTTTTAAAAGTTAATCACTAAATCGACAAAACAATTTAATTTAGTTACTTTTTATTAAATAATTACAATCAATAAATATAAATAAAGTAACTATGCGTTAAAACAGTTGTTCTACAACATAACCTGTAACATAAAATCAGCTGTTTTATGAAATCATATCACTTATTTTAAGCTAAATGGGACCGAAATAACTATATTGCATAGCTTTCCCTTTGCAAACAAGTAATATAAACCACAATTTTTAAAAAAGTTAATCACTAAATCGACAAAACAATTTAATTTAGTTACTTTTTATTAAATAATTACAATCAATAAATATAAATAAAGTAACTATGCGTTAAAACAGTTGTTCTACAACATAACCTGTAACATAAAATCAGCTGTTTTATGAAATCATATCACTTATTTTAAGCTAAATGGGACCGAAATAACTATATTGCATAGCTTTCCCTTTGCAAACAAGTAATATAAACCAAAGTTTTTTTAAAAGTTAATCACTAAATCGACAAAACAATTTAATTTAGTTACTTTTTATTAAATAATTACAATCAATAAATATAAATAAAGTATGCGTTAAAACAGTTGTTCTACAACATAACCTGTAACATAAAATCAGCTGTTTTATGAAATCATATCACTTATTTTAAGCTAAATGGGACCGAAATAACTATATTGCATAGCTTTCCCTTTGCAAACAAGTAATATAAACCAAAGTTTTTTTAAAAGTTAATCACTAAATCGACAAAACAATTTAATTTAGTTACTTTTTATTAAATAATTACAATCAATAAATATAAATAAAGTAACTATGCGTTAAAACAGTTGTTCTACAACATAACCTGTAACATAAAATCAGCTGTTTTATGAAATCATATCACTTATTTTAAGCTAAATGGGACCGAAATAACTATATTGCATACCTTTCCCTTTGCAAACAAGTAATATAAACCAAAGTTTTTTTAAAAGTTAATCACTAAATCGACAAAACAATTTAATTTAGTTACTTTTTATTAAATAATTACAATCAATAAATATAAATAAAGTAACTATGCGTTAAAACAGTTGTTCTACAACATAACCTGTAACATAAAATCAGCTGTTTTATGAAATCATATCACTTATTTTAAGCTAAATGGGACCGAAATAACTATATTGCATACCTTTCCCTTTGCAAACAAGTAATATAAACCAAAGTTTTTTTAAAAGTTAATCACTAAATCGACAAAACAATTTAATTTAGTTACTTTTTATTAAATAATTACAATCAATAAATATAAATAAAGTAACTATGCGTTAAAACAGTTGTTCTACAACATAACCTGTAACATAAAATCAGCTGTTTTATGAAATCATATCACTTATTTTAAGCTAAATGGGACCGAAATAACTATATTGCATAGCTTTCCCTTTGCAAACAAGTAATATAAACCAAAGTTTTTTTAAAAGTTAATCACTAAATCGACAAAACAATTTAATTTAGTTACTTTTTATTAAATAATTACAATCAATAAATATAAATAAAGTAACTATGCGTTAAAACAGTTGTTCTACAACATAACCTGTAACATAAAATCAGCTGTTTTATGAAATCATATCACTTATTTTAAGCTAAATGGGACCGAAATAACTATATTGCATAGCTTTCCCTTTGCAAACAAGTAATATAAACCAAAGTTTTTTTAAAAGTTAATCACTAAATCGACAAAACAATTTAATTTAGTTACTTTTTATTAAATAATTACAATCAATAAATATAAATAAAGTATGCGTTAAAACAGTTGTTCTACAACATAACCTGTAACATAAAATCAGCTGTTTTATGAAATCATATCACTTATTTTAAGCTAAATGGGACCGAAATAACTATATTGCATAGCTTTCCCTTTGCAAACAAGTAATATAAACCAAAGTTTTTTTAAAAGTTAATCACTAAATCGACAAAACAATTTAATTTAGTTACTTTTTATTAAATAATTACAATCAATAAATATAAATAAAGTAACTATGCGTTAAAACAGTTGTTCTACAACATAACCTGTAACATAAAATCAGCTGTTTTATGAAATCATATCACTTATTTTAAGCTAAATGGGACCGAAATAACTATATTGCATAGCTTTCCCTTTGCAAACAAGTAATATAAACCAAAGTTTTTTTAAAAGTTAATCACTAAATCGACAAAACAATTTAATTTAGTTACTTTTTATTAAATAATTACAATCAATAAATATAAATAAAGTATGCGTTAAAACAGTTGTTCTACAACATAACCTGTAACATAAAATCAGCTGTTTTATGAAATCATATCACTTATTTTAAGCTAAATGGGACCGAAATAACTATATTGCATAGCTTTCCCTTTGCAAACAAGTAATATAAACCAAAGTTTTTTTAAAAGTTAATCACTAAATCGACAAAACAATTTAATTTAGTTACTTTTTATTAAATAATTACAATCAATAAATATAAATAAAGTATGCGTTAAAACAGTTGTTCTACAACATAACCTGTAACATAAAATCAGCTGTTTTATGAAATCATATCACTTATTTTAAGCTAAATGGGACCGAAATAACTATATTGCATAGCTTTCCCTTTGCAAACAAGTAATATAAACCAAAGTTTTTTTAAAAGTTAATCACTAAATCGACAAAACAATTTAATTTAGTTACTTTTTATTAAATAATTACAATCAATAAATATAAATAAAGTAACTATGCGTTAAAACAGTTGTTCTACAACATAACCTGTAACATAAAATCAGCTGTTTTATGAAATCATATCACTTATTTTAAGCTAAATGGGACCGAAATAACTATATTGCATAGCTTTCCCTTTGCAAACAAGTAATATAAACCAAAGTTTTTTTAAAAGTTAATCACTAAATCGACAAAACAATTTAATTTAGTTACTTTTTATTAAATAATTACAATCAATAAATATAAATAAAGTATGCGTTAAAACAGTTGTTCTACAACATAACCTGTAACATAAAATCAGCTGTTTTATGAAATCATATCACTTATTTTAAGCTAAATGGGACCGAAATAACTATATTGCATAGCTTTCCCTTTGCAAACAAG
This sequence comes from Prosapia bicincta, assembly GCA_036971475.1. Taxonomy (NCBI): domain Eukaryota; kingdom Metazoa; phylum Arthropoda; class Insecta; order Hemiptera; family Cercopidae; genus Prosapia; species Prosapia bicincta. The sequence goes on from JBAIZL010000002.1 coordinate 29,168,118, forward strand.
TAATATAAACCAAAGTTTTTTTAAAAGTTAATCACTAAATCGACAAAACAATTTAATTTAGTTACTTTTTATTAAATAATTACAATCAATAAATATAAATAAAGTATGCGTTAAAACAGTTGTTCTACAACATAACCTGTAACATAAAATCAGCTGTTTTATGAAATCATATCACTTATTTTAAGCTAAATGGGACCGAAATAACTATATTGCATACCTTTCCCTTTGCAAACAAGTAATATAAACCAAAGTTTTTTTAAAAGTTAATCACTAAATCGACAAAACAATTTAATTTAGTTACTTTTTATTAAATAATTACAATCAATAAATATAAATAAAGTAACTATGCGTTAAAACAGTTGTTCTACAACATAACCTGTAACATAAAATCAGCTGTTTTATGAAATCATATCACTTATTTTAAGCTAAATGGGACCGAAATAACTATATTGCATACCTTTCCCTTTGCAAACAAGTAATATAAACCAAAGTTTTTTTAAAAGTTAATCACTAAATCGACAAAACAATTTAATTTAGTTACTTTTTATTAAATAATTACAATCAATAAATATAAATAAAGTAACTATGCGTTAAAACAGTTGTTCTACAACATAACCTGTAACATAAAATCAGCTGTTTTATGAAATCATATCACTTATTTTAAGCTAAATGGGACCGAAATAACTATATTGCATACCTTTCCCTTTGCAAACAAGTAATATAAACCAAAGTTTTTTTAAAAGTTAATCACTAAATCGACAAAACAATTTAATTTAGTTACTTTTTATTAAATAATTACAATCAATAAATATAAATAAAGTAACTATGCGTTAAAACAGTTGTTCTACAACATAACCTGTAACATAAAATCAGCTGTTTTATGAAATCATATCACTTATTTTAAGCTAAATGGGACCGAAATAACTATATTGCATAGCTTTCCCTTTGCAAACAAGTAATATAAACCAAAGTTTTTTTAAAAGTTAATCACTAAATCGACAAAACAATTTAATTTAGTTACTTTTTATTAAATAATTACAATCAATAAATATAAATAAAGTAACTATGCGTTAAAACAGTTGTTCTACAACATAACCTGTAACATAAAATCAGCTGTTTTATGAAATCATATCACTTATTTTAAGCTAAATGGGACCGAAATAACTATATTGCATAGCTTTCCCTTTGCAAACAAGTAATATAAACCAAAGTTTTTTTAAAAGTTAATCACTAAATCGACAAAACAATTTAATTTAGTTACTTTTTATTAAATAATTACAATCAATAAATATAAATAAAGTATGCGTTAAAACAGTTGTTCTACAACATAACCTGTAACATAAAATCAGCTGTTTTATGAAATCATATCACTTATTTTAAGCTAAATGGGACCGAAATAACTATATTGCATAGCTTTCCCTTTGCAAACAAGTAATATAAACCAAAGTTTTTTTAAAAGTTAATCACTAAATCGACAAAACAATTTAATTTAGTTACTTTTTATTAAATAATTACAATCAATAAATATAAATAAAGTAACTATGCGTTAAAACAGTTGTTCTACAACATAACCTGTAACATAAAATCAGCTGTTTTATGAAATCATATCACTTATTTTAAGCTAAATGGGACCGAAATAACTATATTGCATAGCTTTCCCTTTGCAAACAAGTAATATAAACCAAAGTTTTTTTAAAAGTTAATCACTAAATCGACAAAACAATTTAATTTAGTTACTTTTTATTAAATAATTACAATCAATAAATATAAATAAAGTATGCGTTAAAACAGTTGTTCTACAACATAACCTGTAACATAAAATCAGCTGTTTTATGAAATCATATCACTTATTTTAAGCTAAATGGGACCGAAATAACTATATTGCATAGCTTTCCCTTTGCAAACAAGTAATATAAACCAAAGTTTTTTTAAAAGTTAATCACTAAATCGACAAAACAATTTAATTTAGTTACTTTTTATTAAATAATTACAATCAATAAATATAAATAAAGTATGCGTTAAAACAGTTGTTCTACAACATAACCTGTAACATAAAATCAGCTGTTTTATGAAATCATATCACTTATTTTAAGCTAAATGGGACCGAAATAACTATATTGCATAGCTTTCCCTTTGCAAACAAGTAATATAAACCAAAGTTTTTTTAAAAGTTAATCACTAAATCGACAAAACAATTTAATTTAGTTACTTTTTATTAAATAATTACAATCAATAAATATAAATAAAGTAACTATGCGTTAAAACAGTTGTTCTACAACATAACCTGTAACATAAAATCAGCTGTTTTATGAAATCATATCACTTATTTTAAGCTAAATGGGACCGAAATAACTATATTGCATACCTTTCCCTTTGCAAACAAGTAATATAAACCAAAGTTTTTTTAAAAGTTAATCACTAAATCGACAAAACAATTTAATTTAGTTACTTTTTATTAAATAATTACAATCAATAAATATAAATAAAGTATGCGTTAAAACAGTTGTTCTACAACATAACCTGTAACATAAAATCAGCTGTTTTATGAAATCATATCACTTATTTTAAGCTAAATGGGACCGAAATAACTATATTGCATAGCTTTCCCTTTGCAAACAAGTAATATAAACCAAAGTTTTTTTAAAAGTTAATCACTAAATCGACAAAACAATTTAATTTAGTTACTTTTTATTAAATAATTACAATCAATAAATATAAATAAAGTAACTATGCGTTAAAACAGTTGTTCTACAACATAACCTGTAACATAAAATCAGCTGTTTTATGAAATCATATCACTTATTTTAAGCTAAATGGGACCGAAATAACTATATTGCATACCTTTCCCTTTGCAAACAAGTAATATAAACCAAAGTTTTTTTAAAAGTTAATCACTAAATCGACAAAACAATTTAATTTAGTTACTTTTTATTAAATAATTACAATCAATAAATATAAATAAAGTAACTATGCGTTAAAACAGTTGTTCTACAACATAACCTGTAACATAAAATCAGCTGTTTTATGAAATCATATCACTTATTTTAAGCTAAATGGGACCGAAATAACTATATTGCATACCTTTCCCTTTGCAAACAAGTAATATAAACCAAAGTTTTTTTAAAAGTTAATCACTAAATCGACAAAACAATTTAATTTAGTTACTTTTTATTAAATAATTACAATCAATAAATATAAATAAAGTATGCGTTAAAACAGTTGTTCTACAACATAACCTGTAACATAAAATCAGCTGTTTTATGAAATCATATCACTTATTTTAAGCTAAATGGGACCGAAATAACTATATTGCATAGCTTTCCCTTTGCAAACAAGTAATATAAACCACAATTTTGAAAAAAGTTAATCACTAAATCGACAAAACAATTTAATTTAGTTACTTTTTATTAAATAATTACAATCAATAAATATAAATAAAGTTACTATGCGTTAAAACAGTTGTTCTACAACATAACCTGTAACATAAAATCAGCTGTTTTATGAAATCATATCACTTATTTTAAGCTAAATGGGACCGAAATAACTATATTGCATAGCTTTCCCTTTGCAAACAAGTAATATAAACCACAATTTTGAAAAAAGTTAATCACTAAATCGACAAAACAATTTAATTTAGTTACTTTTTATTAAATAATTACAATCAATAAATATAAATAAAGTAACTATGCGTTAAAACAGTTGTTCTACAACATAACCTGTAACATAAAATCAGCTGTTTTATGAAATCATATCACTTATTTTAAGCTAAATGGGACCGAAATAACTATATTGCATAGCTTTCCCTTTGCAAACAAGTAATATAAACCACAATTTTGAAAAAAGTTAATCACTAAATCGACAAAACAATTTAATTTAGTTACTTTTTATTAAATAATTACAATCAATAAATATAAATAAAGTAACTATGCGTTAAAACAGTTGTTCTACAACATAACCTGTAACATAAAATCAGCTGTTTTATGAAATCATATCACTTATTTTAAGCTAAATGGGACCGAAATAACTATATTGCATAGCTTTCCCTTTGCAAACAAGTAATATAAACCACAATTTTTAAAAAAGTTAATCACTAAATCGACAAAACAATTTAATTTAGTTACTTTTTATTAAATAATTACAATCAATAAATATAAATAAAGTAACTATGCGTTAAAACAGTTGTTCTACAACATAACCTGTAACATAAAATCAGCTGTTTTATGAAATCATATCACTTATTTTAAGCTAAATGGGACCGAAATAACTATATTGCATAGCTTTCCCTTTGCAAACAAGTAATATAAACCACAATTTTGAAAAAAGTTAATCACTAAATCGACAAAACAATTTAATTTAGTTACTTTTTATTAAATAATTACAATCAATAAATATAAATAAAGTAACTATGCGTTAAAACAGTTGTTCTACAACATAACCTGTAACATAAAATCAGCTGTTTTATGAAATCATATCACTTATTTTAAGCTAAATGGGACCGAAATAACTATATTGCATAGCTTTCCCTTTGCAAACAAGTAATATAAACCACAATTTTTAAAAAAGTTAATCACTAAATCGACAAAACAATTTAATTTAGTTACTTTTTATTAAATAATTACAATCAATAAATATAAATAAAGTAACTATGCGTTAAAACAGTTGTTCTACAACATAACCTGTAACATAAAATCAGCTGTTTTATGAAATCATATCACTTATTTTAAGCTAAATGGGATCGAAATAACTATGTTGCATACCTTTCCCTTTGCAAACAAGTAATATAAACCAAAGTTTTTTTAAAAGTTAATCACTAAATCGACAAAACAATTTAATTTAGTTACTTTTTATTAAATAATTACAATCAATAAATATAAATAAAGTAACTATGCGTTAAAACAGTTGTTCTACAACATAACCTGTAACATAAAATCAGCTGTTTTATGAAATCATATAACTTATTTTAAGCTAAATGGGATCGAAATAACTATATTGCATACCTTTCCCTTTGCAAACAAGTAATATAAACCAAAGTTTTTTTAAAAGTTAATCACTAAATCGACAAAACAATTTAATTTAGTTACTTTTTATTAAATAATTACAATCAATAAATATAAATAAAGTAACTATGCGTTAAAACAGTTGTTCTACAACATAACCTGTAACATAAAATCAGCTGTTTTATGAAATCATATCACTTATTTTAAGCTAAATGGGACCGAAATAACTATATTGCATACCTTTCCCTTTGCAAACAAGTAATATAAACCAAAGTTTTTTTAAAAGTTAATCACTAAATCGACAAAACAATTTAATTTAGTTACTTTTTATTAAATAATTACAATCAATAAATATAAATAAAGTATGCGTTAAAACAGTTGTTCTACAACATAACCTGTAACATAAAATCAGCTGTTTTATGAAATCATATCACTTATTTTAAGCTAAATGGGACCGAAATAACTATATTGCATAGCTTTCCCTTTGCAAACAAGTAATATAAACCAAAGTTTTTTTAAAAGTTAATCACTAAATCGACAAAACAATTTAATTTAGTTACTTTTTATTAAATAATTACAATCAATAAATATAAATAAAGTAACTATGCGTTAAAACAGTTGTTCTACAACATAACCTGTAACATAAAATCAGCTGTTTTATGAAATCATATCACTTATTTTAAGCTAAATGGGACGAAATAACTATGTTGCATGCCCTTCCCCTTTTGTGAAAAGATTTTTCCCATATAAAACTAAAATTAATTAACGAATTAATATTTGAAAAACTGTACTGAAATCAAGAATTTTATCGATAATTGAAATTTTGAACAAGATATAGGTATATGGAGAGTGAACTAATAAAAGGATTGGAAAATAGAAAAGCTTTCGTCGGCAAGTTTAAATACTCTTACTCAATGCCTGGGAATCTGAGAAACTTTTAATGAAAATTCAATGCTCTAAACATTTTTGCTGTTTCAGGTCAAACCAAACGTACATCTAATGTCTAATGTGGCAACACTGGAATGCGAAGGCAGCACTTTCTTGCTTAGCTATATGTAACTATTGGCGGAATGACACGAGTACTTATATAAAGAGAATCTTACAGCGATAAATAACACATTTAGTATTATGTAATAATAAAAGTAGAGAGGAAAACTTACGAACACACAAGAAAACAACCGTGTTCAGTTATACAAACACGGACTGACATCATCTGTCACTTACAACAGATGTGTTACACTCTTGAATTTTGTAGTCTATTACGATCGGTGAAGCTTAATTAATCACTTTTACATTATTTTATGACTATCCGAACATTAAATTTTGTACATTTGTAAAAACTTACGGAGACAGAACGTTTTAAATCGCTTCGAGGCGATTTTCATCAGTGTCTAAATTTTCCGCTTGGAGTTGTTGTTAGGTTAATTAAGCGGTTATAATGCTTTGTTTTGTGTAGACAAATTTACAAAATTAAAGTTTCTGATAAGTTTAGTCATAAACCAATACAAACAAAAGGGATTAGATATGTTAAGTTTCATTGGTGTTAAAAATACAAAATGTTTGGTAAATGCAACTCACTGATGAGGAGCCCTGTACCTGGAATCCCCACTGCCCTCTATTTAATCGTTTAACACAGGGGTTATCAAGCTTATAAACACTGCTTGAAGACGTTTTAGCTTGGGTTCTCTGCTAACCCTCTAAGCAGAGGGTTTAGTTGGATTCCCATACGTCCCGGTTTTGCCCTCAATGTTCAAGTATTCCAAGAAAGGTTTTCGGGGGCATCAAATTGTTCCTATTTTAAAATGCAATGTGGAAAATACAAAAAAAAAATGTTTGCGAAAGAACACTCGTGGAAACTTTGGACACTAATAAATAACAAGAAGCTGTCTTTATTCAAAACCAACCAAAAAGATTGCTCAAGGAAAACAATGTTGAGACGTTCACAGAGGAAATTCTCGGGACAAGCAATTTTTCAACAAACTTAGGAATTCTTGGATAAGTGTGACCAAGTACCTTCATCACTTATCCATCCTTATCTGGATGATGCTTAAAACCGCCCCTGCTCGAAAAGAATAGAAATCATCTTGACTTATTTGACATCACAGCACATTTTCTCCAGAAAATAGTTTTGGTTTATAAATTTGTCATAAAGAGTACAATCACAGTTTTATGGGACTAATAGATTCACGAAGAAAACAATAAGTGGGAGAATTTTAATTCGGGTGAAGTATTACACACATACACTGCTGAGAATGTGTTCCAATAGGGTGGAAGAGCGAAGGAATTTCCGTGTTATTGGAGAAGAACCATGGCGAAGAATCGACCAGACGGGAGATCCATTTGAAACGTTAGTTAGAAGCATCCAAAGCGGTTTTAGGATTACATCCGGGGGGAGGGGGTCTGGGACTGCCCTGGTCATCAGAACAATAGTGAAATAATGTATGTGTAGAGAATATTTCACAAGTGAATATAAACTTTTAAATATCCACTTATTTTGAAGTAATGCAACTATACATAGTGTGAATTTTGAGTGGCTGTGTGGCCACGTACTCTAGTGGAGCATGTAAAGGGAATTTTACGAGATACTTCTCTTTGAGAGGAATAGGCCTCGGCCGGGTAGGATCAGGGAGATCCTTGAGTGACTTCCTTGTTTGGGACAGGAAGCCTGGAATGAATATGAGAGACATTTGCCGAAGATGCGCTAAGGCAGGGGGGGGGCAGAAGGTTTTCAGGAGGGCGTGGATACTTATATAATAGTATTCTTATAGTTACTGTAGTTTCTCGATTGCCTACAGACGAGAGGTGTGCGTTAGGCAAACCAGCGTCAATTTATGATGTGACGTGACATGCGTACTGAACTACGCCATTGTTTTTTGTAGTATCTAGTCTTGATAGACCCATGTGATTAAGTTATGGTCTCTGTACCCAAGGATAACATCTCTGGAGCTTAGGTTGTTTATTATAAGTGTAAATAATTATTATATACCAATTTTAAACTACTTAACTAAGTGAATACGTAATTGTTTACTTGCTGACGCGTTTCAAAACGATCGTCCCTTTTACGAAGCTAACCCCCTACTGGCGGCATTTTGGCATTTTACAAACAGTATGATGGGGATAGATTTATGACAGTGGATTGGGGTGATCTTTTAATACATTTTCCCTGTATACTGCGTAGTGTTTGCAGATTTCATATTTTAAGGTAATTAGTTTTTTTACTCCGTTTATTATATACTCTTTTACTCCGGTTTAATGTGACAAAACCTATTTTTACCTACGTTATGTATTTTTAACTGTTTCTCAAGGTGCAAAATAGGTTAGGCCCGAATCGAGTCTATCACTGTACGATTGCAACATTACGACACACAGGGGGGGGGCAGTGCCTAAAAGATCGTTAACCACAGGGCTAAAGCGTTTAACTGAATGCCTCCTATCAAGAGCAACAGATTCCAAGGTCCAACGGGATGTGTTTATGCCCATCTACCCATAAGTCCCGAATCTGAGGGTCCGGCCCTTAGGTAAGGCCAACCGAGAGTGGATAGATCCGATTGCTCTACTTGGACCTAACTAATTACAAGAGGTATTAAGGAAGGGAAACCTGACCGTACTGAAGGTTTATTGATCTTGAATAGTTCTGGAATTGGAGTTCGTCTTGTCCCAGGGGAGTGGTCACCAGTCCAGGCCTTACAACAAGGTAGCAAGACGCTGCTGTTCCGCAGGTAGTGCCACGAATACTGTCTCCCACCCCTGTTGTGGCTAGTCAACCGGGCGGGAATCACAAGTTTCAAGTTGGATTCGTGGCAGTAGTTGTTTATTACTAAATATTAGGAAGTCCAAAGAGTATATGTGATGAAGTGGGTTCAGGGCCCCTAATGTATGTCAAGAGAAAAACCTAATGTATGTACTCTGGCTAAAACCTAATTAAGGAAATGATATTCCAGGCGGCGATGCAAGATTACAGTAAAACATGTGTAAGGGAAACCTTTAGCAATTCTAGATCCTATCTTGCTAAAGCTTTTGACAGGTTGTCATCTTTCGAGAGTCATAAAATTTTATTAAAGCTATTTGTATTCGTATAAAATCTGAATCGGAAATTATAAGTCATAAAGCAAAGTTTAATTATTTTTAAAGTACCCGTGACCAATATTTGCCTAACGCGGATCTTTGCCCGAACCTCTAAATTAAAAGAGCAATGTCCATATAGCGCCCATGTAAGGGTTAATTGCTCAAAGTGTCAACATAGCTTTTAAATTCAATCAGTTTTGTTTGAACAATCCTCGAAAACAAATTATTTTAGAAGGTAATTAATAAAACAATGACACAACCCTTAATGTTCACATTTTGCACCTTTTTCGAACATGATTGTTATTAACAACTTTGAGAAACTGTGTATTTAAAAAAAAAATTTGTTTAATAAAACCTTTTAACCACAAAAAAGTTTTATATAAATCCTTAAGTACATTCCGATTGCCAAGCAATTATTTTCATAGAATTATTACAAGATTAACTGATTTTTATTCACTATATTCATGGTTAATTTTCACCAACAATCAAATGTTTGTAGTATAAATAATGTTTAACTCCATTTTTTGCATGACACTGGTTTTCTCAAAAACTACTTAGCTTACAGTTCTAGGATCTATTTTATTCTATTTAGCACGTCAAAACCCATAAGAAACAATTGAATTCGCCCCTTAATCTAGCTTACGTATGTAAGCATACGTTTGTTAGAATTATAATTTCATCTCAGTTTTGCCCAATAGTTAGTACAGCCTGTGATTGTGGTTAGTGTGGTTTATTTATCATATCAGTACTAATTTAGACCACTTATGTCTAGCTAGACTGTAATCAAATCACCAATGATAACGGCTATGCTTATAACAATGGCGTCGCCAAAAAAGCAAGCATTAAGGGATTTTTTAAGTGCGCCTAGAGTCTTAATCTTCAGTGAAATGAGCGACAATCACAGAACTATACCTGGTCTGTGTGTTCCACACTCTTCGTAAGAGTGTTTTTTTAAAAATATTTTCTGATTTCCACCGCACTTCAACTGGCGAGTTCAACGTCATTTAAGCGTGTTTAAAATCATCCTCAAGAAAGCTTCGTCAATATTTTTTTACAATTTGTTATAAGGTTTTATGATATTTTTTTAAAACATATTTCCATAAGTTTATATTTATTTCTATATTTTTGTATCTTTATCTTTTTAATGATCGTCAACTAAATCCAGGCCTTGACGGTAGGAGAGGGTTTAGAGACAAGGCTTCATATTCCTTCATTGTTTTTCCCATAGCTGTATCCACTTTCGTATACTTCAGCTTTCTTCATTCTCCTTCCAAGTTTAACTGCAATGGGTAGGGGAAGTGTAGCTAGGTCGCTTATATCACGCATCCCGGATTCGGCATCGCTTGGTTGAATGACCTTGGCGGTGTTAGGGGTAGCTTGGACACTTATTTCACGCATTCCGGATTCGGTATCCCTTGGTTGAATGACCTAGGTGGTGTTAAGGGTAGCCGGGTCGATTATTTCAAAGCATCCCGGATTCGGTATCCCTTGGTTGAATGACCTAGGTGGTGTTAACCTTCAATCACACGCGCCAACTATTTGGACATAAACACACGCGCGGGGTATTTTCCACCCCATTTCTTATCTAAAAAAAAAGTTAATTATCACTAAATTTTTATCTTTATAAAATAGTGTGTGTGAATGTTGTTGTTTATAAAACGTTTTATAGTATTTTTATGGGTGTATCACTTGTAGATATTTTTTGTAGTACTATAGTCTAAATGCACGTAAATTGACGTTCTAAATTGTATCTTTTTTTTCAAATTAAAATTAGACATTTATTCATACATTTTAGGAAGTTGTAATGGCTAGATTCTTTAGAGGACTTTTCAAAAAGTTAGACGACATAAATACAACAATAGGTTTATTTGAAAAAAAATTATGTAAATTCAGCTTGAAAATCGTAAAAATTTGCCACACTCAAAATTTAAAATTACTCGTTATAATGAAAAATAATACTTATTACTATGCAATGTATTTCATATTTAGTGCAGTAAACATTAGTAAATACCTTTTTACATTTGAATAAAATATTTCAAAAAAATATACACACATATAAGGTGAAAACAAATTAGCTAAATACATAACTGTGTACAGAAGTATTGGTTTAGAAGTAAACATTAGTTCAGGCCAAATTAAAAATCTAAGTAAAAAAAATTTAAAAAGTAAAGATATTTTATTTTAATTAATATTTTCAAAATGTATTTTTTATTCAGGTGCACATTCTTCACAGTATATAAAGGAATGCTCCCTACAAAGTAATTTGTTGCAGTTGCAGCATGAAGTGGTTGTCTTCCGGTCTTTTTGCCGCGGGCAAACTTCGCATCGTCCAGAACTTCTTTTATTTTTTTTTTCTTGAGTTTTCTCAACACCACTTATGCGTTTCACACCTGCTTTTAGATGCAAAGGTAGTCCTGGCAGTAAGGCTCTTGATGCAATATGGGGTTTTGAAAGTTCTTGACCCAGTTGCTTTAAAAATGCTTTCCGTGGAATTGTTTTTTCGTGCTTCATATTGTTTCTATAAATGACTAATGCATTAATTGCAGCTATGTCGAGCATTCCAAAAAAAAGGGTAAGAGGCCAACGCTTACATTTTCTGGAAACAGTATATTCTGCACACAGTTTATCAACAATATCAACGCTCCCTTTGCCTAAGTTATAGTCGGTTATCATTTCCGGTTTCTTTAAATCCCCTGTAGACAAATCTATTTTATCATCATGATGCATTGTTGATGCCAATATCACAACTCTGTTTTTTTTGGGAGAATAAGAAACTATGGTCATATCTTTGGAAAACCCGAAGATACTTGAACCCTGTATTCGTTTTTTGCACGTCATCTCTGGAGGAAGTTCTCTTTTGTTTAATCTCATTGTGCCAGTTACAGTAAGACTGTGGTGGTGCAACAAGTCATTTGCCATTGGTACACTCATAAACCAGTTGTCTGTAAAGATATTTCTCTTAGAACCAGAAATTGGGTTCACTAACCTTTTCACTACATCAGACGCTGCCTTAGACACTTGGTGTGGTCCAGCTGGTTGTTGGCCGCAATATACCTCCATATTGTGTGTGTAAAACCATCTAGCATCTGCTAAAATAAAAATTTTAATTCCATATTTAGAAGGTTTATTTTTCATATATTGCCTGAAGGGGCAATTCCCACGAAAAGGCTGAAGTCTTTCGTCAACTGTCATGTACTCTGAAGGACTAAATGCTTTTTGGAAATTATTAACAATTAATTGAAAAACATCCCTTATTGGGGCGAGCTTGTCAACGTTTCTTCTAACAACACGAGTTTTGATATTGTCAAAGCGTAGACATCTTAGTAAAAAATGGAATCTATTTATACCCATAGTGAGGGGGAAAAATTCAATCCCACTACCATCATTATTCCAAAGGTCTTTAGTATTTAAATGATTAGACCTCATTACTCCGGAAAAATAAAGTAATCCAAATAAGGCTTTAATTTCATCTCTACTAGTATTGTTTGCATCACGTTCTCGTAAAAAGTTTTCCCGTATTGACTGAATATAGATATTAGTGCAGGTGACAATGGCATCTATAATCGAATCATCCAGCATACATAACCATGCATCTAAGGGGGTTTTTGCACTTTTAGCAGCCATTTTAACGCCAGGCAAGTGAGTGACAATATTTACTGACCTGGTTCTAAACGTTTCAGGTGGAAACTTTTTCCATTTGGTTCCATCTTTACCCACGAGTGTATCTAATCTTTGCGCAAGAGGTATATCTTCTTCCGATAAAACTTCTCCTTCACTTTCTCCTTCTTGTTCACTTTCCGTGTCATGATCACTTGCTGACTCGTGATTGATTTCATCTTCACTAGAATCGTCCATTGTATCATCACTTTCAACTGAATCAAAAAGATCCCTAAGTCTGTTTTGTTCGACTGTATAGGCATCCATTTTCCAGAATTTTTTTTTTTTTTATGACAAAAAGACAAAATTACAACAAAAATTATAAATAATAATGTTAAACACCAATAAAAAACTCACAGTAAAAAATTATACTAATTAAAAAAAAATAACTTAAAAATGTACCAACAAAACTTTTTGAACGAGAACACACGCGCGGGGTCGATTTCACCCAGCAGTTAAAACAACGATGTAAACACAATGACTGGTACGCCACAACTGTTTGACCTTGAGTGACAGTGGGGAGGGAGAAGTGATAAACAACTACCTAGGAGGGGAGCTAGAACAAAAATTTTTTGTAGTCTCCTCAGAGATAAATAAATGGTGTGGGGTGCTTTACACCCCGGCGCGTGTGTTTGAAGGTTTTAAGGGTAGCCGGGTCGATTATTTCAAAGCATCCCGGATTCGGCATCCATTGGTTGAATGACGTTGGCGGTGTTAGGGGTAGCTTATTTCACGCATCTTGGATTCGGCATCCCTTGGTTGAATGACCTAGGCGGTGTAAGGAGTAGCTTAGTCGCTTATTTCACGTATCCCTGATTTGGCATCCCTTGGTTGAATGACCTTGGCGGTGTTGTTAGGGGTAGTTTTCGTTTATTTCACGCATCCCGGATTCGGCATCCCTTTGGTTGAATGGCCTTGGCAATGTTAGGGGTAGCTTGGTCGCTTATTTCACGCATCCTGGATTCGGCAGCCCTTGGTTGAATGACCTTGACGGTGTTAGGGGTAGTTTGGTCGCTTATTTCGCACATTCCGTGACGGTCGCTTATTTCATACACTTATTACAATATGGCCTGTAATTGTTGTTATTCTTAATATTTATAACAAGTTCACTCACGTCCTTCCAAAATAGAGATTAGTATGGGCTGTAATAAAGTGCTCGTATTTAGTCGCAGGGGCTCTAAAATCACAACTGTACAAGTATTATTGAAGGAATTTGTTACAATTTATTTTGAAGTGATAACGTCTTTACGTGCGGTGAACAAAACATCAACACATCTTACAGTACTGTATAGGCCTATATTTCCGTCAGGTTATAAAACATGATTTCATGTAAAAGCCGATTTTGTATTATAAGTTAGGTTATGTTGTAGAACAGGTGTTTTACACGTAGATTATCATTAAATAATTGCGATAGTTTAACAAAAAATATATCAATTTATTATAATTCTATTAAATCTTAATACAAATAATCCAACATAACGATTATAATGTTTATAATATTATTTATAATTTAATTTTGAGAGGAAATGATTTCCAGCCCCGTCCTATACTTTTTAAAGAACTGATTTGAATTAAAATTGTTAAAAACATATGTATCAGTAAGCATCTAATAATTTTTTTGTTACATTATTTTTTAATTTCTAAAATAATAACTACAATGAGTAATAGTTTTTATTAAATACATTCCTAAAATAAAGATGTAAACATTGAAAAAAATGTATAAATTCATATTTTCGGCGATTTTCCTTGTAACTTTAGCGAAACTACCGTATTAGCTTTATTTTGTCATCACTTCTGTTGGGACTCCCCTGAATGCTAGAAAATCTTTTGTCTAACCCATGATAGAATGTGTCTGTATTTACGATTAGTGTTTTTTACAAGTACTATATACAGTAGTTAGTCTTTTAGTAGTACGGCCTAAAGTATTCAAACACAAAAAAACATTTAGACAATACTAAAGCAATTTACTATGAATTTCAAGTATTTGACCTTCGCCTTGAAATACAACCAACTGTGCGTAGAAATAGCCTCCCCTCTACAGATCCACTGGCCGTAAGTAATCCTTGGACGGGAATTCCGAGAAGGTTTCCGGCCGACTTTCACCAGCGGACGAGGGAGTGTTCTAACCCCAGTAACGGTACCTGTATGTGGTCGGTCTATTTACTGCTAGAGTGCGAGGCAAAGCTCAGTTATGAAATTTTAAAAATAGACAAGTGGAAATACCTCGTGTCCGAGAATACGTTGAAAAGGGTGCAAAATAGACTCAATACAGTAATTTTGTTCAGGTAGAGTAGGGTCTAAATTTACCCCCACACCTGAGGCTCAAAACAGTTAATTAATATTTATTCACACATAACATTTATTCTCGATATATTAACATTTTTCATATACATTTGTTGACATTAAGCTGTATATATTAGTCTCCATAAACTTTTGTCATTTTATTTTTTTTCTGAGCATTTACCCAATTATAACTGTACAAAACAACTGTGGCGTAATTTAAGTAAATAAAACCGCTATAACACAAATGACTTCTTTTATTTAAAACCTATGTACATTTCAATTTCATAGCAATCATCCTCAGGTAACTTACAATAAAAATACCTATTCAATTGTATTTGTTTAGTAAATTACCCCTGAGGATGATTGTTATGCAATTGAAATGTACATAGCGTTAAAATTTTTTTTTTATCATTTGTGATAGGTTTTATTTATTTAAATTTACCTAGCTAGTAAAACCAAAATTTTAGCTAGTAAATCACCATAACTGCCTGCTTTTTGATAAACTATTTCCTATAATTTCCTTTCAACAATACTGGAATATGTATTATAGATGCGTTTTTTCTCAATTCCTACTATTAGTTCACACTCTCCTTATTTTGTTCAAACCTTTAATAAAATACTCTCATTCATCCAATCTAGCTCAAAAAAATTTGTTCAAACTTTGATGACATTTCATTGAAATACAGTTTTTTTTTCAAATAATAGTTCATTAATTTTAGTTTCATATGGGACATAAACTTTTCACAATAGGGGCTAGATATGCAATTTGGTTATTTTGTTCTATTTGACTTAAAATAACATATGACTTCATAAAAACAGCTGATTCTATGTTACAGGTTGTGTGGTAGAACAGCTGTTTTAACGCGTAGGTTATACTACTTTATTTATATTAATTGTAATTATTTAATAAAAAGTAACTAAATTAAAACATTTCTTTGTAGTAGGGATAGATTTTTTTTATATAATTAATTACAGTAATACATCACCTATCCGAAATGGGGGGGGGGGGAGTAAGTGATAATTGATACAAATATTTCTCAAAATATCCTAATATATACTGCAAATATATCAAAATGCAATTGTTCCCAGTATGTATTTTAACCTTCAAATATAACACTGGGGCTCACTGGACCCCACACAGTTTTTACGGGGTAATTATTTTGTAATTTTTTTTTCTGGATATATAGCCCTTATGTAAATTCAGTTGGTACTCCTGGGTAGAGTGCACACTGGTTTGCCATCTTGTAGTCTACTTCTGTCGGTGCAATAAACAATATAAGTGGCTGACCCCAGTGTTATATTTACGTATACCTTTTCAATAATGCAGTAATCGTTTGTGCTACTAAAATTCTCCAATTTAGCAGCAAAGTCTGATTTCATAAGATATTTACTTGAAGAATCAGAAAAATGTTCAACACCGTGTTAGTAGACCATAAATAGACAATTATGGGGCAATAAGGGCAAGCAAATCCGACATCCCCGCAAAGTTCTTATCAATAAATCCTGTAGGACAATCTCTATTTGCTTTTAACCATAAGACAATTATGTATTTCGCAAAAAAAAATTGTTTTGCTTTCAACCTTTTATTGCAGTGCCATAGTTGATGATGAAACTAAGAAACCAGAAAAAATTTCCCGAAGGTTGTATTTGACAACATTAGGAATATCCCTAATCAAATCTTTAGTCTACAAACATTTAGAAACTGCAACACTATGCAGGAACCTTAAATTGGCCATTTAGGACGTTTTGGATATTTGTGAAAGACGACATAAGAAAGAAAAGAAGGGAAGAACCTCCAAGAAAAAAAATATATACTTTTTGTACAAAAAACCTCGAACAAAAGAAAGAAAAACAAAACTCCGTTGCCAAACTTGCGGTGCTGCTATGTGTGATGACCACCGGGCAATGGTTTGCAAGGAATGAGTAGTTTAAGGCGCAGAAACATTTAAAAAAATATCTAAGTCAGCCTTTATTATGAGTTTTTCAATATATATTTTGAATGTTGATTAATAGGGGATTTTGTAGGGTAGTGTAAGAGTGGGTATTAATATTTAGAACCTTTCAATAATACTGTGGTAAAGGACAATACTATTTTCTCAGAATATGTATAATTATTTATGCAATATAAAATAAATGTAACTACTTTTTCAATTTAGTACAACCATGCATTGTTGTAAAAAAGATTTAGTTTTGTGGGAATGTTTTTTTTACCTGCATAAAAACCGTAGTTTTAAAACTAAACTACATTTTTTTTGTAAGATAACCTAATAAAACGGGTAATTATTTTAAAAACAATGTATATGACCAGTGATTAAATATATTTTGGGGTTTGGTGGACCCTAGTGTTACAGTTACGTTACAAAAAATAAGTGATATACTTGAAGGTTAATAGATACGCTATGTTTTTTTTGTTTGCCGTCTTGCTTCATAAATCGATTGTCTTGCTCTGCAGTGCGTCAGCTGTCACATTGTTTATTTTGGGGTTACTAGTTTTGTAAATAAGTGATAAGATTGTTCCGGACATATTTGAACACACTTCTGAAAATGACAAGCAAAAAAAAGGAAACCTACATGTATGATTTATTACATTAATGTGATAAGAAGCGGGGCTATCATTCTTTCCTAGGTCAAGATAAAAACACTTTAACAGGTCATCGTAAAGACAAAATAACCAGTATTATCTAAATAAATAACTTCTGTCAGCAAAATTAAATTATTCTTTCTATACCACCATAAATGTTTCTAATCCCTTAACCAAAGTAGGTAGCACTACAACAATATGAGTACATAACCCTACCACTAATTATTCGGGTCAATTTACTGTTGTTAAATAACAATTGCTACTTTTGGTATCATTTAGCAAAAACAACCATTACTTACTGACATTTTTAAGCAGACGAGTTTCGCACTAGGCCAGTTCATTGTTCAATGCTGAGTCACGGACAAGACAAGAGTCTGATCAAAAAATATTTGCAAGTAGTGTTTTTTTTGCCAAGTGATATCAAAGGTAGTCATTTACAAAAAACCTCATGATCTACATCACAAAAATTGCAATTAATAAACAATACTCAAAACCTTCAAACCACAAATATTTTTGTTTAACCTGACGTACGTTCTAATCACTAAGTAGCCATCTTCAGAAACAAGACTCAGCACCGGCGACGATGCGAGTGAGCGCGCGTGTGTATTTATTTGTAGTAACGACGTAACAGAAGGCCTTCAATGCGTATCTGGCTGTAGACAACTGATTTGTGTAAACTACAATACAGTGCATATTATATCGGACAGTGATGAAAATAAATTATTTATCCAAACGAAAAGCATATCATGTAATCTAAACAGTGAACATTTGATATCAGTTTTAAAAATAACTATTCAAACAATTGCAAATTATATTATAATGCTTTATTGCTCCTCTCTAAAAGATTTGACCGTAACTATGGGAAGCAATGCTCCATATAAATACGTTAAGTGTACAGTGCGTGAAGTTTAACCGTGTCTCTGACCTTGAGATCGCTAGGGTGGACTGGACCGCAATGTGAGGTCTAAAACATCAATGTCGTGTTATAAGTGCAAACAGCTCTAATTAACTAAATGATAATATATACTTGTAATTGAAAATGTTAAGTAAAGTTATACATTTATATACACTGTATAAATGTAATATTAAATATTTTAAAATTAAATTACACTTTAAAACCATTTATTATACTTAATAAATTATGTAATGTGAAATTGGTATATTTGTTGCTTTGGTCCGTATATGATTAATAACTTATAAGGATTAGCGGTTCCTAAAAACCTTTAGGTCATTAACCCACTGCCAAGGGCCACTAAACATGAATTTCATAACAAAAATATCAATTTATAATAACAGTTTACTCAAACAATAATATTACTGTCTATTATTTCTGTGATGCAAACTACTCCTTAATTATTTACACAGATATCGTATATAATTTAGGCCTACTTGCGTGCCTGAGATTTAACTGTGATTCTGACCTTGAGATCGCTAGGCTTGACTGGGCTGTAGTGCAATGTCAAAACCCAACACTTCAGAAAACATCAGTTGTGTTTTAAGTGTAAACCGCTCTATTAACTAAAATATAATACTGTAATAGTTTGATGTAGACATGATCTTTAAATGTGTTGCTCTGCTTCTGCAAAGAAAGAGACGATAATGTATTGTATAATGTTTTCAGTTAGGCTAGTAGTCAAGTGCTTCAGCAGAACGAGGGACACCGTTAAACCTCCCTAGGGATGGCCGAAGTTGATGTTTTTACTCAACTACAAACAGCTACACATCAGTTTAAAACAACTGATGGCAAACAGGTTGCAAGTGACTGTTGCTTGAACTAATGCCAGCACATTAGTTGAATGAAAACATCAGCTTCGGCCGTCCCAACTAATGCGGGCTACAGCTAACTAATATATTGATTATTAGGTGTAAATATTGGCTAATAATATTTTAATTTCTATTAACAAAACATGCATAAATACATATAAAATAAACCTCATTTTATTCAAGGCTTACTTATGGTAAAAACAATTACCCTGAAATATATTCATATTAACCCTACATAAGAAATCATAAGAAGTTTTGTCATAATATTTTTCGCGTTCAGATTGTAAATATGAGTTTAAGTACAACATTTTTGTAGGTAATAAGCTTATGATAAATTATGTTTTCGTTATTGGAAAATTATTATTTGTGTTTTTTAGTAAAGTAAACATTATATATAACGGGTTCTTTTCTTTAAAGTTGGTATTTTTTTAAATGATTTAATATATTTTTGTGTTGCAATGAAACAATTTTAATGGATGGAAATCAGTTTCTGAAGCATTTTACCGGCTAAAATAATCCGGACATTATACTCGTAAAAATCAATTACAGACTGACATAAATGATAACATATAAGGAATTATGAATTAGGTCTGTAATCAATAGCAACGTCTCTCTTGCAGAGTTATTAGACATTAGGGACTCCCTACACATCAGGTTGGCCGAAAACAACTGTTGAATCACATTAGTTTGTTACACACTACGCACCAGGTTAGCAGGAAACAACTGATGCGCACCCATTAGTCTGCTACACATTAGGTTAGCATAAAATAACTGTTGGCAGGCATTAGTTTGCTACACATTAGCTTAGCAGAAAACAACCGACCTCTCGCATTAGTTTGCTACACATTAGGTTGCGAAGAGGCAAACAATTTATGCCGTTGTTTTCGGCCATCCCTAAACCTCAAGTACTGTACGTATGCCTTTGCTACGTACAGTGTTATAATAAATAGGCCTACAGTGATCCCTCAAACACGGGGGTTACTTTCCTCGAATAGTGAAACCCACTGTATATGGGAAAGGGTGGGTTACATTCCAAATCAAGAATGTTAACATTAATTTTAGCTATACTGTACACTTATAATACAGTATGGAATATTTAGGTAATATATAATTACATGCATGTCTTTATTGTTTATTTACGTTTTCCTTCAATCCGAAAATACTGTTAAATAATTCGGAGCTTCTCTTTGATAATAGTAGCAGCACTTTTAAAAAATACATAGACTGTTCATATACATCTCATACTAGTTGCACTGTATGATTAGCTTGTCTGTACCGTAGTCTCTCGTTATTCGTGAGGGTGACGTTGCCCGAGCTTACCGCGAATACTGAAACCAACTGTATATGAATAGGTGAGAGATACGTTCCAGATCAAGAGTGTTAACATTAATTACAGCCATATTGTACACTTATAATACAGTATGGTATATTTACGCACTACACAGTTGCATATGTCTTTATTGTTCATTTACGTTTTCATTCTATCCGAACCTAAACACTTCCACAAGTAGACGCGACGTTTCCTAAACTAGCAGACACGACAATCTAATGCGACACCTGTTTAATAAGTAACGGGAAAAACAAAATCAGAGTTAGTTACGGCCGCCGGATACTATTATCAATGTTTGGATTTCGAAAACTATAAAATTGACAGAAGTGATGCTAAATTTATGTGTGGAGTTGGTAACGGACGGCGTCGCCGGATTGACTCATCGTTGCTTCTCAGTGACGATAACGCCACTTGTTATAAATAACGAATACCTTATGAGTAGTGGGCACAGTAGTGTACAGTATAACGGATGTTTGGAGAATAATTAGATTGCTTTGGGACAAGTAACTACAGTGCTGTAAGAAATAAGACAAGAATGCATTATCCTACGACCTGCACAGTGATTACACTGTCTTTATGTTTAAAATACGACACATATTAGCGGCAAATGGCGTAATTTTGTCAACGGCGAATACAGAGGGGGCTACTGTATATAATTTTGTTTTCGCGTGAACAATACACTTCAGGTTTTTACAAAAATGTTTACGTTTGTATAAATAAAAGTATTTTCATTCAATATCCGAAGATAAGTAAGATGGAAATTAAGTAGAAAAGGAAAAAAATCAGTGGGCATCTTTGCAACGTGTTTATGCAGTGATACAATATTATCACAATATCTCATGTTACAATAGCATAAAGATTAATATTGACAAGACATTGTTGATGTTCTGTCTTCAGAATATACAATTAATGATTCGTGCGTAGAAACGTCGACATATTCAATAATCAATCTTGACTCTTCAACACTATCTTCCTTTCGTTCTACACAATTCATGAGTGACAAAACTGAAAATTACAGTGGCATTCGTTTAGCGGTTACTGACCAATGCAACCACAAATAAATCAGAACTTTACCAACAAAGGATATGGGAAAATTTTATATAAGCTGGCACTTGGGGACTGCAGGCCGAGGACGAGGGGAGGGTGGAGTGCTCACCGGTCATTTTCAAAAACATCGACCCTTGGATTTCCACTGATTCATTATTGTTACTTATTAATAACTTTTAATGTATAATAAAATTAACAAGTGTAAAAAGGGCGTTCACGGAAGCGTGTAGGACTGCCCAAGGGTTGGGACGGGTAGGCAGCGATGTATGGTATCGATGAGGGATGACGACATTGACTGATGTTTTATAGACGGCGAATACACAATTTCTATCTAAGAGCCAAGTGCCAGCTTATAAAATTTGATGAGGTATACGTAATGAAGGGGTTGTTGGTAAAATCTGAAGGGTGGGCTCGGCTCCTGTCAAGGTGAGGAATAGTATGTTGTGCTCAACTTAGGCTATTTCACGGCCGTTTTCGGTTGCACGCCATCCTTCCTTAGTGGGACGTGTTATTTACTAGGCTAGTTAATCAATCTTGTCTTGCTTGTATATAATTTATATTTGAGGGAGAAATGGCAGCTGAAAATGTTGACAATAATTCTGACACGTCAAATGATAGCTTATCGTACAATTCTATCAGAGTACAGTGTGTTCCAAAAAGGACTTCGAACGAGCAACACTGAAAGACTGTTCAAGATAACTTAACGATTTAAACACCAATCTTAAGTTGAAACAAGAAAATTTTGTTTATAGTTTTTACCACTTACATGCTTAATGAGATTGACGACAATCCCAATTGGCTTAAAAGGGTGTTATCAACAGACGAAGCTACATTCCTCACAAATGCTGTTAATCGTCACAAATTGTCTGATATGAAGTTCAGGACAACCAAACGTTGTGCAGGAACATTCGCACGATACGCCTAAAAAACAATTAATGGCATAATTTATCTCGATATGCTGGAAATGTTTTTATTTCTTCAAATCGAAGACTTTGAACATTATAAGGTATGAAAAAAACCTTGCTCTTGTATCTTCAATTCGATATTTAAATTCATGCGGCATCCTTTCCGTTACCCTCGTTCAAAGTCCCGGCATTATTTTTGGAACGCCCTGTAGTTATAGGGTGAATAGACTAGGTGTGGTCCCATAATACGGGTGGTTTAAATGTACCGCATTTACTGGCGATAAAACTCTTCTATAATAACTAATTCCAAGAGACAAATACCAACTTATTGGTTTCTTTTTGTCTGTGTGCTTTTCAACTTACCATGGGAGTCGCAATTGGGTTTTGCTCATTTACGGATTGTAAGAGTAGTTTTATTTGGTAGACGTTTTTGATATACAGTTGTTTTTTTAGAGATAGGCGTTAAAAAATGGCGCGCAGTGTTCGTCCCGCGCATTTCAATCGACAAATTTACAATGCATTATACAATAAATTTACAGATACAAATTCACATTTATAATATGAATAAAGTAGAATTTACAGTCCGACGCTCGAAAAAGGCAACACTGTTCCCTCAGTGATAAGCTAGCTCTAACCATATACCTCGAGGCCAAAGCGTAAACAAACCACCTGCTCTATTTCGTGCGGTGGACTTTAGTAAAACATCAGGTAGGGAATAACATACATTACCCCTACGGTTTCTAATTCCAGCGACCTTGAACGCATAATTTTGGAATCTACGTATTGGTATTCTTAGAATATCGATTTTTACTAAACTAAGATAAAATAATTTGAAATAAATTACTAAATTATAATTTAAACTATGCATAAAGAATTAATTATTGTCGAATGGAACATCGATCTTTTACAAAGATGTTTTGAAGTTTAAGTAGTGACCTCGAAGAGTGAGCATAGGAGGAGAGAAGGGTAGGGGAAATAAACGACCGTTCTAGACATAATGTGAGCATAGTATTTATATAACACTAATGTATATTTGACAAGGCAGCTTTAAATATTATATTATTTAATGTCATCATTTAAGCAGATCATTTAGGTACATAAAGTTTTTAACAAATTCATTGTTTTCTAAACGACCACAACGCCTGCGATTTCTTAGCGATGGTCTTTGATGCAACACGCACTACAAAAACTAATGTTTTTGAATAGGGCCAGCGTTTTGCTTTCTATCGATCGATCGCGTGCCATGACAGCTATACTATGATTCATTGATAGTCTTGGTCGTTAATATCGACCGTAAACATCGAAGTTTTCCCTAAAGATACCACCTTAATACCCACTCTCTTTTCCAGGATGCGTCGAATAGTTCCTGTTATGGCTCACTCTACATTTTTCTGTAAAACCCATTATCGAAATAGATGGCCTTAACTTGCCCTTCCTATCTAAGTAGCCATTTACTACTTGGCAGGAGCGGGAATTTGGGTTATACATAATTTAAAAAATAAGTTGTAAACCGTATAAAATATAGAGAAATCTAGAAATCATTAATGGTTACAATAATTATCTCATTAAATCGACTTGAAATAAATCTTCAGGAATTACTGCACTACCATATAATTATTGAAATAATTATTATATCCCGTTATAAATAACAAATTGTAAAATTATGAAATTATTGCGTAATAATTTTGATTCATTTAAAACGTGACGTAGTTGTAGGTTCTATATTACTTGTAAACTTTAATGTTTATTTAGTAAGGTAATTATTTGATTTAAAAGATGCTAAAAGAATTGTTTATGAGTATAAAACTATAAACTATGTTTAAATATTAAATGTATATACTTTCAAATCTTGAAAAGTATTTTCTGATAGAAAATCCAAGCATAGAGTGTATTTGTAGTAGAACGAATTTGTCTGTGATCCGTCATTAGCCTTAAATACATCACATTTATACCAACAGTTGAATTAAGCTCAAGTAAATAATAAAAAACTTACTTGGCTTTGTAAACTATAAATTATGGTTAAATAGTAAATTAATAAACTACTAGCTCTTGAAAATGATTTGATACAAAATCGAAACGTAGAGTGTATTTGTATCAACACTAGTTTGTGTGTGATCCGTCATTAGCCTTAAACACATCAAATTTATACTAACAAACGTTAAATGAAGTTGAAGAAAATAATAAAAACTTGCTTTGGTTTGTAATACATGGCAAAAAAATGGTCGTTTTCACATACTACTCGTATTGCCTTAAAACAAGAAAATTAGTTTAAATTTAAAAGCATTTTCATAATTAATTATAAATTGACTGTGTCTTGTATTTATATATTATAAAAAATTACACCACAGCAAGATGCTTTTAGTTAATACATAATACAATATTATGTTGAAATAAGTTGGGTTATAAAGTTTCCAAACGCAAACTAAAACTTATTTCTGAAGTGTGGGCGACGTCAACTGAATGGGGTCTTGACGAAGTCATGTTAACCCTTTGGACGCCAGCCGCTCGGGCCATAG
The DNA here is from genome assembly GCA_036971475.1 of Prosapia bicincta. Lineage (NCBI taxonomy): Eukaryota > Metazoa > Arthropoda > Insecta > Hemiptera > Cercopidae > Prosapia > Prosapia bicincta. Next base: position 29,193,263 of record JBAIZL010000002.1, read on the forward strand.
CCCAACTCCTGACCGCCAGCCGCTCTGTCAGCGGTACTAGCGAGAACCGCCAAGGCCTGTTTGAACGTTTTTGCACCGGTTTACATTTCGCTCTGTGCTTTCGTTAGTTTTTATGCAAATGTAATGATTTTTTTTTGTTTTATAGATAATTACATGGGCTATCAACATTTAGTAATTAAAGTGTTACTTGTACAACAACATTATTGATAAATGAATAATGCCTAACAGGAAAAAAAATTATACAAAAAATCTACTTTAAATGAAAAATTAGGTAGTAAAAAAAATATTTTTATGCATCGCATAACTTTTTATTCAATTTAGTAACTAAATATCATACTGTGTGCAAATTTTCACAACTCTACTACAAAAAATAGTTTGTCAAAAACGCATTTGTTGACAAGAGAAATACTTGATTTTTTTGGGATTTTTTCATTCGGCTGGCAACCAAAAGCAAATATGTTTTGCGACAGTATTTTGTTTGTCCAACAGGCATTTTTTGCTTCAGGATAGGAGGTATTCCTTTTCTGTTTATTTGTAACGTGCCTGTCAAATGAGTCATCTTCGAATACAAATCCGTGGCCAGTGGAAATGAGATAAAAAAATTATCTACGAATACGTGAAATCCTTTATTCAAGTTATTTTCCATGTCTAATAATTTCATAACGACAGTATACCCAAGTTCCTTGTTGACACTACCATTATTTTTATCTGTATCTCTTTTTCCTTTGTAAAAAAAAGGACAAACAGTAATGAGAAAACACTCATGAGTAACGACATCGCGCTATATGAGAGTATGGGACTTATCAGCTCTGCCCCCGATGACGACAAAAACAAATAGCTGAGCCAAGGTCCCTGGTACTACCATTGTGAAAATTATTTTCCTGTAGTGTTAGTGACTTTAACAAAAGTCCAAAACAATAGAAACAAACTTTAAAAGTGTCTAAAAACATCTTAAAAATAATGTTTTCCTGGCGGTCCGATTGATCGGACCTTGGCGGTTTTCGCCTACACATCGTTGGTCCGATAGATCGGACCGTGGCGTCCAAAGGGTTAATTAGCACGAAAACACGTCAAGGTCAAATTGGATATAAAGTCAAATAATGTACGAATTTTAATATTAGTTCAATATCAATTATTCGTTGTTAAAATGAGTTAATTTAAAAATCTAACCTCAATACAATCAGTAATAATGTATCTGGTTTTAAGTTTTAAAAGAAAATTTTGCAAACGTAAGCTAACTGGTTGCTAACTGAACTTCGAGATATTAACCTCAAACCAGATACGTTGTCCGTATATTGACAACAGCTAGAAAGTATTGTTTTATAAATAAGTTTTCGAGTCTAATCTGTATAAAAATTGAGGTTATTTTCTAATCCTCACTCTTCACATATATATTAAATACTGTATGGTTATGCGTTTTCTAGTAATATAGTTAATGAACAAAAATATTTCAAAGGCAAGAATAGTTTTTTAATATTTTTATCCATTATATATATCCACTATATATATATATATATATATATATATATATATATATATATTTGTAGATTATGCAACACTGTTTTCTTGTATACATATATATATACATGTATATTTCTTGTATATATATATATATATATATATATATATATATACACAGTCTCGAACTTGAATAATTCCAACGTGTTGAATTCGAAGCTTTGGGTAGGTCCTTGAGCTTTATAAACTATCGATGTACAAAAAATATATGGATAATTCGAAGTTCAAAGTTTTTAATTCCAAGCCATTAGCTTTTTATATGGGCTGGAATTCCAGGCACACTAGTGATCCAAGAATTCTATCCGCTCAAACCTACAACACGTGATATGGTGCGTAAACTGTGTCGGGAGAACCAGTTATGGACGGTCGCTCGGTCAATTTGTTTGGTATTGGTAAGCGATTATTTTCTGATTTGTCACGCACACGACCAGACGTCTACGCATTATACGCGATATTTTAAAACTCTCGATTACAGCATAAATAAAGACAGAGTTATAGCCCATTGACCTTCTGTCAGACGTCTAAACATAATAAATCGCTCCAGCAAGTGTACTGCCAACTGGAATGAGAAGCTCAGTATGTTTACTCGGTTTGTAAATATTAATAATTAATGTATTCTTGTTTACAGATGAAATGAACCAAGAGTGAAACACCCGTAATAAATATTAAACCCGCATAAAAAATATTATATATTTTATTGCTTAACAAGTGAGAATATTGTTTTAATGTCTAAATACAACTAAAGTAACGCGCGAAATTAATCCATACCCGCAGGTGTCCGTTGTGCGCATACAATTAGATCCGCAACGAATTATAGACTGCTAATAATATCAAGTTTTATAATTCCACTATCCCGAAGTGCATTGCTATTTAAATGATAGTGTTTAACTTGGATCAGTGACTCGATACCCATGCCAGAACTGTTGTAGATAAAATAAAATCTAGACTATTTTGAATGAAAGGGTATTCTTTAACTGTCAATTCCAAACTTTTGGTTAATTCGAATATTTTCATTGGTCCCTTCAGCTTGTTTTACCTGAAGACGATAATTCTTCTTTTATTTGCGAAAAGCTTTGAATTATATACAAATTAAAATTATTCATTGTAATAAATCCATATTAAGAGGCGTAGCCAGGACGATGGTCCGGGAGGAGGCACGGCTCGGGGGATAAAGAGTCGGAACCTTCCTGGCACTTAAAACGACGCAATATTTGAGTCGTCGAGAAGCTATATGTTTTTTATAGGTTAATATTATTTGGCTAAAACTAATTGGTTTTGGGAGGAGGCACGTTCCCTCTGGCTACTCCATTGCACAGTACACACATATGTAAAGTAGGCCACAAAATTAGGAGTGATTATATAGACGAATACTTCTCTAACCTAAGCTAACAGGTTGCTGAATCGAATGTTAACAACAAGAGTGACATTTAAATGCTATTCTGTAACTGTAAAATAGTTACACACGCAAAACAGTAGGTTAATGAATAAAAAACTAATCAAACTATTTCTATAACACAATATAATAAACACATAATATTGCAACTATTTCTATAACACAATATAATAAACACATAATATTGCAACTAAATACAAAAGTAAAAAACTATTCTGCAATTTGCAACAAGTGCCCAGTTTGTTTATACAACATACAAAAATCAAATCTCGCAGCTAAAAATTGGTGCCAGGATCATGCTTTGGTATTAATCTAAGCCTTACATTATAGGTTGTTACTAATACGTAGTAATTCAATATTGCATATATATATATATATATATTACAAAGAATTACGTGTTACAAGTGCGTAAATATAACTTTTTTATTTTACAAAATTTAATCACTGGTTGATAGTTGAATATATATGGTTGGCAGTTACCAGAATGTTAAAATTTTAAAAATGTATTTGCTATTTTGTTAGCTATAGTGGGATACCAAAATGGCAATATTTGATTAATTGAACATTCTCTTTAGAATAAATGTCAATAATGGCAAACACTACATCCTAATCAATTAATATATATATAATTAATAGCTAGCCCGGCGAACTTCGTATCGTCTAAAAGTCAACGTGTAAACAGTAGATAAACTTAATTTAGTATTTTATAAACATAATAGCTGAGAACTAACATAGTAGTCGATCGGATAATTGTGGCAGTAAAAGTTCTTGAATTAATGATACTTATTAAAGTGCATTCTGACATACAATAGTCTTAAATGTTGAAAAATAATTTTAGGTTGATGAGTGTTGCCTAGCAACCAAACTTTTTATGAATTCAATAAAATGTCTTAAAATAGGAGACAATGTTTTGTTGGCGCTTAAAATTAAATGTTGGACAAAATTGTGGCCTGAAACTTTCACAGGAATGTACTTAACAATTTCCCAAAGTTCCATGGCTATCGGTTCAGTGGTTTAGTAATGCATAAGGCTCATACATACATACATCCATTTATATAAATTGATTAGCACTCAACTGTTGTTGGGTTCTCCTTGTCAATGCTGGATGACATACTGGTGTACGTGGGTACTGCAAATACTTCATGCACTACATATATATATTATGGAACAAGCAATTAAATCTCTTGCAAATCTAAACATTTAATATATATTTTTTTTAATTCGAATATTTTCATTGGTCCCTTCAGCTTGTTTTACCTGAAGACGATAATTCTTATTTTATTTGCGAAAAGCTCTGAATTATATACAAATTAAAATTATTCATTGTAATAAATCCATATTAAGAGGCGTAGCCAGGACGATGGTCTGGGAGGAGGCACGGCTCGGGGGATAAAGGTTCGGAACCTTCCTGGCACTTAAAACGACGCAATTCTTGAGTCGTCGAGAAGCTGTTCTGCTATAAATCTATGTTTTTTATAGGTTAATATTATTTGGCTAAAACTAATTGGTTTTGGGAGGGGCACGTTCCCTCTGGCTACTCCATTGCACAGTACACACATATGTAAAGTAGGCCACAAAATTAGGAGTGATTATATAGACGAATACTTCTCTAACCTAAGCTAACAGGTTGCTGAATCGAATGTTAACAACAAGAGTGACATTTAAATGCTATTCTGTAACTGTAAAATAGTTACACACGCAAAACAGTAGGTTAATGAATAAAAAACTAATCAAACTATTTCTATAACACAATATAATAAACACATAATATTGCAACTAAATACAAAAGTAAAAAACTATTCTGCAATTTGCAACAAGTGCCCAGTTTGTTTATACAACATACAAAAATCAAATCTCCCAGCTAAAAATTGGTGCCAGGATCATGCTTTGGTATTAATCTAAGCCTTACATAATAGGTTGTTACTAATACGTAGTAATTCAATATTGCATATTTATATATATATTACAAAGAATTACGTGTTACAAGTGCGTAAATATAACTTTTTTTATTTTACAAAATTTAATCACTGGTTGATAGTTGAATATATATGGTTGGCAGTTACCAGAATGTTAAAATTTTAAAAGCATTTGCTATTTTGTTAGCTATAGTGGGATACTAAAATGGCAATATTTGATTAATTGAACATTCATTATAGAATAAATGTCAATAATGGCAAACACTACATTCTCTAAGCCTAATCAATTAATCTATATATAATTAATAGCTGACCCGGCGAACTTCGTAACGTCTAAAAGTCAACGTGTAAACATTAACTAAACTTAATTTAGTATTTTATAAACATAATAGTAGCTGAACTTAAATGCTATTTATTAAAGTGCATTCGGATATACAATATGTCTTAAATGTTGAAAAATAATTTTAGATTGTTGAGTGTTGCCTAGCAACCAAACTTGGTATGAATTCAATGAAATGTCTAAAAATGAGACATTTTATGTTTTGTTGGCGTTTGAAATTACATGTTGGACAAAATTGTCGCCTGAAACTTAATGTACTTAACAATTACCTAAAGTTTCATGGCGATCGGTTCAGTGGTTTAGTAATGCATAAGGCTCATACATACACGCATTTATATAAATTGATTAGCACCCAACTATTGTTGGGTTCCCCTTGTCAATGCTGGATGACATACTGGTGTACGTGGGTACTGCAACCTTATGCACTACATATATATATATATTACACACACACACACACACACACACACACACACACACACACACACATATATATATATATATAAATTATGGAACAAGAAAATTAAATGTGACAAATCTAAACATTTAATACAATTTTTTTTTTTAAACAACATACAAAATTAAAGTTGCTTGTTGTAAACATCTTAAATTCCCTAATTAAATTATAAATATTGTGCAACTAGGCGAATACTTTTGAACTAGTGCATTAACAAGTAGACTTTTGAATACTTCGAAACTCGTCAACAAGCAAGTTCTAAAGTATCCACTCAGTTATCCAATAATTACTTAACAACAATTAAAAACATCAAACTTTATACATACACATCAACAGTTCCAATAGCTTGCTTAAAAAACAGTTATATTTTTGCAGCAACTTACAGCAGAGCCTATAGATTAGCCGACATAATGTGGACCAAAGGTCAACTCAACTTGCGTTAGAGATGGAATCGATACGAAGAGATATCGAGATAGATTTATTTTCGCTCTAAAAAATGCATGAAGTTTGTGGATTTTGCGATTGTAGAAAACGTAAGGACATAGCTATGAAATACATACAAATGAAAATACAATACATAATATGCACATAATATAAAATACAATAAACTGAAAACGTATTGTCCAATAGCATGCAGACGCAAAACGTATAAACGTTCTGTAAATACCACTACGGTTAATCCGGATAATCGAGAATGATTCAAAGCTATCAAGCTGAAAGTGATGCCAAGTCGAGTGTTCCTAGATTCACGAGCTAGTTCCCATCTAGTCAGCATCACACCAAGAAGCTGACTAAATGAGCACTGAGCTGGCAGTCTAGTCATCAACACTGCTGGACGTCGCAGGATGTTGGTGAATGTGAGCCAGATTCCATCCAGGTCGCAGTAATGCTGGTACAGGCCTTGTATCGAGTCTGCATCGTCAACCGTAACAAATCCTTGAAGGGCAGTCACGTGGGTTTGTAAACAGTCGCCCTTCTGAAAACGTAGCTGTGATATAACCATAATAATGTATATCAGCAACAACATTTTTAGAAGTTCGACGGTTTTCCACAGTCCTGGCTCTCGCTTTGTAGGAAAAAATTAGTCCTAGACATGTAATGGATGCAAAAACACATGTAAACATACGTCATAAAAACTAATTATGTTTTCCTTGACAAAAATTATATCAAGACAAATTTGTCCAAAGCACTAAAAACAATTCTTTTTTGAAACATTAAAAATTGAAACTTATCAACAATCCTGCCTTCTCTTGATAACCAAAAATTTGTCTTATTGTGTAATAAACTTCAATAATAGCAAATATCAAAAATACATTACAAATATGATAATTGTCATTACAAATAGGTTACAATCTATAACAACACAATTATGTAATTACTTTATCCACAACAATCCTATTTTGTCATAATATGCAAAAATTTGTCTTTGTATAATCAACTTCCATATTGGCAAATGTCATAAAAATACATTACAAATGTGATAATTCTATGACATTAGAAATTTGTACAATCCACAGGCTTACTCTGTAAATTACATAAGTAAACAATAAAAAAATTCCTACTAAGGTCAACAAAGAAAGATTTTACTTTATTTAACCTAGAGCACCATCTCTGGTATTATTTGGTAACCATGGCAACAGTTAAGGTTGTACAAACCTTATGGGGGAGAGGGGGGGAAAAATTCATATACATCTTTGACAAATATATTTCTAGGTATTGGGACATTGGAGCAGTGCCAAAGCGCACTAGACTTCGAACATGAAGATTTTCAGATCAAATCCGGCTGAACCCCACAAATTTTATATTTTAGTTTTCGGTAAATATTTGAAAAAACTCAACACTGTCATTAATTATACGTTAAAGAAAATGTATCCTCGAAATTGATTGGATGTTTAAAAACGTATTTTACTAACGATTGAAAATTTATACAAAATACATATCAGGAATGTGAATTAGATGTAACTAAATAAACGGTGAATATATATTTTATGCTTAATTATTTTAAAAGAGACAAAATTGAACTAATTTTATTGAAATAGGTATAGGCTAAGTGAGAGTGGTTTAAATCTATGAAGACACATAACTATACTCAACATAAATATGGATTTATATCCACCGGTTATCACTAAATGCACTCAAACGGGAATCTTACTTGGTATTTATGCGAGTTAACTTTCAAAGATTGGCACTATCTCCGTCATCGGGCATCACTGACCGGGGGTTGTAAACTGCGAGCTGTGTAGAATTTCCGTTGTCACAAGGTGTGGTGTACCGTTATGTCCTATTTTCGGGTTCAATGCACTGTGCGAATCTTTTAAGTTTGTCTTGGGGTTAATTTTGTCAATTAGGTTGAATAATTTATCGTTTTTTTGATTGTATTTGTTCGTTTATATTATTTTTATATTCATAAATTTGTAGTTGTTCCCAGATTGTCATTTTGAGGCCTTTTTGCACTTTTATTAGGTGTACGTTTTTCAATATGGGGAATGTGTTTGTTTTTGATGGCGTGTGTAGCTAAGTTTGAGTCCTAAGTTTGAGTCATAAGTTTCAGGTTTGATGTATGCATTGAGGTGTTCTTGATATCTGTCTTTTAATTTTCTTCTTTGTTTGGCCTATGTATATTTTTTTAGTCTGGGCATTTGATTTCGTATATTCCGCTATTAAGTGTGGGACATATTTTGTTTCCTGTGTTTTTGTAAGCTATGTAAATATTATTATTTCTGTGTTTTGGTTATTCCTTTTATGTTGTACCCTGTGTATGTGAATGTGGCCCATTTTGTTGTTGTTTGTAGTTCGATTTTAGGTTGTTTTAATATATTTAATATTTTTAATTCTAATTTATCTATAGTTTATTTTATCAATTTATTTTGCTATTTGATATATTATTTGTTTTTCTTTGGCTTTTTTTCATTTTTAAGAGGCAGTTTTAGCATTCTGTATAAGAGTGAGTTGAAAGGAACCATTTTATGTTGTGGGGGATGGTTAGATAGCTGGGTATTGTATTAATGGTTTGTGTGGGTTTCCTATAAATTGAGTATCCAATATTATTTGTATTTCTGGTTATTGTTTGGTCTAGATAGTTTATTCAATTGTTTATTTCTTCTTCCATGGTGAACTTTATATTAGGGTGCAAGTTGTCGATTTCATTTAGGATGATACTATTATTTAGTGCTTAATTTTTTGAGATTTATAATCCATCGTCAACATATCGTATCCAGTGTGTATATATATATATATATATATATATATATATATATATCAGGAGTGTGAGTAAAAAGAATTAAAAAATTAACTACATAACTAATGTCTGGAAATAACCAAAGTACAGTTATACAGAATTACAAAAATATAAAGCCTATAAATCCGCTGATTATATAGGAATATGCACTTCCAAATTATAATGTTAAGTGATAAACGTTTCATTGCAAAACTTGTACCACATATTAACTCTAGGTTTGAAGCTTTTCGCCAACTCGCTATCATTAAAACTAGTGAAATTTTTAATATATTTGATATGCATTTAAAGTTCCCAAATGTACACGATCTAGTTTTTACGCTAAAGAGGTGAATTATTACATCGTCATGCCGAGTCATACTGTCCCTGAAGAGTTGTACAAACATAACTAGTTGCCATAAAGTTTTAAAGGCACAGTTGGTACCCTTGTTTATGGAACAATTGTGTTCTGAACAAATAAATGGTCACTATATATCATATAAATATTAAACACCAATTTTACAAATCATTTAGGTTTTACATCTCTTATAAATCCTAACAAAATACAAACATTGAAGTGTGGAAAATAAAGACTATTAGAGTTGAGCAAGTTAATTATAACCCAAAAGTTCTTAATAATTCACAATACAAGTAACAGCATTGTTTCACCTGATCTACGCATTTCCAGTCAACTAAATAGAAAATAAAAAATAGGCAAACTGTAAATTTTGAGTAATGAGAGGGCAATTCAATAATTAATAGAGTGGAACATTAAAAAGTTATTTTGATTCACAATGGACATTGGAGTTGTCCCTCCTCATCCCTCATTGATGAGGACCAACTTGTCTCTAACTCAAGAACAATAAAACGATAATAAAAGTATTCTAAACAATGTCTGACACAGAAATATAAAATCAATAAGTGTCGGAATTAACAAATGGCTGATTGAGGTAAAACAACACTGTTGTACAAATACTAGTTGAAAAACCTTTATGCAATATTATCATCTAATGTCTGTTAATAACTATTAATTTTTTTATTTAAGCTAATGGACAGACCACAGACAATTTGATTTAAACGTTTCCAATGTCTTTCCGAAATTCCTTTACAAAAATTCAGCTTAACTAAGAAATTCACAATATAACCTACGATTAATAAAATACATAACATTATATAAAACATAATAAAAATCAACAAATTACAAAACTCTCAATAAATACCCATTTACAAGTCATATTTTTTTCTACCACAAAATTTTCACTTGTAAATGGATATTTTCAAGAGTTTTGTAATTTGTTGATTTTTATTGTTTTATAATGTGATGTATTTTATATATCGTAAGTTATATTGAGTAATTGTTAAATTAAAGCCGGGCTTGTAGAAAGGTATTTCGGAAAGAAATTCGAAACGTTGAGAGTTTAAAACAGCAAAATTGTTTGTGATCTATTAGCCTAGTATATAAACAAACTTTATACAATAGCTTTTCCATGGAGGGGTCACATTAAAATATAAAATCAACGTCCTACTTGATAATAAAGAAAATTAACATAATAAATAATAACACTGTAGTCCTGAGATGTTGCTTAACCTAGCCACAATGCCGAAGTGTCTAAGCTTTTTAATGAAAAGCAATAAATAGCAAAAACACCAAGGTACTGTTGAAAGGTTTAATCCTAGGCAGGCTGTAAAAATCTCATTAAACCGTAACAACAATGGGGTTAATTATTTATAAACCATACTTAGACCAATACTTGCCTTCTTAGGAGAATACTTGGATTTTTAGAAAGGGTATAAATTGGACATAAAAATCACGGATATTTTAGGCAGTCTCTTAAATTATGCAGTCCATTACGTTTGGTGAAATTTAATAGCTTTTACCTTAGTTTGACTATCCTAATTTGAATTTTTTGTAAATTTGTAAAACTTATCAAGACAGAACGTTTAGTGTCTAAATTTCCCGCTTGAAGTTGTTGCTGGATAAATCTTATTAATCGAATATTTAGTAAAGCTCGGTTTTATGGTAGGAATAGATTAGGCGCATCAGCTGACGGCTACAGTGACACACTATTGCCAAAAGGGTTTACATACAGGTAAATCCAAGCCTTCATACACATTATACTAAGAAATACAGATTTACTCATATGGTAAGGAATAAATATCAAGTTAAAGAGAATAAATAGAGAAGACATTTAAGCTAGCATCTGTATAATATTAATAGTTTTAGTAGTTAAAAACATACACACAAAAACTGCATACAGATTCTGTAAGCTATACTTTTAAATAAACAGTACGTGAAGTATTGATATACTTATAAATAAATAATATACTAATATAACTTAAAAACAAAAGTATAATACAAGATGAAGTATTTGCACAATACAATTTCTCAACAAGATAGATTTTATGAAAATTAAATGATAAGAAACTTATTTCATAATCTAAAGCAGAATGAAATAGGGTCATATTCTAAACATAAGAAAAACGAACCTAAAATTAAAATATGCCAATTCATCAACACATTATAATATATAAAAGGTTCTGGAATATTAAATAAAGAGAAATTTATAACCGTAATTATTTAAAAAAAAGTTAGAACTACTATTGACTTGATGCGTTTCGAAAAAAAATGTTCCAGTAATTAAGGGTCGTAATATACGGACCGAAATCGGCCGCGTTTTTTCCGTCGGTATCGGAACACACGCTCCACATATGGCGCATACTATACGAGCAGAGACAGACGCGGCTGCGGCGACGATTTGGGAGTGGAAAGTGGGCCTGACCGACCAATGGCGGAACGTCATTTATGCGCCTGAATACAAATGATTTCATTGTAACTAAACTCACTTCAAGTTAATGACGAGCCTCTAGGCAACTCCAATGCTTCTCTAAATGTGCATATCCTGTATCTTCAGACAATCGCAAATCAAAAAGAGCGGTTTATCATAGGAAGGCATTGGTTTATTCGTTAGTATTGGAAAAATTTGTCTTGATACTTCATGAGATCATTAAACATAATGTGAAACTGCCCAGTGGTTTCTTCCCTCTCCATTTTGATACTGGATAGTCGGTACTTCCCTATGTCACGTGGAAGTCGGCGCCCATTCCGCCCCGAGTAATTCCGCTCGTAAGCTGAGACGCATGCGGCGCAGAGCATGCAATGCACGGCAGAAATCTGTGCCGCCATATTTTCTAACGACGCTGCGTAAGCCGAGACGCATGCTTGTGTTTGTCTGGCCCATGCGTGTGACACAGTTTGTAGCACAGACACAGATTTGACGACACAGCCACGCAACTAGGGATTCAAGATGTCGGTAAATGACATGAAATGAATTTTGATTCAGCTGTAATGGACACAAACACTAAACAGTAGCTCGCATATTGTACCTAAATCTTGTATTTTTAAAATCTTTAATGCCAAACCTGTTTTAACATATATGGTCGATATGGGTTGATATATAGTAGTCTCGCTAATCCAGTCTTCGATGATCTGGACGGCCCAATATTTTTGGTAAGTCATAGTATTTTACAGTGCACAATCAGTCTGCCGTCCACAAAAATATTTATTTCTATACGTCTATATTTGTTATTTTTTAAAGGGGTTTTCCTGCTCTAATAGACAAATAATATAATTTATTCATTAAAATATGAATTTACCATATTATTTGTGTCTTTTGCCTATTAACGTAGGGAAAACGTCTTTGAAAAAATATATTCACATTAGATCTCCCAACACTACAACGCAAGTGACATCAGAGACATCTTGCGATAAACGAAAGATAAAGGACCGCTGACTAAACGGATAGACAGTCTATCCGTCTGGCGTCAGGTCAATTGTGTTGTCGGACGGATGCCACCTTTACTGCTTCTCGCAAGATATCTGCTCAGTTGCCATTTAATTCTAGTGGGATATTGGTTTGTGTTTTTTATTTACGTCTCGTTCAGTGTTCAGTGAAAATGGCGACTAAACGTTAAGTCAGTGACAATGGAACAAAGACTCCAAAGCTTTGTTTCGTATTGATGTAGGTAAATCGCTTATATTGCAAAAATTGCAAGAGTTAGGCGTGGGAAAACAAACTGTGATTGGGAAAAAAAGCGACAGCAAATTTTTGTGCAAAAATGGTTAGTAACGACCGTTTGGGCGGCAGAAGCACCATAAAATACCAAAAAATGAAATCTACATGAGGCTTTGTATGTTTGGTTTAGCCAACAACGGAAAACAGGGTGTTCCATTATCGGGTGTAAATTTGCAAACGATCGCCCTGAAACTGGATGAAAAGTTAAAAGGAGACCCTAATTTTACTACCAGTGTGGGTTGGCTGTCACGGTGGCAGGAACGACACGGCATCCGTCAACTCGGAATAGGTGGTGAAATTTTGTTAGGCGACTGATGCCAGTCAAAAATTCAACAACAAATTTGGCAAGTTTCTCAGATATGAAAACTTACAACCTTGTCAGGTTGTTCAACGCTGACGAAACCGGATTAAATTATAGTGTTCCCAAAAAAAACTTTAGCTTCCAAATTAGATTCAGTAGCAAAAGGCCACAAATTTAAGAAAGAACATATGACTTTGCTGCCCTGCAGGCTGCAGTAATGCTTCTAGCTACCTAAAATTTCCACTTTTGGTGATAGGGAAATCCGCAAAGCCTATGGTTTTTAAAAATGTAAATTTAAGTGCTCTACCGGCCCAATACAAGTTCCAAAAATCAGCGTGGATGAACAGTCAAATTTTTAAGGACTGGTTTTTTGAAAACTTTGTTCCAACAACAGAAAAGTTTATGAAAGAGAAAAAACTTCCTCGAAAAGCGGTTTTACCAATTGATAATGCCCCATGTCACCCAAATGAAGAAGAATTGCATCATGGTGACATTTTTGTTAAATTTCTTCCTCCTAACGTCACGGCTCTCATTCAGCCGATGGACCAGGGTAGCAATGGTGGAAGGGGTTGATGACCTACTTTGAGAAACAAAGTGATACGTCAACTGCGGAGCTACTGACCTTGAAACGCCTACGATAACGTATTATGAAACGTCATTCATCGTTAAAACAAAAGAACATTACCGACTTTTTTCACGAAGTTTTTAAAGTTGATTTTTGTTTCAGTTTTTTGTGCGCTTACACAGTATAGTGTAAATAACTATTTATTTAACGAGAAAGATGCTTTGATATTTATTCATGTCATACCTGACGTTGAATAATATACAACTTGTTACAATTACAGGATTTTTTGCTAAATAAGCTATGAAATACGGCCTATTTCACTAAAACTACAATTTCAATATGTTTCCCCGCCTAAAACACATATTGTACGCATTTGTTTGGCTTTTTCCGTCTAATCCGGACAGGGTCCGGTCCCATCAAGTCCGGATTAGTGATATTGTACTGTAGTCAGTATAGGTCAAACACTGAACCGTAGTTTACATATTGTATTTGGCTCTTATATTTTTAAAATCTCTAATAACTCTGCGCGAGTTGCATGTGCTATACGATGTGAATCATGAAGGTTATAGCAAGTAAACGTATAAAGACTCTTTGTGGGCCAACATAGCCATGTGTGTGTTTCGTTTCCTTATATATTCACTCTGCCACAGAACAAATTCCTCAATTCCCATATCGGATTCAAATGTGTCGGTATAGGTATCTCCATTTACAAGGCAAAAATGGCATGCGTGTGCCGTGTGCTACGTCTCAGCTCGTGTTGGTAAAAACGTGTGTTGCGTGTGCTGCGCCGTATGCGTCTCAGCTTACGCTCTGCCTTATAGTTACATCACATACGATGCAGATATTCGGCCGCGTAATTTCGGACCGTATAGTATGAACCTAAATCTTGCCAGTTACTACGAGAATGAAACGACTGTTTCGAAACGTTCCAGTAGGTAGGTAAAAAAACTTTTTTGTTTGAGGTCTAATATATAATAAGGTTCATTTTAGCTTAAATTTATAAACCAATCAAATATTTTTATTCAATCAAAAATGGTTGACTCTATTACGCTATTACAATAACAGGCAATTAGGGGTTGCTAGTGCAAAAATTTGAGAACCCTTAAATTACATCAAGCATTTAGTTTGGTGGTTTCTTAATTTCAAGATATGTACCTAAGTAAAGTGAAAACAGTTTAAACCTAAAATATTTGTATGGATTTTAATTTATTATCTTCGAAAAAAATTTATTAAAAGTTAAAAAAAAATTATTAAAGTCTAGTGAGACAGTATAAAATGTCATTCTATAAATAAAATAATTATCTTGCAAAAATAATGAAACTATTATTTACTTGGCTGGCCTATACTGCAGAAAAAAATGTATTCTTTTTAAAAAATAATTGGAACCCGAATAAGCAATAAAATCAATATTTCCTTGATATTCTCAAAGGTTTATTTATTTATAGCACAAAGTTTAAATGCTAGCTTTAAAAATTTTCCAAGTTATATTTTTGGCAGACGCGTGCAAAGTTTTAAGTGACAGATGAGCTCCAGTCAACAAAATAAATCTTAAAATAGTAACATATATTTATTGGATGGGTTCCAGTCAACAAATCAATCTTAAAAATAGTAACATATTAATTGGAAGTTGAGACTAGGGTTTTAATGCAGTTTACAGAAATTCAAAAACGGGTACTTGCAGTTTACAGCAATTCCGAGGTAAAATCTCATTTCATATTGAAGATACAACTTACCACTCATAACTATGACGCTTCATGTTGATTTTAAAGCCAACAACCTCGTAGAAACTAAAAAGATGGCGTTAGGATAAACAAATGCCACCTAAATAGTTCCTTTGAGGTCGCCAGCAAAAGTGGCCATGTGAGGGTCAACAGGCGAAGGTCTCACACACATCCTCCTGGCGCAAGTATAGCTTTATGCCAGGAGGATCCGGTTGAGCTGGAAACTTCTGGAAAAACAAAAATATGCGGCTACAGTTTACTTTCTGGTTATAGACTCCGTTGTCGATGACCGAGTGCAAAGTTCTGGGTGGAGAATGTTGCGATGAAGATAAATTCCTGAAAAATAATGCGCAAAAATATGTAATGTTACCAATGGATCGAAATGGACCCAAGGAAAAATTTTAAATAGTTAAATTCTACTTAGGTAGGAATATTAAAGAAAAATATATAAGCCCATTTTATATTTAAAATCAGATAAATTTAATTATAAATGTATTAGATAAAATTAAATAATTACAATATAAATATGTATATATGGGAGTTGTAAAATAGAAAAACGAAATTAGTTAATAAAATATGCAATTAATTTTACTGTCAATCTAGAAACCATTACCGCATGTAAAAACTAAACAAAAAAACTATGAACAAATTTCCTTTTATAATATTTCAAATGCATTAAATACATACAGAATATTTTAAAACTAAATCTAATTAAACATAAAAGTAAAAGACATAATGTGTTGACTACACAAAGTAAAATTATATTATCTAAATTCTACGAATAGGCCAGCTTCGTAACTACTTAACTCATTAAGTGCTTGCAATAAGTGTCTGGTGATGACACCGTTGCTAAAACAATAAAAAACCTTGATTAGTAAGGCTGTAATGTTTACTAATTGTCTTTGTAAATTAGTCCTTAACTAGCTATACTCTATAGACCAGGTACTATCGCCGGCGCAGGAGAAGAGCCCTAGCCCAAGGCAGGTCAAAACGATAAGGTCATTCCCAAAAACATTATAAAACACAAAACGTCAGATTTACAAAAAATTACGGTCCATAAACAGGATCATATTTAATTTATTTTCTGCACGCGTTCTTATTAAAATTAGTACTTTTGCCTATCTGCAAATACTTGTATTACTTGGTAAAATATAACTAACAAACTACCGTATCGTTAGGACTATGTTTGTAGGTCAGGAATACATAGACAGCGCATGCGCATAACTGAAACCGAGCTAGTTTCACTTCTACACCAGGGCTCTTCTAAGTGTGCACATGCAAGTATTTGCAATAGTTGTTAGATTTAAAAGTTGGCTTACATTTTAAAACGTGGAAAATATAAATATTAATTACAAGCCAGAAACATAGCTTCACAAACACACCATCTTGGAATCATAATTGGGGTACTATGGTTACCATTTAACTAAAGCTAGATCGTAACAGCTGCATTTTCCTTCTTGGATAGATTTGGTTATACACAACATTACTTCGACGTTTCTGTGTCATCTTCAACATAAATAGCTTCACTGAGCGACAAATAAAATATCGCCTGCTATGTTATACAATATTATGAAAAAACTATTTTGTAACTTATCACCAATAAACTATATTTTATTCTCTCGAATCTCTTAGTCCATTACGGTAGGTGAAACGTAATCACTTTTACATTAGTAAATGACTATCCGAACGATAATTTTGCAGATTGTCTTAGACACTGATGAAGATCGCTACGGAGCGTTTTGAAACGTTCTGTCTCAGTAAGTTTTAACGAATTTACAAAATTAAAGTTCGGATAGTCATAATCTAATGTAAAAGTGATGACAAATATTTTATTGTTTAGTGTCAAATCTGTGTTTCGAACAGATTAAAACCAACCCCGATTTTCTGGATTAAAAAAAAAACTACCTGAATTACTTATTAAATTGAACATTAATTTACACTGTGAATAACAATATTTGGTAATTTCCTAGATGACGCTACGATAATAACTAACTGAAAGAACTTTACAATTTAACATTTATCTTAACCTAATATCCTTCTTACGACTCATGTTACATGTATATATATCTCTAGGCGTGAGGTTACTACCTTATGGCCTGCAATTTGATAAATTCACTTGTTATGCCCGTTCGGTATTTACTTGTCTTTGCATTTAATTTTACAAAAGAAAATAATAAATTGTAATAAAAAATGACAAAATCGAAATATGGAAAATGAAATTCCTGCTGAGCTGATCCCTCCCAGACACGGCGAAACTGGATTTTCAATTTTTACATAAAAACTCATTATAAAACATAATTAACCACTAACAATACCAAAAAGCCAAACAGAAATGAAATTTTTTTCCCTCCCCCCGGGTCTGAGCCCCCAAAGCCCGCTCAGCCCTCGTGGCAGCCAACCTCTAGCGAGCTGCCTCCGTCTCACATGCGCATGCGGTTAGTATCCCTAACGCGCGTGAAGGATTCAGGAAGACTGTCCATGTGCCAAGCTGATGAGCTCTTTCCATGGAAAATCAGGAGATAGTGAAATGAAACAGAACGTTAAGTGTCGCGTAAGGGCGGGATAAAAAAACCTGCCAAGAAATAACCCTGGCAGGAAAAATCCCGCGAAAGACCATGCAGGAACCCTGGGGGCTAGGTTACCTACCTTATTCTATAGGTTAGGGATAGGTAATACCTTTGCATATACCTTGTTAGTGAGGCTATGGTGTGGGAAATTGCGTGCACTTCTTCTTCTGTAGCCTACTCGAAACTGAAATGTGCATGCAATTCAAATTAGTGCGTCCGTTGGGGCTTTCTGCGTCCCTTTGGATGTGCCCCCGCTTCATCTGAAAGCAGGTCAGTTCATGCACTGTGTGTAGTGTTTATGTAGCATCCCGAACGCACAGAATGGACAGCGACCGTCTGTGCCTATCGTGTGTGGGGAGAAATGAGAAACATCTACATCGACTTATTGTATGTTTATATGCACAGCACTACATTTTGTAAATTAAATAAAAATATTCAAACAATATGAAAGATATAATTAAAGAATAAAAATATGGTACAACTTACAAATATACAATTTTTTTATTTCAAACGCGTTTCAACGACTAATTTGTCGTCATCCTCAGTGAAAATACACGAATGAAATTAACCAAAAAAATATATATATTAAACATAACCAATAAAGTTTTAGCAAAAGTAAAAACAAAAATACTTTTGTTTTTACTTTTGCTAAAACTTTATAGGTTATGTTTAATATATATATATATATTTTAGTTAATTTCATTTGTGTATTTTCACTGAGGATGACAAATTAGTCGTTGAAACGCGTTTGAAATAAAAAAAATTGTATATTTGTGAGTTGTACCATATTTTTATTCTTTAATTATAACTTTCACTCACAAGCCAGCTTGAATATTATTTATAATATGAAAGATATTTCAAAATAAAGATAATCCCGACATTTCGAAATATTTAATAACATATAAATTTGAACTAATGTTAAAACCCATAATTAGTGGCCAACTCCGCTTATCCGGAATAATAGGGGCGGAACCACTTTAAGCATTAGCAAGTATTTCAAGGTATATTTCTAGTAAAAAAAAACCTGTTCTACTGTAAATATAGTAGTTTTATTATTCAACCAAACAATCTCCCACTTTACCCCAATTACGCGTATCGCGAGACTGCCCGATTTGGCCGGCCGGGTCATCAACCTCTCCATGCGGTGGACGCTTCTGGCAATATTTACGAAAATTTCATGTACTCGGTTAAGTGAAGCTCGGATAAGAGGGGTTTTACTGTATTTGAATATAAAGACAACTTTCGGGCTACCGCTCTATTACTACAAACCAAAACAACTATATAAGAGTAGACACTGAAGATCTTGAATCAGACAGCTGAGACCTGAAGATCGGGAGACACATACTCTACTTCCACCCAAAGAGTACAGCTGTGATATACCTAATTTTATATATACACAACTGTACTCTCTGGGCGGTCGTGAAGCAAACTTCCGCTGTCCATGTCCTGTGCTGTGGGCGTGTGTTGAACAATGTACCGGTTCATCAGGAGCTTAGAGAAGGACGACAGACTGAAACGGTCGACCCTCGCTACGTTCCTTAAAGCCCAGAACATTTGTAAAGCACCCAAGCTCGCTTTGGTCCCTTGGAGCACTTTATGTCGAAAAAATTGCATACAAAACTATACTTAGTAAACATAAACTAGTTTTAATAGAAACTTATACAATTAAAACGTTCAACAGACTAGGCCACACAGCATGAGCTAGTATAACGAATTTTTTATAAATTAAACATACTGAACAGAGCAGTTAATGTGAAAAATAAAACAGGCTCATACAACATCTAAATCAGAGCCCTAAACTCTCTAGCATGGAGAAACAATAGTTATAACAAGTAATGTAATCAAACATTTGTTTTATTTTGAAAAAAATCTCATTTTATAAAATAATTACAATCAATATAAACATAACCTATGAGTTAAAACAGCTGTTCTACCACATAACCTATAAAATCTGCTGTCTCATGAAATCATGTTATCACTCATCCTAAGGCATGGGAAGTCATAACTATACTCCCATCCCTCCCCCAATTTGTGAAAGTTCATCTCCCATAATAAACTAAAATTATATTCATTTTGAAAAATTTTATTTTATTTTATCAAATAATTACAACCAATATAAACATAACCTGAGTTGAAACAGCTGTTCTACCACATAAAATCTGCTGTCTCATGAAATCATGTTATTAACTTTAATGAAATGATATTTGAATATTAATTTAGTTGTTATTACTACAAGTTTTAAAAAAATGTATTTGTATTTGATTGGAGAAATAGTTTTATTATTTAAAACAAAATCAATTTTAAAAAGTTTTGACAAAATAAATTGTCTTATCAACGATTGAAATTCGAAAAAACAAACAGCAAATGTGTGAACTTAAAGGAGGAATTGAAGAGAACCGTTCACAAGGGAGACTGTAACCTCATCATTAATAAGATATTCTTCTCTCAAGCGGAATAGGGTTTATAATACCACGTTTCCCCCTAATAGGGTTTATAACAGCACTTTTCCCCTTAATAGGATTTATAATAGCACTTCCCCCCCCCCATAATAGGGATTATAATAGCACGTTTCCTAATAATAGGGTTTATAATAGCACTTTACCTCCCTAATAGGGTTTATAATAGCACTTTTCCCCTTAATAGGGTTTATAATAGCACTTTCCTCCCTAACTACAATCACACTTCACATACCTAGTTGGGTAAACTAATAAATATTCCTTGTGAGAAATATATTACGAGGTGTTCTACTAAACAAATCCAAATACGTGATTTTATTATATTCTTTTGTTTATAACATTTAAACACTGAATATCAAAGAGAACTACTGAAGTCTTGGTCAGACCAGATGTGGCCCCATGCAATAGTCTGCGCTGGGACACTATAACCATATGCGAAGCAGTTTGGAACAATTTAGCTAAAACTACTTTAAACGGATTAAAAAAATGAATTGATTACTTTTTTGAACTTATCTTTATACATAGAGCGGTTGTTAGACAATATTTTGTTTTTTATAAACTGTAAATAGGAATCTATAATCTACAACAAAAGTATACAATTTACTTTACGTGAGAATTTCTTTAAAATAGTACACCTTAACCAAAACTTGTTACAATAAGATTTGCAATTATTTCCAAAGTAACATCTCAAATTTATTAAAACATGATCAACATAAAATTAGTTACAATAAGATCTTATAAAAAGTATAAAGGATTTGTAGCGAAAAATAACATTTTAAATAGAAATTATCTAATGATTGCCTTATTTCCAAATAAATTTACTAATTACACAATTACTGTATTTTACATTTGTTACAATAGAGCCATGATTATACAAAGATGATTCGAGTATGAAGAGGGGATTGAGTTATAAAACTAAATAGTAAGCTTAAAATGAAACGAGTTAAAATAACATTTGCAATTAATTCTATGCTAACAAAATTTCAAGAATTTATTAAAATCGTCAATAACAATAGTTACTAATAATAATAAAATAGTTTAATAAATAATAATATTTTTACAATAGAGCCACGATTATGTGAGGATATGTTTAATATGGAGAGGGGAATATTAAACTAACTTTCTATTTTCATTAAAGAAAATAAAAGCTGTAAATATTGCTAATAGTCAGATTTATAAAAATTTGGTAAAAATGCAGAAGCTCGGCGCCATACGATATTTTGGGAAATGGTTTAACACCACCAAATAGGACGATATCCACAACAATTTTTGAAAAATTGACCTCAGAAAGTTACTTTTTTTTCAATTTAAAGTAGCGTAAAAAATTCAGCGCAGATGTAGAAGTTGTGAATAGGCGCGGAGTGATACAAATGCTTCGTGATGTTACAACTGCATTTCAATATATAAAATTAAAACCAAATCTAACCTGACTTGACACTTTTTCGGTAAATTTTAATATAGGTATACAGTATTGTATAAATTTAAAACCAAATCTATCCTAACTGGAGACTTTATAAATATATTTAAATATATGTATAAAAATTAGGCGAAGTTGTGAATAGGCGCAGAGTTATACAAATGCTTCGTGATTTTACAACTGAATTTCAATGTATAAAATTAAAACCAAACCTAACCTGACTGGAGAAGTTGTCTCTCAAATATCTACACACGTAAGGTTGCATGACGTACCGCGGACAATGCGTACAACCTTATGCGCAGCACTGTGACGTAAGTATCACTCCGCGCCTATTCACAACTTCTACATCCGCGCTGAATTTATTACCCAACTTTAAATTGTAAAAAAGTAACTTTCCTACTTCAATTTTTAAAAAATTCTTGTGGATATCGTCCAATTTGATGGTTTTGAACAATTTCCCAAAATATCGTATGGTGCCGGAGTACTGCATTTCAACCAAAAATTTCTTTTGTGGAAACATGTTCTTATTAATAATCCTCTTAACAACTTTCAGTTAACTCATTTCATCAGTTTTTTATTTCGGAATGCAATAAGCACTATACAAATATACATTGCCCCCGTACGAAAAATTGGTGCGCTGGTATGAAATAACTACAAGTACTCGTCTACAAGGTTTTAGCCTGGGAACGCATGCGTATTTCGTGTCACCCACCCACTTGAAATAATTTATGATTCCTTATTCCTCTGAAGATGGTTGCTCCGCAGCCGATATGTGCATTATGGAACAAGTAAATAAACTTTTATAAAAAAAGGTGTTTTTATATAATTCGAGGGTATCAAAATTATCACAGATAACGTACAAAATAGCCGAGGCCGGATCACATAAATACATATTCAAGACTTTGTTACAAACATTAATGTGTGACTCTTGTAGCCACTACATAATGCAAAACTGCTGACATAAGGCTTGAACGGGTTTTCCAAACCCCGCCGGGGGTGTGAATAAGTGCACTTACACTACCTAAGTGTGCGTCGTTAATTAGGTTTAGCAAGTGCGTTATATAGACCTAGTTTAATATATAAATGTGGCAGGTTTGTATACTTTCAGTCACATTCCCCCCTCAGTCTATATAGACCGGATTATATTAGTTTAATATATAAATGTGGCAGGTTTGTATACTTTCAGTCACATTCCCCCCTCAGTCTATATAGACCGGATTATATTAGTTTAATATATAAATGTGGCAGGTTTGTATACTTTTAGTCACATTCCCCCCTCAGTCTATATAGACCGGATTATATTAGTTTAATATATAAATGTGGCAGGTTTGTATACTTTTAGTCACATTCCCCCCTCAGTCTATATAGACCGGATTATATTAGTTTAATATATAAATGTGGCAGGTTTGTATACTTTTAGTCACATTCCCCCCTCAGTCTATATAGACCGGATTATATTAGTTTAATATATAAATGTGGCAGGTTTGTATACTTTCAGTCACATTCCCCCCTCAGTCAGTGCATTCCTGCCTTAGCACTACAGGAATTGAATGAATCTTGTTGTGTTAGAACATGGGAAAAAAGAATGGTTGAAATGCAGTAAGCTCGCCACCATACGATATTTTGGGATATTGTTCGAAACCATCAAATAGGACGATATCCAAAAGAATTTTTTTTTATTGAAGTAGGAAAGTTACTTTTTTCCAATTTAAAGTAGGGTAATAAATTAAGCACGGATGTAGAAGTTGTGAATGGGCGCGAAGTGATACTTACGTCACAGTAAACCATTTCCCAAAATATGGTATGGTGCCGAGCTTCTGCATTTTTACCCAACAAATCTACAAATTATTCCGTTGAGATAACTTTTATCATAAAATTTCTACTTTCAGCCGACAGTTTTATTTTATCTATAAAATTTAGTTAAATTTAATTTTGTTATAATATCCTCTATTTATAATAATAATATTTAAATAATATTAAAATTAATAATATTATAATAAATATCCGAACTTGGCGGTTGACTCCTACAGTCATCAGAATACGACAGTCAGCTTCTGTACTGCTAACTTGACTGGAGCTACTTCCTGGGACAACTTTATCTGTGGCTCCAGAGTTTTTGATTGTACTGCAGGATGTGACCAAGACGGCCATTTCTCCTCAGATGTTGGAGGATATCTACAGCTAATACAACTTTGCTAAGCAGTTACTGATAAGGAACAACTGCTCCTACACAGATTTCCTCATGACCAACTCTCAAGACCAGCATTTCCTTCATTAAGCATTGTATATTCTCTTATCTATTTACTTAACTTACAAATTTTGCCAATATAATCTGTAAATTTGGCACGAGCAAAGGTAATTAAAGTTTCATAAAAATCTTTAGTTCAAGTAGCATCAAATATAACCTGCTGTTTCTGAGTTGTACAACGTAGTTTTATTTATAAATTATATTTTTGGTATACTTGCCTAAAAACCACTACTAAACTATTCTATGAACGATAGCACACCAAGGGACACAAAGGTGAGAGCAGTTTTTTTTACGGGCTCGTTTTTTCTAGAGATAGTTCTTTTTAATTTACAGGGTCAATGAACTAGTTCAAAGGAACTATAGTTAATTTTTAAATTTTTAAGAAGAACTGAATAAATAATACATTTTTTACACGTGGGCTCGGGAAATAAATACCGAAATTATTTAGCAAAAAATTATTTATCGTAAACGTTTCTTTAAACCTCGAAATGACCAAACCCCGATGTCGGACAGTTGGTCCCGAGTGGTAGCGCCGGAAAGAGGGCTTTAAAGTTGAATAATGATTTATAACAACTTTTGTTAGTTGATTTTTAATGCGTATTTTCGTGTTCAATTTTATATTAACTCTAAGATCTGGGTAAAAAAGGTGAACTATTAGTAATGAAATATGTACTTATAAAATTAGTATAGTAACTTCTTACTTAATCATAGTCTTTACAAATAGGTTATATACAAATATAACCAGGCCACAACCTTCTGCATAAAATAAATTTTCTTACATTATCACCTGAGCGTGTGCGTGCGAGCGTTCCTGCGTGAACAAACAAATCTACATGTTTAAGAATAGAGATCACGTGACACGTCACCAGACAAAGTATATTTTTCCCGACAAGAAGCAGTCCTCTAATTGTCTAATTAGTTCCCAAATTATAATTTTTGCCATAACTGCCTGAATCGATGGTTACACATTATAAAATGTATGAACTTCAAATTGGCGGTACAGTCACGTGTGGAAAGAAATCTAGCCTCTGATAAACACTTGATTAAATACAATAATTTTAATTTTAATTTAACTTCGCGCTTTACGAGTAAGACGCAAGCCCTTAAATACGGTATCTGCAATGAAGTGTATTGGATTCTGGGGGTGTCAAAAAGTATAATTATTTTCCGTAAAACTACACTCAACCTAGACCCAATCCGCCATTTGGCTTCCGAAACACAATAGCAGGGAACAAGGGTCATGCTTTCAAAAGGAAGGGATGGGCTGACAAACATCCACTGCAGGTCAACAACTGCAGTTTTCTAGCCACTTGTTTTGCAGTCGCAGTTCTCCACTAGCTTTACCCCACGAAGAAAATTAGTGAAAGTAGTATAATGAAACTACTGAGAATTTTTTTAAAAAAGTACATACTTTAAAATTCACTTATCAAAAAGTTTATATTCGGATTCACATTTAATAAAACATGTTTTAAATATATAGTCTAATAAAACTGTAGAATAGATTAGCGAGAGTCCCACTCACACTAAGAAAACTCTGAGTCTAGGAGAAAATATTGGGGGCGAGAGAAAAATTATATAATATAGATATAAGGTATGTGGGGCTACTAAAAGAATTTTGCAAGTTACTTAAAAGAGAAAAAAATGGAAACCAAAACGTTGTTTGTAACTAAACAAATTTACACATACCATATAAGGCAAGAATAGAAACCACCTGATGGCGCCTAGCCTAAGGTATTACTCCGCGGAAGCCGTAGTTCCGCGCGTCCAAAAAACGTAGTCCAAACTAAAGTATGATTAAAAAATTAACCTACCGATGGAAAAAAATCAATATAGCTTTAGGACAATGGATAGGAATATTTCCATAGGCGTACAATTAGTGTTCCAAAATGTAAATGTAAATAACTATCGTACCTTTTTATTCTCTGGAGTGTTCTCCATTTATAAACTTTTCTCGTGTAATTTATATTGACAGTACAAAATGTCGTTAGAAACACGGGAAAGTTAACGAAAACTTATACTCACGGTCCAAAAATGAAGTCCAGGGCTAGGGTATAAAATCAGGTTTTTGTAAAACAGTGCACTATATACATAGTAAAATATTCTTAAAAATTTATAGCTATGTCGACACTGCCATTTACAATCCCACACAAGCAATCTAAATTAGTTCAAATGGCGTAACTTGAAGCAATGGTACGATCGTAGGCCTTGAAGCAAAGTATGTTGAAATAAAACGCAGAAATGTATAGTTATACTATTGTCGAAACAAATTCGAATGAAATTGAATGAGGCCGTATGAGTCGTACAAAGGAAATACGTTATCAAATATAGAAGAAAAGTCAATAATGGATTTTAGTGAGTTCATTTATGCAAGGTTCTGAAAATAGGGTTTAAATAGGCATTTATGTCTTATGATCACTTTTACTTAGTTTATGACTATCCGAACTTTAAATTTTGTAAATTTCTAAAAACTTACTGACCTGGTCATAAATTCGGTTAAAGCGATTAAGTTTCACGTAACGTAATGGACTACAAAAATTCAAGTCTTATATGAATTGTTAAAAACTAAATTACGTATTACAAAAAGAGATAATTCCATTATTTTACGCTATGATGTTTATGTGGTATGTTTCATTATTAAAGGCAACTGAATTTCTTGTAATTAAAAATAAATAATTACTTGAATTAAAATTATCATGCAGCAATCAGAATGCTGGCCAATAGGGCAATTTATTTACCGTGCCCACGTATGGTTTAACATCATTAAATAGGACGATATCTACAAGAATTTTTTTTAAATTGACCTCGGAAAGTTACTTTTTTTCAATTTAAAGTAGCGTAAAAAATTCGGCGCGGATGTAGAAGTTGTGAATAGGCGCGGAGTGATACAAATGCTTTGTGATACAACTGTATTTCAATGTATAAAATTAAAACTAAATCTAACCTGACTTGACACTTTTTAGGTATATTTTAATATAGGTATACAGTATTTTATAAATTTAAAACCAAAACTATCCTAACTGTAGAAGTTGTTTCTCAAATATCTACACACGTAAGGTTGCGTGACGTACCGCGGACAATGCGTACAACCTTATGCGCAGCACTGTGACGTAAGTATCACCCCGCTTCTATTCACAACTTCTACATCCGCGCTGAATTTAGTACCCTACTTTAAATTGAAAAAAGTAACTTTCCTACTTCAATTTTTAAAAAATTCTTGTGGATATCGTCCAATTTGATGGTTTTGAACAATTTCCCAAAATATCGTATAGTGCCGGAGTACTGCATTTCAACCCTGACTGGATACTTTGTAGGTATATTTTAATATATGTAGACAGCAATATTGAATAAAAGGTAATTGTTATTTCGGCCACATACGATATTTTGGAATATTGTTCAAAACCACCAAAAAAGACGCTATCCACACGAAATAATTAGTGAAAGCATAAAAATTAGTGCAAAATGTTTTCTTCTCGGAGCCACAAGATGGATAATAATGTAGAGTTCACGTGACATCATAGTATGCCTCCGCCGAAAAACATTTCCCTTCCTCAAATTTTGTTTGGTATTCTTGATGAATTACTGCATCGCCCAGTATAATTTTGATTTGATAAAATCGATTGAGTGAGAATGTGAACCCACTAAATTGTTAAAGCAAATAAAAATTGATACACAAAAATAAAAATGGCAATGAAAATAGCCATAGGACATGTTTAGGAATGTTCCTTACAAATATCTAGTTAATTTAGGAATCTAAATAATAACCTTTTTAATTTGTTAAATGCCAGGAATATTTACAAAAGGCAGTTTGCAATTAAGAATTTGAAACTCCGCCATGTATAAGTTATATACTGCAATGGTTAAATTTTACGAAGTTTACTTATAACGACTCAACGCACTCTACCAAAATAGTTCCTTTAACATTGGAGGTGAAATTAAATTACAAAATTACAACCTTTAATTGAACAAAAATTCGCTGTAGGATCAATCAAAAATGATGAAATTAGTAAATTGTCGAATTTACTATAATGGTATACCATGAGACAGTTTGTGAGTTCTCAGAAGTGGCTTGCTCAGTAAAGTAAGTAATACAGCCCCCAAAACAAAATTTGTTAAAAAAAGAATCTTCACTTAAAAGTTGTATATAGAACCTAGTTATTACATTCAACGATTGTTACATAATATTTAAGATTATCTTTCAAATGAGGTAATCGAAAATATCCTAACCTAAAAATTAACTATATAAGGGATCCTTTCATTCTTGCATGAAATATCGAAACAATTTTCTTACAAAATTATTTATAAATTTATTGTTAGCCGTAAGTAAATAGCGTTCTAGAAAAAATGTAATAATAATTAAATTTAAGATCGTAAACATGACACAATGTACTTACCTATATGGCCTTCCTTGTACAGTCGATCTATACTCAAACTTCCTTGCACTAGACACTACTGAACCAGAAATGCAAGTGGACCTTGCAAATAAGACGCGTAGAAGGAGGAGGGGGGAGAACGTGACTAAGTTGTCTGTGATTGGTCGGATACAGCTAGTGAAACGAACTTAGTACGTCTGAGGTCAAAACAATTTACTAAATTTGTGTATAACAAAAATATTTTATATAACGGCTTTTTGACTAGTACAAAACAATTTATTGTAAAAGAATACTAAAAAGCCATATAAATATGCAATTAGAATAAGTGAGTATTAGTTGAGTTATGATTTCATCATAATAATACATTTTTCGTCTTACAAAAAAACTAACCTTAAATTTTTGTGTTTAAGTTGTTACTACAACACATCAAATTTAATGAAATATTATTAATAAAAACTTTTGAAAGTAGAATTAAATTTTATTCCTATGTATGTATACCAACGGAAATATAAATTTGAAGAACCAAATTAAAAATTTGTATTTCTATACATCATCAATTTCCAGGAGGGCAAAGCTACCACCGAAGTCAAATACCTTACCAAAATATTTATATTGTATTCTTCAGTTATCTTCTTTGATTATATTGTAAAAACTTTTCTTACCTTCATTTTCACTTGATAAACAGAAAAAATGCAGGAAATTCAACAGAATTTAATTATGTTTCAGATACAAAACTAATCCATTAAACATATAAGACAATTTGAGTATAACTTATACCCTAAAACGTTCTATATGAGTTATCAAAAACATTAAAACATTAATCACTTTAACATTAGTTTATGACTATGCGAACTTAAAATTTTGTAAATTTGTAAAAACTCACTGAGACAAAACGTTTTCGATCGCTATGTGCCGATCTTCATCAGTGTCTTCTGCTTGGAGATGTTGGATCAAGCGGTGACGGTTTTAAAGGTAGATTTTCGATAGTACCAAAGAGTATGTGTGATTTGTAATGTGTTTGTTCGTTTAATATGTTTGTACTTTGTGTTTTTGTGTGTCTGTAAATTTCAAATTGTTCTAGTGTGTTGAGATGTGGTCCTTTTTTGTTGATGTGTGGGATTTCTAGGTTATGGTAAATGTCTGTGTATTTTTGTCCTGTTTCTTTTATGTGATTGTATTTATGTGATTTATTGATTTATTTATAGATTTTTTGTATTTACGTCATGAAGCAAAGAAAATATAAAAGTGAAAATATACAGGTCTATATAAATGCTTTACCTTAGACTTAAATCTAATTAACTAACATGTCTTCACAAACGGAAATGGGCATTTAACTACATTTATATCTTTAATTTCTTAGTAGGCCTAATTACAACTGATGGGCTATTTTTTCGATTAGTAAATCAGCAATTACCGCTTTTGTTATACAAATAATCGGAGTCCAAAGTACTTTAACTGTTTTATTTTGTATTAAAAATGATTTGTTAGGTTACAAAAATTAATAAGCAAATAGTGGCTAGGTAAAGCGACTATATCCTACATTGAGAATAAGGTAGGGCGTAAGCTGAGACGCAGGCGGCACAGCGTACGCAACGCAGAGTTTTCTGCCGCCATATTTCCTGACGGCGCCGCACAAGCTGGTGCGCATGCGTATTTGTGTCTGCACACGCGTGAGCCAGTACGTCAGTTTGTAGACACAGATTTGATGACACAGCCACGTAACAAGGGATCCAAGATGTCGGTAAATGACCGTTTGATTCATCTGGTAATGGACAAACACTGAACCATAGTTTACATATTGTACTTGGCGCTTATTTTTAAAATCTCTAATAACTCTGCTCGAGTTACATGTGCTATACGATTTGAATCATGAAAGTTATAGCAAGTAAACGTATAAAGACTGGGAGCCAACATAGCCATGTGTGTGTTTCGTTTTTTCATGTATTCACTCTGGCACATACTTTTCACTCGAATTTTGGAAACGCTGTATAACAGAACCAATTCCTGAATTTCCATATCGCATTCAGATGAGGTGGTATCAGTATCTTCCATCTTAAAGGCACGCAAGTTTTCCTCCCATATAAAACTAAAATTAATTAGTTTTAAATTTAATGAATGAATTAATATTTGAAAAACTGTATTAACATCAAGTATCATCTATACAAGTTTAAAAAATGTATTTAAACTTGAGTGGATAGATAAAAAATATATTATTAACGATTGAAAATTTCAACACACAGTAACACACACACACACACACACACACACACACACACACACACACACACACACACACACACACACACACACACACACTCACTCACACACACACACACACACACACACACACACACACTCACTCACACACACACACACACACACACACACACACACACACACTCACTCACACACACACACACACACACACTCACACACACACACACACACACACACACACACACACACACATACACACAAACACACACACACACACTCACACACACACACACACACTCACACACACACACACACACACACACACACATACACTCACACACACACACACACACACACACACACACACACACACACACACACATATATATATATATATATATATATATAAATATCGTAATATGTATTCTTGTGTATTAATAAAGAACAAAAGTCAAAATACAAATACAAGAATTATAATTGAATTTACAATTCAAAGCTTTTCGTTGGCTAACAGTACCAACATCATCAGGAATATTAAACAATTAAAATAAACAAATTAATATAACAAATAATTCTTGTATTTGTATTTTTACTTTTGTTCTTTATATATATATATATATATATATATATATATATATATATATATATATATATAATGTCTCACAGTGACATACCCGAATTTCTGGGGGCTCAATCAGGAGGATATGGGTGTCTGCAATAGGCCCAATCCCCTAATAAGAGGAGAACTGGGAGCTCTAACTGGGGTCTCAGAAAAATTATTTGAAAAAAATTTAATTTTTTCAATTTTTTTATATACTTTATAGTTGAAAAAACTGAACAAAATTAATTGATACCACATAGCTATTTCCAGATGTGTTTTTAGTTTCTTACAAATAAATCTACAATTTTAACAATTTAACATATCACATTTAACTATAGATATATTTCCTTTACATTTATGATCACTGTGTTTATACTTTACATTTGTGAATCAGAGTGAATACATCCATGAATCAGAGTTCAGGATTATAGAATTAGAGTTCAGGATTGTAGAATCAGAGTTCAGGATTGCAGAATCAGAATTCAGGATTGCAGAATCAGAGTTCAGGATTATAGAATCAGAGTTCAGGATTGTAGAATCAGAGTTCAGGATTGTAGAATAAGAGTTCAGGATGTAGAATCAGAGTTCAGGATTGCAGAATCAGAGTTAAGAATTGTAGAATTCTGATTCTACAGGATTGCAGAATCAGAGTTCGGGATTGCAGAATCAGATTTCAGGATTGCGGAATCAGAGTTCAGGATTGCAGAATCAGAGTTCGGGATTGCAGATTCAGAATTCAGGATTGCAGAATCAGATTTCAGGATTGTAGAATCAGAGTTCAGGATTGTAGAATCAGAGTTCAGGATTGTAGAATCAGAGTTCAGGATTGTAGAATCAGAGTTCAGGATTGTAGAATCAGAATTCAGGATTGTAGAATCAGAGTTCAGGATAATCGCAAGAAGTGAACGATTTCTTTACATCCGTTGTTGTTTATATTGCAATTTGAGTGGAACATTTTTGTCTCTGTCAAAACATAACTAAAAAATCTTTTATTTACCGGTAACACACAAATGGTGCATAATTTTATTGGATTAAATATTAACACATGTATTGTTTCAAAAAAGCACGAGGGACTTCACCCCTCTCTAGAATGTTTCTGGAAAAATACAAAATTTACTATGCATTTTAAAAAATATAAAAAAACAGATGCAGTGGTAGATTGAAATGATTGTTGTGTCTGTAGAGTTTGGGTCGGCAACCTTTTGTTCTTGAGGGCTGCACGTTCAACCTAGCTAACCTGTAACCTAGCATGCCTGTAACCTAACAAATACAAAATAACCAAGAAATTTACTATATTTCCTAATTTTAGACCGATAATGTAACTGATTTTAATACAGTACTAAATATGACTTTACTAGTAATGCTAGAAAGGGTGGTAAAGGGTTGTAATGGACTTTAAAATAATTTTAATAAAATAAGCTACTTACTTCCTTATTACAATTCTAACAATTTTCTAACTCAATTCCGACAAATATTAATTTTTTTTAAGTGCTAACGTAATGAAATAAAACACGTTCATATAAAAAGTAACAAAGTTTTACTAAAATAAAACAATTGCCGTAGGGGTGAAGTTGCCTGTACCCACATCGTGGACACTACTTTCCACTTATATCGAGTCTGTAATTTATTATTAGGCGTAATTGTTGTGGCTAGTGTAATGGTTCTAGCCATTGAGCAAACTATTTGTGTTCTAACCCGTAAGAGTAAGCTATCAGGACCGCTCAGAATTCAAAATACTACAAGCGGAGAAGGGCAGCACAAAATCAAAATTTTGCGGGCAGACTATGGGTTGCCGCCTCCTGTTATAGACTGAGAGAATGGAGACATGCAATATCAAGAGAACAATGGTACAATAAAAATAGATTACAATAAAAATATTGCCAAACAATCCCCTACCACAATAACAATAATAAAAAATAACTAATATTAAATCAGTCTGGTTAGTGAATTATTGTATTATAGATTGTAATTTTGTAATAAGACCCTGTGGTGATGATGACACGGTCATCGAAATGTACGGAGCGTTTAATCTTAGGTAACTTGTAATATTGGTTATTTTGGTGGTACTAGGGTGTTTGTCAATATTTTTATTGTAGTAGAATGGGAACATAAAGGAATATTGTTACTATTTGGAAAATTTAAACGTAGTCTGTTGGCAAGTAAACTTGTAAAATTTGTTTTGTTATGGAATTACTTTAACTGAAAATCAAACCCTGACTAACTTGTCACCCTACCTTCTATCTATTCTTCTAATTAGAGTAATTGTTAGAATTCCAAGACATAGGCAATGCATATAGTATGGGACAGGGATGAATCAAAAATGGGCAGTGATAAATAAAAATGCGGGTATAGTCTATCCATTTTGGGAAGGCGGGTAAAAGATTAAGTCACCGCCCGAGCTCCCAACAATAGCTTGGGTTAGGCGCTCGGCGGCCGGCCGCCCGCGCTAATGAGGCGTAAAAAGCACTCCACTCCAAAATATTATCACATAAAAGTAAGCGTATTTTTTAATTTTTTATTACAGTTTTGATGTCTACGTGTGATTTCATGAAAAACTAGTCCAAACACGACGGAGTTATGTCAATTAGTAAAATTGTACTCACTAAAATTTTTTGTAACCACTAATTTTACTAATTGACATAACTCCGTCGTGTTTGGACTAGTTTTTCATGAAATCACACGTAGACATCAAAACTGTAATAAAAAATTAAAAAATACGCTTACTTTTATGTGATAATATTTTGGAGTGGAGTGCTTTTTACGCCTCATTAGCGCGGGCGGCCGGCCGCCGAGCGCCTGACCCAAGCTATTGTTGGGAGCTCGGGCGGTGACTTAATCTTTTACCCGCCTTCCCAAAATGGATAGACTATAGTGATAAAAATAAAATAAATTTCCGTCCCACCAATAAAACGTCCTGCCATGCAGAAACCCCTCCTCAGATCCAGTCCTAACAAACAACCCTAATACCAAATTCCTACCTGCAGCCAGTGTCGCGTGGCAGACGCTGTGAATGCCTGAAAATTGCGCCCTGTGAAAATCGCGCCCAAGCAAAAATCTGGGTATATCGCGCCCTGCCTACCTGAACCGAGCTTACCACTGAGTCATCGACCGCGAGCGTTATTTGACAGCCGTTTAATAAGGGGAATGACCAGGAATTACCCGCCACCTCCCCGGTTCATCCCTGATAGTTTTCTCTTTAGAAAAACAGGAAAGGAAGTTTTGAATAGTAAAATAGACTTTTTTTTATGGACGGCACCTTTAAAAGTTGTAGTAAACAATTTGCTCAAGTTTATACAATCCACGCAGACTATGGAAGTTCAGAGACCGAAACCAATATATATCCAGTAGTCTTCGCATTTTTACCAAACAAGAAAAAGGAAACATATATTCAGCTGTTCCGTAATATATTAAAACACGTTCCAGAATGGAGTCCAAAAAACGTAACTGTGGATTTTGAAGCGACAGTGATTTCTGCACTGGGAGTTGTGTTTCCATCTGCTTAAGTATACGGGTGTCATTTCCATATGAAGAAGTGTCTATGGCGAAAAGTGCAAGAATTGGGACTGACTCGCGAATACAGGGAAAATGAAGAAATAAGACTGCTGATTCGCATGTGTGCTGAGCTAGCGTTTCTTCGGCCCGAAGATGTGATTGATGGCTGGCTCCAGATACATTCACAAGCACCTAATGTCACAAAGCTGTCAGAATTTTTCGACTACTTTGTAGAGAGATGGATGGAAAATGAAGAAGTGCAGGTTAGCCTTTGGAATTGCTACAGACGCCGCCATCGTACGACTAACGCCGTAGAAGGTTGGCACAATACAATCAATAACACACTTGGAAAACCGCATCCTAAAATCAGAGGTGTAATCCAATGTACGAAGAAAGAAGCAGAAAATTCAGCATGCTCGTTAATGAGGATAGAATTGAGTATGGAAGGAAAACGAAGAAAAACAACCTACATGCAACTAGACGAAAGGCTGGGGAAAATAATCAAGACGTACGAAGAAGATAGGGGAAAACATTGTCTTATGTTTGAAATCAATATCGTTCCTACAAAAACTTGAGTGATTGGACTAACAATTGAAAAACTATTAAAATATAAAAAATACAAATATTGAAATAAAAATGACCAAAAAATGACAAAGCTTAAAGCTGATTTTAAACACGCCTAAATACCAATAACTTGCACTTGTCATTTAGCCAGTCCAAAGCCTGGATAAAGTGTGATGGGAATCAGTTTCTTTTGAATACACTTGACAGGTGAAGTGAGGACATGCTGGGCGCGATTTACACTGCGTGCAGCGAGAATTACCCAGGGCGCGATATACAGGACACCGACGCTGTAAATCCTCAGGGGCCACCAGTCCTTCTCTGACTGACTTATAAAAAATAAATTATTTATCCAAACGAATAGTATTTCATATAATGTTAATGCAATATATTTTCCACATTTACAAATTATTTTTATTATAATCACTTATTTTTTCTCTCTAAATGATTTGGCCTGTAACTTTGTGGAGTGATGCTGCATATAAATATGTGAAATATTAGTTACGAGTAATTTTCTGTGCTTACTGTAATAATAAATGTATAATTTTGACTTTGCATGAATAATAAAATTCAAGGTTTCTTAGAAAAATTTTTACGTTTGTATTTTAAAAAATATTTTCATTTAAATATCTAAAAATAATTAAGATGGAAACAGATTTGTGTGAAGTAATGTCAGAACGTTTCGCTTAAATGAATTCAGATGCAGAAACGCTGGTCAAATAATTGCATAAAGAAATCGTCGCTGTTTAGGGGCTCCGAATTTTGGCGACAGATTAACGAAGCCATTATAACAGTACCAAGCACATAATATACGAACAGAGAGTTCACTTGGCGAGACAGAATGGCCTAAATTTTCCGTGCGCGGAATGTGGCGCGCCAGGCGGCTTTGGATTGAACTACACACACATACACGAGTCAAACAATGATTCGCATTGTTGGCAGCAATAAAAATGTTGGCAAATTGTTTTGAAGTTTACGAGGTATTTGGAGACTGGGTTAACCTCTCTTGGAGGTAACTCGGAAATGCAAAGATATAAACATCTGGGTTATTTTAATAGTGATTCTTTTGTTAAACAGCAAGTTGAAAATAAGATATCACCATCAAACGTCCAGTCTGTTAGAAACAATAACTGGACATTTTTTAATACGCCGATTAGGCACTAAAGAAATCTACTAAAAAGATAAACTGAAAAATCAATAATTTTTGTCTGTATTTTTCAATCCGTATAGTAGAAGTCAGATTTAAGGTTATTTGCAAAATGCTGCTTATACTGAAAAAAAGTTAAATTAAGTTTTTAACCTACGTTATCGATTATGTATAACTATTCCCAACGTGAAAGAATAATTTACTTAAGAAAACTAAGGAATTAAATAAAGCTGCGAGGGAATTATTGATAGTTGAGGTTCTTTGTAAAATATAAACTAAAACATTCACCAAATATCTTGATTTACTATTACTAACACTGCAGTGGTGGCGCGTAAAAATAGTAAGCAACATGAGTGGTACTATTGTAATCCACTTTGAAATAGCTTTTAAAATATAAACATTTTTAGAAATATCTTATAAGGATTTTAGGGTGTTTTATGGGCTATTTAGGAAACAAATGTGGTGGAAAACATTTTTCATTGTATCACAAAAGTAATATATAACAAAACTAAGTTATGCCATGGGTTAGGACAACCTAACACACTTTCGGTTCCGGCAAGCCAGCGTCGTATTTGTTCATGTATAGGAAACATATCATGAGTGGTCGTGTGGATTACTACTGTAATCCAGGTGAATTAAAACTTAACCCAGTAGAGGGTTAGCTTCGTAAAGGGAACGATCGTTTTGAAACGCGTCAGCAAGTAAGCAATTACGTATTCACTTAGTTAAGTAGTTTAAAATTAGTTTAATCAGTGAATTCAAGATGATTACATCGAGAAACTTGAATTAAAAATATTCAAAAAAATTAATGTGCCAACTTACAGTTCTGCTACTTGACTGGTAACAGTGGGGGGGGGGGAGTGTGAAAGGTAGACGGCCAGTCGAGGTCTTAAGTCCTAACGACCCGAAATAGCACACAAAGATTTACCCCTGGAATACAATAGTAATCCGCGTGACCATTGCAGTGTTAAGGATTCCCTAAAAGCAAAAGTAAATTAATTGAAGTCCAAAATTTAAAAAATAATAATTAATAACATCTGGATTAAACAATATTCACGGAAGTAGTTTTTACGCGAAGATTCTAAAAAATCTACAAGCCCCAAAAAAGCACACAAAAATTTACCCCTGGAATACAATAGTAATCCGCGTGACCATCGCAGTGTTAAGGATTCGCAAAAAGCAAAAGTAAATTAATTGAAGTCCAAAATTTTTAAAAGATTAATTAATAACGTCTGGATTAAACAATATTCACGGAAGTAGTTTTTACGCGAAGATTCTAAAAAATCTACAAGCCCCAAAAAAGCACACAAAAATTTACCCCTGGAATACAATAGTAATCCGCGTGACCATCGCAGTGTTAAGGATTCGCAAAAAGCAAAAGTAAATTAATTGAAGTCCAAAATTTTTAAAAGATTAATTAATAACGTCTGGATTAAACAATATTCACGGAAGTAGTTTTTACGCGAAGATTCTAAAAAATCTACAAGCCCCAAAAAAGCACACAAAAATTTACCCCTGGAATACAATAGTAATCCGCGTGACCATCGCAGTGTTAAGGATTCGCAAAAAGCAAAAGTAAATTAATTGAAGTCCAAAATTTTTAAAAGATTAATTAATAACGTCTGGATTAAACAATATTCACGGAAGTAGTTTTTACGCGAAGATTCTAAAAAATCTACAAGCCCCAAAAAAGCACACAAAAATTTACCCCTGGAATACAATAGTAATCCGCGTGACCATCGCAGTGTTAAGGATTCGCAAAAAGCAAAAGTAAATTAATTGAAGTCCAAAATTTTTAAAAACATAAATTAATAACGTCTGGATTAAAAAAATATTCACGAAAATTCTAAAAATTCTACAAGAACCATTCTTTTCAATAATCTTGAAAAAGAGCGTATGTAATTCTCGAAAGTCGACTCGCAAATATACCAAGTAAGATTTTTCTTTAAGTACATTAAAGTGTAAGTGATAAGTGAATACAAGACAACATTGTTGCTAAGATAATATATTTTTAACTACAACCACAAGCTTTGTTAAAGTAGATTTCCTGAAGTATATTTTGGAATAAAATATTAGCAGGGTATTACAGAAAGTAATATTATTTCATCTTTTGTTTCTTTAAAAAACAAAACAATGTCTGAAATTAATGTAGATGTTACTGACGAGTTTAAAAATACTACAGTGGTCGGCAAAGTCACGTTGTGGAAAGCCGTGTCTGATTATACGATATAATTATATTGTACATTCACATTTGTCTATTATACTTCGGGCAAGTTGAGAAAAGATGG
This sequence comes from Prosapia bicincta, assembly GCA_036971475.1. Classification (NCBI taxonomy): domain Eukaryota; kingdom Metazoa; phylum Arthropoda; class Insecta; order Hemiptera; family Cercopidae; genus Prosapia; species Prosapia bicincta. Next base: position 29,232,125 of record JBAIZL010000002.1, read on the forward strand.
CCAACCTTTTGTAAAATGTTTATAAAATCGTTAATCTTAACATAATTCATTTGAAAAATATAATTTAGTTGCGTTGTTAATATAGATTTCAGATGAAATTTTATACAGACCACAGTAGCGTAATTATGATAAATAAATAACAATAACCCTTGCTACAAATATTTAAACACCCTTGGTGTACATTTCGCCAACACAGTTAGCATCATCAGAAGGTTACAAACATTCTAGGCCTAAAAAGAAACAGTACTGTTTCTTTTATGCCAAATCAATTACAATGTTGTTAAACTTTTATTTTGCTGCCCTAACATTACAAACACTGAATATATTATCAAATTTAGATTTTACTTGTATTTGTTCATTTATCAACTCATTATTAGTATTATATTTATGTATTTCTAAAGCTTCATAAATATTCATTCTCAGGCCTTTGTTAATTTCTATTACAAGTATCATATTATCTATATTAGGAAATATGTGATTATTATTAATTCAATTACTAGCAAAATTTGATTTATAAATTTCTGGCTTTTTATATGCATTAAAATGTTCTTTATATCTATCTTTAAGTTTTTTCTTAGTTTGTCCTATATAAACTTTATTACAATAATCACATTCTAATTTATATACACCGTTTTTTTCATGTATATTAATAATATTATTATTATTCATTATATTTATTAATTTATTATTAGTATTATATGCGAATTTTATGTTGCTACCTTTAAAAAATTTTGTGATATTTTTTATTTCATTACCAAAAAATGTAAATGAAGTCCATATGACATTTTCATCATTATTTTTGTAAATTAGATTGTTATTTTGTTTCTTTAAAATATTATAATTAAATTTATCAACAGCTTTCTTTTTATAGCCATTCTTAATTGCAATTTGATGATCATTCTAGTTTGTAACTTCTTGTGTGCTAGATTGTGTTTTGTAACAAGACCCTCTGATGATGATGACATGGTCATCGAAATGTACATAAGGGTTTAATCTTAAGCAACTTGTTTTATTTGTTATTTTTGATTATTTTTGTGGTATTGGGGTTCTTTTCAATATTTTTATTGTAATATATTGTACCACTGTGCTCTTGATATTGTGTGCAATTTGATAGATAATGTTTTTCTCTCTTATTTTGTTTTCATTATGATTTGGCATAGCTATTTATTTGATCTAATTTGCACATATGTTAATTTTAATTGTTTAATATTCCTGGTGATGTTGGTACTGTTAGCCAACGAAAATCTTTGAATTGTAAATTCAATTATAATTCTTGTATTTGTATTTTGACTTAGTTCTTTATTAATACAGAAGAATACATATTGCGATATATATATATATATATATATATATATATATATATATATATATATATATATATTTAAAGAATAAGTCAAAATACAAATACAAAAGTAATTATTGAATCTACAATTCAAAGCTTTTCGTTGGTAAACAGTACCAACATCATCAGGAATATTAAAGATGATGTTAATATTCCTGATGATGTTGGTACTGTTAACGTAAAGCTTTGAATTGTAAATTCAACAATTATTCTTGTAGTTGTATTTGGCTTATTTCTTTATTAATACACAAGAATACATATTGCGATATACATACATACATATATATATATATATATATATATATATAGTAATCCTTTGATTAATTTCTTTTTCTTGTTTTATATATACACAATAAAATTACACTTTCATAAACAAGAATTTTTATTTAATTTTTCTTCATACATTGAAGCTCTTCGCTGATTAGCAGAAATCAGCATTGTAAAAATTTTCAAAGTACCTTATAGTTCTAAGACTACATCTGGACTGTCAGTCCATGGGTCTATGAGGGCCTAGGGATACAAAAAACGTAGCAACATTAGGGATTTTGTAGACAATGTGTGATGGAGAAAACAAAAGTATAAATGTGCAAATGAAATTCCCCCTACAACAGAAAGTCTCTCTGAGTGACATGCATTGTTTACATTTGTCTACGAATGTTGTATTGTTGCTTAGGAAGAAACGAATAAATTGGGTAGCTACAGGCAGCGATTGAAATTAGTTCTTAGCAAGAACCGAACTCCTGGAATTCCCCAGTTTGTCACGTAAATTCGATTACAAACGTACTTAGTGTGGGTCCATCCAAAGGCGCGTAACTCTGCGATGGAACGAACATTCTCGAGCAGTGCCGAACAGAGCTAGGCGTTCGTAGATGCTCGTGGATGTTCCACAAATCCGTTTTAAATATTTTGAAATTCCTGAATTACTGACGACGTAAAAATTATAGACCCCCTGAGTTTGAGCTTTAACTACGCGCGAACCATTCGCACTATTAAAAAAACTATTCACACCATTAAATTAGCCTGTTTAATTCTGCGTTTATGTATATAACCTGAATAATTTTAGCACAATTTGGTAAACCTAGATTGGATATATAAAAAAAGTAGGGTTTTATTGCGCTTCTTTATTGTAGTTTAACTTTAAAGCATATCTGCCTAAAAACTACTAGTCCAATCTTTGTGAAATTTGCGCTTCTTTATTGTAGTTCAACTTTAAAGCATATCTGCCTAAAAACTACTAGTCCAATCTTTGTGAAATTTGCGCTTCTTTATTGTAGTTCAACTTTAAAGCATACCTGCCTAAAAACTACTAGTCCAATCTTTGTGAAATTTGCGCTTCTTTATTGTAGTTCAACTTTAAAGCATACCTGCCTAAAAACTACTAGTCCAATCTTTGTGAAATTTGCGCTTCTTTATTGTAGTTCAACTTTAAAGCATATCTGCCTAAAAACTACTAGTCCAATCTTTGTGAAATTTGCGCTTCTTTATTGTAGTTCAACTTTAAAGCATATCTGCCTAAAAACTACTAGTCCAATCTTTGTGAAATTTGCGCTTCTTTATTGTAGTTCACCTTTTAAGGCATATCTGCCTAAAAACTACTAGTCCAATCTTTGTGAAATTTGCGCTTCTTTATTGTAGTTCAACTTTAAAGCATATCTGCCTAAAAACTTTCAGTCCAATCTTTGTGAAATTTGAGCTTCTTTATTGTAGTTCAACTTTAAAGCATATCTGCCTAAAAACTACTAGTCCAATCTTTGTGAAATTTGCGCTTCTTTATTGTAGTTCAACTTTAAAAGCATATCTGCCTAAAAACTACTAGTCCAATCTTTGTGAAATTTGCGCTTCTTTATTGTAGTTCAACTTTAAAGCATATCTGCCTAAAAACTACTAGTCCAATCTTTGTGAAATTTGCGCTTCTTTATTGTAGTTCAACTTTAAAGCATATCTGCCTAAAAACTACTGGTCCAATCTTTGTGAAATTTTTCTACCACATTATATGACTCATTAGTTACCTAAAAATGTAGATTTAGTACAGCAATTTTATCTCACGGCTCGTATCAAACTGGGTTTTAGCTTGTTTTAAAGAATAAAATCTCAACATATAAAATTTTTATAAACTGTTTATGTATGATTTTGAATTCCTTACGTTATTGATTTTCATTTGATACTGAGGTTGCGTGTAATCTCCTTAGCCTCGTCCTTTCCCCTCAGGTAGCTGAGGCGATCGTACGCTCCTCTGTATGAAATAAATACGGTACCAATAGCGTAATGAATTCAAAATCATACATAAACAGTTTATAAAAATTGTATATGTTGAGATTTTATTCTTTAAAACAAGCTAAAAACCAGTTGCTCACAAGGGAGCCGTGAGATAAAGTTGCTGTACTAAATCTATTGCAACTTCCCTAATAAATGAGATAAATTTTTCAAATTCCATTTTTAGGCTACTAATGAATCATATAATATGGTATAAAAATTTCACAAAGATTGGGCCAGTAGTTTTTATGCAGATATGCTTTAACGTCGCACTACAATAAAAAAGAGCGATAAAAAAGTACTTTTTTCTTTATATCTTGAGCTAAGCTTAGCAAACATATTGCTAAAATCGTTTTAATCAATGGTATGGATAGTTTTATTCTAGCACGAATGGTTCGCTTGTAGTTGAAGCTCAAACTCAGGGATCCATAATTTCTGCGTCGACAGTATTGAACACTCTTTTTAAATCTTGTTCAATTTTTCAACTCTTTTGGTTAATAAAATACTTTTTATTCAGCCATTCAAGTTCAAATACATATTTTTAAACTTGTATTACATGATACCTGATGTTAACACAGTTTTTTCAAATATTAATTCATTAGTTAAATTGTATGAATTAATTTTAGTTTTATGCTAAGGAAAACGTTTCACAAACTTACGAACAAATATTACACACAACCTCTAACCACAAATATTTGTGTTTTAGTCTTGTGTACATTTCGGTTACAGAGAAACAATCCTCAGAGACATGACAATACATATTCTGAGGAGTACGTACAGTATTATCATGTCTCTGAGGATGGTTACTTTGTAACCGAAATGTACACAAGAGTGAATAAAAATATTTGTGGTTAGAGGTTGTGTGTATTATTTATTAATACTAAACCACAGTAAATTATTCCAAGTAATTAGTGAAAGTTACAATTTATTTTTTGCGATAATAATTGAAGTTACCTAATAATCTTGTTACTTATTATTTGTAGCCTAGTTATTCTTATTCATTGTTAAAATATAGTACAATGAATTAGGCTACATTTGGGTGCGGCAATGTGACACACCTCCCCATTTTAACAAAGCGTCCCAAAATAAAATCCTTCCTAAGCGCATGGCAAACTTTATTTAGAAATTGTATTGACAAAAAAATAGTTTCAACTTTGCTAAGTGTTACAGTACTGTAATATTTTTACCCCCTGATCGGCCAAAATTAGCTTTTTCTAAGAATTAAGTTATGCGGCCAGAGTAACGGTTCTAACCAACGCACGTGTCTACAGACCCAGGCTTGTCGCTACATTTGTTCTCAGGGTGAGGTACTGAACCATTCAAATCAATTCCTTACAAGTAAAGGGAAAAACCATTCTATTGTGTGGAATATAAACTCTAGAAATATAGTCTAAAATTGGCAGTAGGTACGGTTCTTTATTGTGTTGCGGCCGCTCTATTGTCTCAAAAATATTCTCTAGGAATCCACTCTAAAATTGTCAATGCGTTCAAGCATAGTAATATTCTACAGAATGGTTCGACCTATTTTCCACATACGTTACCCAAACATTATAAATAAAAAATAAGTGATTTCAAGCTCAGCAAAATATAAATTATTATTAGTATATGAAACTTCGTTTTCGTAACACACGCGCAGGCGCGCTGGCACCTGCTCTCTCACACCACACATGCGCGCGCATATACTCTCTCACTCTCTCTCTCTCTCACACACACGCACAGATACATACTCACACAGAATAAAGCAAAGGTTTTATTTTATATTACAGTACATATTTATAAATACTTTACTACTAGCACTCATGTCGCGGCTTCCCCCGCGCAAGATTAAAGTTGTCACACTTTACATAAAAATCATGATAGTTGACAGTATAAAATGTATATATTTACTAATAAAAATAGTACCTATTGTTAATTGAGTAAATGAAATTGAAAAAAAGTAGTTAAACATTCGTTCAAATCGGTTTACAAAAATTTATATATAAGATTATTTTACCAATCTTTTTTCCATATTTTAACTACATATTGATCCATCTGAAAAAAAGATTCAAATAATATTTTGAGATAATGAGTGTTAAATGTGATGTTTTGAATGTAACACGATAAAAATTATTATTAAAGTACTTGTCTTTTTATTATAAAATATATAAATAAATCTAGATTTTTGGTCATTTTATTTTTGATATTTTGATTATCCAAAAACCTCTGTATATACAACATTGGTGGTTCTTCCATCTAGAGCAAGAATCACTTAACTACTGGAAAAGCTTACTCTAGAACACGCAATATAATAATCACTTCATTGACATTAATATTTTCTGTTGGCATGCTGAAAGAAAATCCAAGAATTATTTCACTAAGAAGTGCAATAAAATATGTTAGGAGTAGTAAATTGTATATTTTTATTACTTTAAAGTATTTCCTCAAACATCACAGTCATAAAGAGTAAAAATTTAACTTTAATTGTTGTATGAAATCTACTATTCACCTAATTCAAATACCAGCTGTACGTCACAGCATGATCACCGCCATCTATTAATTGCATCTATATTATTAATTCTTAATTTTAATATAAGTTTCTGAATGCTCGGTCAGAAAAGTAAGCTGTCGAATTTTAATTGATTTTATTGTTTTAAGAAAAATATCGACTTAGAATTCTCAAATTAGGCACCGATTATAATAGAACTCTCCCAGGAGTGCGTTCAATAACTTCCCAAAGTTTCATGTCGATCGGATAAACTGTTTACATTATATAGCCAAGCTGATGTGAAATATGTGTATTTCTTATGGTAGATATCTAACCGGCATTTTTTGATTTCTACCTTTTAAAATTAAAATTTTGCAAATTCCTCTCTTAGTGCGCCCCTACGTAGTATAACGAAGGTTCCCTGTAAATTTCATGTCTATCGTTATAGTTTCGGCTGTGCGTCAGTCAGTCAGGACTTCAATTTTTATATATAGAGATATAACCTAGAATGTATCTGTTGGCACAGATTTGGTTAAAAATTGGCAGCCAGTAGGACTAGCCGACAGAATAGAATATTTCATTTAAAGAAAATATTTAAGCTTTTAATATAATCTACTTGATGTAGTTAATATTAAAAAAATGTAATTGAATGAAAACTTTATTAGATATTAAAAATTTTACTGAAAAAAAGTTTTGTTTTAAGAATTCAATTGATGTTGGTTCTTAAAAGTGTCAGATGCTTCCAAGGAAGAATTCATTTAAAAAAATGGAATAAAAATATATATATGTGATTATCATTATATTGAAATAGTTGTAGCAAGATTTATTCAATTATAAATGAGTCTTCTTATAAACCGTGGCATCTCCTCAGCGCCGAGTCTCCCCAGCGCCAAGGCCGTAAACTAACCGTGGCATCTTCTCAACGCCTAGTCTCCCCAGCGCCAAGGCTTTATTTTTCTGTTTAGGATTGTCAAACGAATTATTACAAATAATAATAATAATGTTTTTGAACACAGGCTAACCACTTAAGTAGTTACGCGTCCTTCATCTAGGGTTTATGGCTATTATATTGGATGTTATTCTAGTTAGACGCCATCTCGAAGACTTTTCTGTTCATGTGCGCCAAAAAATGTTCACTAGAATAAAATTAGTCGACTGAGAATAAAAATGCGATCGGGAAATTTTTCTCTAGACATAAAACGAGTATAAATGTACTCGCATTAGGGCGGAGCAATGAACGCTATATTGACGCTGTGACATAGGGTTATAAACTGTATTTCCTTTCATGTACACCCAGCAGTGTAGTGGTGGCACCCTACAAATGTCCTTTTGTTTCAGAATCATCACGCTTTAGTTTTTTTATAAACAATACTCTGTAGTTATATTTTAATAAGTTAATATAAATATTAAATAATGTAGTATAAAATAGCGGGGTTATACGTAAAGAATTCTTCTTGTAGGTTTAGGTTAGTAAAGTAAGGTTATGTTTCCAACACCATTACTTATACAACTTTTTAAACAGTATTTATGTTTGAGGTGTAGGCCTATATCTTGAGGATTATTTAATTGTTTTTATCGATATTACTTGGCAATTACTACTGACTGATGTTTTTCAGCAGACGCATTGTTGAATACTGTGAGTCACGGGCAAAACTGTTGCTCAGGTTTGTTGTGTTGGTGTGAGTCTGTGGTGTTTTGTTGTTCTGTGATGTTTGTGGTTCATAAAGTAGTTATTAATTATGGGTTAAAATATGGTGTTTGATTGTGAGTATTTTGTTGTTTAGAATGTGCTGTAGTTGGTTTTTGTGGTGTTTGTTGAATATTGTGAGACACGGGCAAAATTGTTGCTCAGGTTTGTTGTGTTGGTGTGAGTCTGTGGTGTTTTGTTGTTCTGTGATGTTTGTGGTTCATAAAGTAGTTATTAATTATGCGTTAAAATATAGTGTTTGATTGTGAGTATTTTGTTGTTTAGAATGTGTTGTGGTGGGTTTTTTGTGGTGTTTGTATATCCAAGTTTTCACTATAATTAAATAATACTTAACCAAGTGTTTACTTAAGTGCTTACTTGCGAACGCGTTTCGAAACAATCGTTTTTCTCAAGGAAGCTCTACTCCATGCTTCGTTAAAGGAACGATTGTTTCGAAACGCGTCAGCAAGTAAGCTCTTACATAATCACATAGTTAAATATTATTTAATTATAGTTTAATCAGTGAATTCAAGATGATAAAAACAAGCAACTTTGAGTTTTCAGAACTGTTTATTGCTTTTTTGAACGAATATAGAATGTTTGCTTGTTTGTGTTATGTTAGTCAAGCAATATACTAAACGAAGCAACAGTCTTGTCAGTGATTCACAGCATTGAACAATGCACTGATCTAGTGCGAAACAAGTTTCCTGAGAGTTATAATTAAGTAGAGGTTTTTGCTTATGTCAATAAGAATATAGTATTTGTGTCTTCCGGGGCTTGAAATCACCTGGTTGTTGATGCATCATTTCTGAAGATTTGTGTGGGGGAGTCATCCGAAATGCACGAGCATGATTTCAAGAAGATTCAAAGCAATACTGTGGACTTATTGAACATGTGATTCATCTCCGTATTTTCTTGTATTTTCCAAGTTATTTCCTTTACTTTGAATTAACAAAATAAAAATTTTTTTCACAAACATTAGTGTCGTACGACGCCCTATAAATAATTTAATACTTTTTATAAATGTCGGTATTTTAACAGTGATTTTGGAACTTCATTTTATGAGCTCATTCAAATACAGTGTGATTCATATTCGGGTCCATAAGCATGTATGTTCCTAAGGACATACGCCTGTATGTTCCTAAGGACATAGGCATGTATGTTCCTAAGGACATAAGCCTGTATGTTCCTAAGGACATAAGCCTGTATGTTCCTAAGGACATAAGCCTGTATGTTCCTAAGGACATAGGCATGTATGTTCCTAAGGACATAAGCCTGTATGTTCTTAAGGACATAAACCTGTATGTTCCTAAGGACATAGGCATGTATGTTCCTAAGGACATAAGCCTGTATGTTCCTAAGGACATAAGCATGTATGTTCCTAAGGACATAAGCCTGTATGTTCCTAAGGACATAGGCATGTATGTTCCGAAGGACATAAGCCTGTATGTACGTAAGGACATAGGCATGTATGTTCCTAAGGACATAAGCATGTATGTTCCTAAGGACATAATCATGTATGTTCCTAAGGAAATAAGCATGTATGTTCCTAAGGACATAAGCATGGACATAAGCATGTATGTTCCTAAGGACATAAGCACGTATGTTCCTAAGGACATAAGCATGTATGTTGCTAAGGACATAAGCATGAATGAAAATAACTTTATTTGCCATTAGGCGCTGTTTGCAAGAGCGATATTCGCCGAGGGTAACTATCGTGACGTCACTGACAGAGTAACATAAAAAATATAATAGCTTAGTCGCGAAAATAGCATCTTACGAGAAGCATCTCATAGGTCTTCTAATAATGAACAAGTAATATAAAAACAATTTCAACACAATTCCTATTGATGTCAAGAAAAAAATTATTTCTCAACTTTTTATTTTATAATTACAATATGTATATACATGTTACAGAATCACAATATTAAGTGGCAAAATAGAAGTAAATTTCCTTGCTAATTTTCATTTTCCTCACTATACAGTATCGTATGGTGTTAGACTATTACTTATGCATGTTACTATTTATTCACTTTATTTCTCGTTTTTAATTTACGAAGCTGAAGGGGGTCTATAATATCTCATTCTATCCATCTCTTGCATTATTTCACTATTACAAGGAACCTATCTCTTATTAATTCGTATACATCTTTAAGTAATAGATTTCTAGTTATGACAGAGTTAAGTTAGTGCAAAAGTGTGGGATTTCAAACACGTAGTCATTCAGTTCGAATACGACCAAGACATAACTTTTTAAAATTCAATAAATGAATAAATACTGTACTGACATCAATTGTCATCCACTACAGGTTGAAAAAGCTTACTTGAAATTGAATAGATGTATAAAAACGTATTTTATTAATGATTGAAAATTTATACAAGATATATATAAGGAGAGTGTAATCGTAGGAAACGAAAAAGGAGAGACGAAGAATCAGAAAATAAACACCCGATGTTACAGTTGCAAGAAGTGGGTTAGGGCGGGACGAAATCAGTTAGAGGATTATATCTGGATCTCTAGGGGATATGGTCGAACTGCGCGGTAGGCCCTACCATCGGGTCAAAAAGTGTTGATACTCAAGTTTACGCTTTTACTACAAGGCAGCCGATATACTTATAACAAAACAAGATGTACCAAAATTTCATAAATTTAATTTTGCGTCTATTAATGTAAACTTAATTTTTTGCAGTTTTAACTTTGTCTTTCAGCGGGTTGAATGAAAAAAGTACCGGTTTTTTGGCGTTTTTCAGACAATGCTAGACTTTGAGAATTTATAATATAAAAACTAGTAAACCAATCGTGTTAAAAATTTAATAGGTTGTAGCACATATACTTGTATGTCATATTTATAAATTTCAGAATTTTTACAATTACAAAAAAAATTGTGATTTTTATCAAAGTGTTTTATTTTGGGATCGATTGAAGATAAAAATAGCAATGAAAGCTTGAATTGTATCTTTTAAGCTATGAATTGACAATTTAAAGCAATAAATTTATTACAGAGTCTTTAAAAAATTATATTGATGTCTGATCGAATCGCTACCGGGATGCATTAGCGCGTGAAATTGCTACCGCTCGGCTGTTTGTGCAGGGAAATTTCTCGCAACAAAACTGGTTTTCGATGGGTTGGCACAACACGGTCAACGCGCTAAGAGGGTGCGGTACCAGTTTAAAGTGACAGATGACGTCACAGTCCGTGTAAGAGTAACTCAATACGATTGTCTTCTTGTGTGTTCGTATGTTTTCCTCCTCACTTTTATTACATAACACTATATATACTATTTATCGCTGCAAGATTCTCTTTATGTACGTACTCGTGTCACACGCCAATAGTTAGATAACTAACCAAGAAAGTGGTGCCTTTACATTCCAGTGTTGCCACATTATGCATTAGGTGTATGTTAGATATGCCTGCAACGGCTTAAAATGCTTGTCCGATGGACTTCCCACGGTAAAATTTTTTATATTAATGTCTTTAAAACACATGTTTTAGTTTTGTTTTGGATTTCTTTAGAATAATTAAAAAAATTTCAGAATGCATTGTTAAAATAAACCACTACAATAAGAATAGAAGGTATGGAAGCTCAGCTTATAGAAAATAATAAATGGTCATGTATCTTCTATTTTCCCTTTCTTTGTTTGAAATTTTGAGGGGGCTCGAGCCCCCCTTATATACGTCTTTACTTTATATTGCTTGTTACTGTGTTATGGTATCTGCGCTGAAGGATTACATCTCTGAAGCATAGGCGAGAGTCTTAATTTATTATAAAGTCCTTGTCTCTAATTTATTGAAAAAACTACATAAAATTTCCTGACGTTTAATTGTCGTCACCAGTTTCATACGAAGTATGACCAAATATAATGAGAGGGGGCTCGACCTCATGTCAATGGATAAAGCAGAGAGCTGAGCTTGTAAGATTGAAAGCCTCAGTTTTACTGCATAGTTACGAATCCCTCTAAGCAGGGAGGACGTAAGGCTTCTCGTCCTTCAGACGCGTAAGGACAGCAACGATAAAGTACGAAGTCGTTACACGACGTCATGCGTCCTTTACTCAATGTTTTGTCGTACGACAAAGTCAGTTGTGTTAACTCATCATCAGGTCAACAACTATCTGTGTGCTCAGAATGTGTGGTGAATCATCATTTTTATTGTTAGATTCTTCGCAATTAATTAGACGAAGATAACGGAAAAAAAACACGTGAGTGGGTTAATGGTATCTTAGGCACAAGAGTTCGGTATGGAGAGTTTCATCATTTGTACAATGATCTCTAGGAAAATTATGATAATAATTTTAAATCCTTCAGAATGAAAAGGGAAATATATATTCACATAAAGATTGATAATGTAAACGTACGCATAGATAGGGCTTATGTCACGTCTCCGACTATTTATATATATGATTAGCTGACAACTGTTTACAATAAAAGGTGACAATCCAGATATTTCTGCCCTGACTGTGATGTAGCACTTTGTGTTACACCATTAATTTCAAAATCTATGGACGTGAGGACTTAGTTGAAGAAGAGAAACTGCTGAGCTGGTTTTACGTGCTCAGATAAATTGGCGTCACTAGGCTGATAAAATCCATTTATTTCAACCGGCTCCACGAGTCTGCATTGTCAACCGATCGGCGGCAGCTTGCTCTGCAGTGTTCTGGGGAGTGAGACACAGTGACTCCACCTTATCTGCCCACTAAAGCAGATTCTCCCTTTCTCATGAAATGCTGACTCCAGACATTTATAATTAACGATGGCCCGATTTCGATTCTCTATTCTAAAGTCGATTCTCAATTCTTTCAAGTTATAGGCCTACACGAAATTTTGTAGTAATAATTTAGTTCATCACATGTTGAAGCCTTTTAAAGGTTCCGTTTCATTGTATTAGGCCACACGAAACGTTCGACCTTGGTTGATGAATAGAAATTTCTCATAGCATAACAAACATATCGGATGAAAGTGACAAACAAACGGTCCACAAATGTTTCTGAACGTCTTGGTTGTTGCGTCATAAATAATAATAATATTTTCGACATCTCAAATAGGTATTTGCTAAATACTATCGTTTTAGTTGGCCTGTTTGCTTTAATCGTAGGCTATAATTCATTCACAGTAAGTAATACATAAATAAGACATGGTAGAATGATTTTTTCCAATAAATTACACAGCACACGTATTTTATAGTCTTTTCGCTCGGCCGTTTGGACTCACTTTCTTTGGAATAATATGTAGAATTCGAAACACCTGATTATTTAACATTTAAACTTGAAATAAAAAAAAGTTATTTTACTGTGGGGCAGCGCTAGTAGGCGAGTCAATGTTTGCCACCGGTTGGCCGGGAGAGATGTCGGAATGGTGAGTCATTGTTTGCCACCGGCCGGCCAGGAGAGATGTCGGAAGGGTTAGTCATTGTTTGCCACCGGCCGGCCAGGAGAGATGTCGGAAGGGTTAGTCATTGTTTGCCACCGGCCGGCCGGGAGAGATGTCGGAAGGGTGAGTCATTGTTTGCCACCGGCCGGCCGGGAGAGATGTCGGAAGGGTGAGTGATTGTTTGCCACCGGCCGGCCGGGTGAGTCATTGTTTGTCACTGACCGGCCGGGAGAGATGTCGGAGGGGTGAGTCATTGTTTGCCACCGGCCGGCCGGGAGAGATGTCGGAAGGGTTAGTCATTGTTTGCCACCGGCCGGCCGGGAGAGATGTCGGAAGGGTGAGTCATTGTTTGCCACCGGCCGGCCGGGAGAGATGTCGGAAGGGTGAGTGATTGTTTGCCACCGGCCGGCCGGGTGAGTCATTGTTTGCCACCGGCCGGCCGGGAGAGATGTCGGAAGGGTTAGTCATTGTTTGCCACCGGCCGGCCGGGAGAGATGTCGGAAGGGTGAGTGATTGTTTGCCACCGGCCGGCCGGGAGAGATGTCGGAAGGGTGAGTGATAGTTTGCCACCGGCCGGCCGGGAGAGATGTCGGAAGGGTGAGTGATTGTTTGCCACCGGCCGGCCGGGAGAGATGTCGGAAGGGTGAGTGATTGTTTGCCACCGGCCGGCCGGGAGAGATGTCGGAAGGGTGAGTGATTGTTTGCCAGTGGCCGGCAGGGAGAGATGTCGGAAGGGTGAGTGATTGTTTGCCACCGGCCGGCCGGGTGAGTCATTGTTTGCCACCGGCCGGCCGGGAGAGATGTCGGAAGGGTGAGTGATTGTTTGCCACCGGCCGGCCGGGAGAGATGTCGGAAGGGTTAGTCATTGTTTGCCACCGGCCGGCCGGGAGAGATGTCGGAAGGGTGAGTGATTGTTTGCCACCGGCCGGCCGGGAGAGATGTCGGAAGGGTGAGTGATTGTTTGCCACCGGCCGGCCGGGAGAGATGTCGGAAGGGTGAGTGATTGTTTGCCACCGGCCGGCCGGGAGAGATGTCGGAAGGGTGAGTGATTGTTTGCCACCGGCCGGCCGGGAGAGATGTCGGAAGGGTGAGTGATTGTTTGCCACCGGCCGGCCGGGAGAGATGTCGGAAGGGTGAGTCATTGTTTGCCACCGGCCGGCCGGGAGAGATGTCGGAAGGGTGAGTCATTGTTTGCCACCGGCCGGCCGGGAGAGATGTCGGAAGGGTGAGTCATTGTTTGTCACTGACCGGCCGGGAGAGATGTCGGAAGGGTGAGTGATTGTTTGCCACCGGCCGGCCGGGAGAGATGTCGGAAGGGTGAGTGATTGTTTGCCACCGGCCGGCCGGGAGAGATGTCGGAAGGGTGGGTCATTGTTTGCCACCGGCCGGCCGGGAGAGATGTCGGAAGGGTGAGTGATTGTTTGCCACCGGCCGGCCGGGAGAGATGTCGGAAGGGTGAGTGATAGTTTGCCACCGGCCGGCCGGGAGAGATGTCGGAAGGGTGAGTGATTGTTTGCCACCGGCCGGCCGGGAGAGATGTCGGAAGGGTGAGTGATTGTTTGCCAGTGGCCGGCAGGGAGAGATGTCGGAAGGGTGAGTGATTGTTTGCCACCGGCCGGCCGGGTGAGTCATTGTTTGCCACCGGCCGGCCGGGAGAGATGTCGGAAGGGTGAGTGATTGTTTGCCACCGGCCGGCCGGGAGAGATGTCGGAAGGGTTAGTCATTGTTTGCCACCGGCCGGCCGGGAGAGATGTCGGAAGGGTGAGTGATTGTTTGCCACCGGCCGGCCGGGAGAGATGTCGGAAGGGTGAGTGATTGTTTGCCACCGGCCGGCCGGGAGAGATGTCGGAAGGGTGAGTGATTGTTTGCCACCGGCCGGCCGGGAGAGATGTCGGAAGGGTGAGTGATTGTTTGCCACCGGCCGGCCGGGAGAGTTGTCGGAAGGGTGAGTCATTGTTTGCCACCGGCCGGCCGGGAGAGATGTCGGAAGGGTGAGTCATTGTTTGCCACCGGCCGGCCGGGAGAGATGTCGGAAGGGTGAGTCATTGTTTGCCACCGGCCGGCCGGGAGAGATGTCGGAAGGGTGAGTCATTGTTTGTCACTGACCGGCCGGGAGAGATGTCGGAAGGGTGAGTGATTGTTTGCCACCGGCCGGCCGGGAGAGATGTCGGAAGGGTGAGTGATTGTTTGCCACCGGCCGGCCGGGAGAGATGTCGGAAGGGTGGGTCATTGTTTGCCACCGGCCGGCCGGGAGAGATGTCGGAAGGGTGAGTGATTGTTTGCCACCGGCCGGCCGGGAGAGATGTCGGAAGGGTGAGTCATTGTTTGTCACTGACCGGCCGGGAGAGATGTCGGAAGGGACACGGTCGAACTGGGCCTACGGTCAAAACACCTCTAGGCGGATTACCGTCAACTCAAAGGGTTGGGTTTGAATTGGGCCCCTGGTCAGTCGGGCAACATTAGTTTTGTTAAGTGATCAGATATTCGTTTTTATTTTAATGTACGATAGAATTAAAAACTAAAACCTAATGGAAGCAAATAAATACAATAAAACTTTACTAAAACATAAAGAAATATAAAATTCATTAAAAATACGGTACTTTCATCTTTTAATTACTATTTAAACTCACGAATGATCCTACTCAATAACGTAATGCTCCCCAGGTCAAGCGAGCATTCCATTACGCGTCCGTTTTTGTTAACCCTGTAACGGTGACATGTTGAACCGTTTCAATGCCCCCCCTGGCAATGGCGTGGCCAAGGGGTTTTATCATCTTATGCACATATAACATAAAATATTATTACACGACTATTTATATTGATATAAAAAGAAAATGTTTCAATCGTCTAAAATAGATGTTTGACCACTATCTGCCCCTAAAAAACATTTATTTTAGATGTTTGAATGTATTTAAAGCATTGTAGAGGTATGGGCCCAATTCGACATCACCCGTCGGAAGGGTGAGTCGAGTTCCAAGAAGTCGTTTAATCCCCTAGGTATCACGGCCGAGCGGAACGACTATAACAGTACAAAAAACTAGAATCGGCATCAGGACACAATGGAGAATCAAGTATCGACAATTGCTCGACACCATTAGAATCATAGATTCCAGGAATAGAGGAATCAGCCTATCCCTATTTATAATTATGTTATAATACTAAAAGATATAACTACACTAAATACTTTGTAGCGTATATATTGACCCAACTACAGCCATACATTTTGTTCACTCTGCCCCCCCCCCCAGTACTAAGCAGAATTTGACCGTTGAACAAACACTCATACAAAATTGAAAATACTAAAACATATTGTGTTTTCAACGCTTTAAAAAACAGGTTTTATCAAAGGATGATTTCCCATAAGTATATTTTCTTTAAAAAACAACAACAAAAATTAATAAAAAACCTCTTAAATTTCACTTAAAAAAACAATGTTTTTGATGCTACATTGTGATTGTTTAGCTAGAAATAAAAAAATAGAGCATTGGGCGATAACTGACTTTCAAAAATCGTTGTTTTTTTTAAATTGCCCATTTACCCATTAAAATTCAGTGTTCTTGGTTATTATTGTCATGACGACAAGAGCAACAACGCTCTCTTACTTTGATCCTTTCTCTTACTTAAGAGAAAAGCTTGACTCATGTAATATCTGAATGTGTTGTTTTAGTCATTGTCAGACTTCAAATGAGGAATTTTGATTAGTTTTTACAGGATATCAAGTTAATTTGGCTTTTATGGAATTTCATTTCCTGGAAAATATATGTATAAATGTAATATAATATGAAAATGCATGTATAAATTTCATTCCCCGATTTTAATATATTAGAAAATCCATGTACAGTAAATGCCATAATATCCGGCACCGTCGGGGTTATCGAAAGTTTCCAGATAATAGAACCTAACCTATAAAGCCTATATACAGTACGTACTGTGCGTAACGTTATGCTACCTATCAAGGTAACTTGAATGTATTGTTGAAACCTTACCCTTTCATATTTGTTTGTATCCAATTACTGTATTTCCACGCCTATTAATAAAATACACACAAGCGGGGGCAAAATTTGTACACTTGACCATACAAATACTACTGATTTTATAATGTTTAATTGAATTTAAAAATAACCACAAATGTCTGACTGCCTTTTACGCGATGACAGTTTTCAACAAAAACTGTATTCGGGATGAGTCACGTCATGTAACAAGAAAGAAGGGTACTGTACTGATTTGTTTTAATTTGAAAATGTGCCGGTTAATAGAACGTTCCGGATGTTAGAATGCCGTATAAAAGAGCTGTTACTGTATATAACTGTAGTAAATAGTAAGGTTAATTTTTCTGTACATTTTAAATAAATAAAGCCTCTAAACCTCAAACTTTTATTTAAACCTTATGTACATTTTATGCACAGCAATCATCTTTGAGGTTTAGAGGCTTTATTTATTTAAAATGCATACAGTTATCTGTACATGTTTTTATTTTAATTTAAATTTATTTAAAATTACTTCATAAATTGCATTAGTAATTTTATTACAGTAATTCTACAAATTATCATCTCCAATTAATAAAATTTGTATAAACAATTTTTTAATTAAAAAAGTTTAACGTACATTATAATTGAGTCTTTCATAAAATTTATTAAAATCCATAATAGAAAATTATCGATTTCATCTATTATTATTATTTTATAAGAATATAATATTATGTAACAGTTTTTAAGGTACAAGTGAAATTGCATACACGCAATAAAAGGAAAAATATCGATAATTGAAAACCAATATTGTACAGAAAACATTGATCTTTTACGATAGTCATCGAACTAAACACAGGGATGTCGCGACTCGACGGTGCCACGTTTGGCCCATCTGCAAAGAGTTTGCATATCAGCACATCCGCTTTCGTTGTCAACGTCTGCTGTTTTTGCGTTGTCATGGAAACGAACGGACAAACAGTGTGAAATCTCCTTACTAAAAACATCCTTAGTCGCGACTCGACGGTGCCACGTTTGGCCCATATGCAAAGAGTTTGCATATAAGCACGTTCGCTTGCGTTGTCATCGTCTGCTGTTTTGCGTTGTTGTGAAAGACGTCTCCTGTAAAGACCTGTGTTTGTCGCGGCCTAAAAAATTTCACAGTGTAATAAAATTAGGTATAGCGATAAATAGCATTGTGTATAAATGACATCATAGTAATTTGTAAACATTTTAGGCGTGCTTGCTTGTACGCAAAAGTTTTTAAAACTTTTTAAAAATGAATTATTACTATATTTGTTGATTACATCTTCACGTGAGCTACTACTTTTCACTAAACACTTGTGTATTTATCTTTTGAGCTTGTCTATAGTAGCAATTACTTATATTTGTTGAGGACGGCCGTTTCGGGAGATGTGTCCCATTGTCAACTCAGACCGTAACTCAAATATAAATACACAAGTGTTTAGTGAAATTATTACTATTACTATTAAAAATGGTCTTACGAGAACAACTATTATCCTTTTTTGGAATTGGTCAAGATATATACTCATATAAATAAAGTGGTCATTAACTCTTTAGTTCTTGTCTGGACATAGTCAATTACTTATATTTGATTAGAACTAGCACAACACAGCACTAGGCTATACTAACTTAAATGGTTTGGTTGCCTTCAATCTTCTAACCAGGCACTGGTTTGGTTGCCTTCAATCTTCTAACCAGGCACTGGTTTGGTTGCCTTCAATCTTCTAACTATGCACTGGTTTGGTTGCCTTCAATCTTCTAACCAGGCACTGGTTTGGTTGCCTTCAATCTTCTAACCAGGCACTGGTTTGGTTGCCTTCAATCGTCTAACCAGGCACTGGTTTGGTTGCCTTCAATCTTCTAACCAGGCACTGGTTTGGTTGCCTTCAATCGTCTAACCAGGCACTGGTTTGGTTGCCTTCAATCTTCTAACCAGGCACTGGTTTGGTTGCCTTCAATCTTCTAACTATGCACTGGTTTGGTTGCCTTCAATCTTCTAACCAGGCACTGGTTTGGTTGCCTTCAATCTTCTAATCAGGCACTGGTTTGGTTGCCTTCAATCTTCTAACCAGGCACTGGTTTGGTTGCCTTTAATCTTCTAACCAGGCACTGGTTTGGTTGCCTTCAATTTTCTAACCAGGCACTGGTTTGGTTGCCTTCAATCTTCTAACTATGCACTGGTTTGGTTGCCTTCAATCTTCTAACCAGGCACTGGTTATCGAGAAGTTGAAGAGCTACTGCATTTGGATAAAGATGAAGTCTTTTCATTTTTTTGGTCGTCTTCTTTATTTCTACTGTTATCTGGGATATCCAGATCTCGGTGAATATCTTTGTTTCATAAACCACCGAAGGGCGCATTTCTCATACCTTATTTTGGAACATTTGAAGATTTTCTATATTAGATCCCTTTGTACATCCCTACAGTTGGCTGTCATACAGCCAAAATGGTTTCAAGGTCTGATTGAAGATTTTTATTTTATTACTTAATAAGAGGTTTGGTTTCTACCCAAGAGGCAATAGTGCTCACGGTATTTGATATTTAATTCCTCCTTATTATTCTTGATGTGGTGTTTCCATCTTAGTTTAGCATCTAGGTTCATACCTAGATATTCATCACGATTTTCAAAATGGATGATAATTCCGTTAACATTCAATAGTGAAGGATCTTTCAGTATCTTATGTGTGAAGTTGCTGTGGACTGACTTCACTTCATTCAGTTTGACTTTCCATTTATCAGTCCATTCTAGGAGTTTCTTTGTTGCTCTTTGGACTTTGTCCGTAGATGTATATATGTCTTTGTCAGTTGCTAATAATGCTATCATCTGCAAATATTGGTATGGTTACTTCTGGGGTGGTTGGAATATCACAGGTGTAACGTAGGTAGAGTACTGGACCCAGCACACTACCTTGGGGTACTCCTGCTTTGATTTCCTTAGTTTCGGAATATTTCCATTCCTGTTTGATCCTGAAGGTTCTGCCTTATATATGATGTTAACAATGAAACACACTCCTATGGGAGTATCTTAATAAGAATGGATCAGGTCGTCATGTTACACCTTATCAAAGGCTTGGGCCGCATCTAGAAATAGCGCAGTGCAAATCTGTTTATCTTCTAAGGCTCTTTGTATTATATCCGTTATTCTATGGACTTGATCTATAGTAGAATGTTTTTCTCTGAAGCCAAACTGGTATTGTGGAATCTGATGTCTGGTTTAAGTCTTTTCAGTAAGAGCTTTTCGAATAACTTTAAAATTGCAGGAAGTAGCGATATCGGTCTATATAATTTAATATCATTAGGCGATTTTCCAGGGTTTTGTAACATTACAACTTCTGCTACCTTCCAGATATCTGGCACATATTTAAGTCTAGATGATGCATTAATAAGATTAGTAAGCATGACTACTCCTTTTCTTGGAAACTCTTTCAATAGTCCGGTGATGAGATCAATAGTCCGGTGATGAGATCTTGTCCGGTGATGAGATCAAATCCTGGTGTTTTTTTGGAATTAAGATTAAGGGAAAGAGTAAGCCAGTTTGTGTGTGTGTGAGTGTGAGAGAGAGACAGACAGAGAAACAGAGGAGAGAGACAGAGAAAAAGCGAGAGGATTGACAAAGAAAAGACAGAGAGACAGACAGACAGAGCGAGGAAGAGAGAGAGAGAGAGACAGACAGACAGACAGATATAGAAAGAGAGAGCCAGACAAAGAGGGAAATAGAGAGGCATGCATGCAAGGAGAGGCAAATATGCAAAGAGATACAGAAAATCAAATGCAGAGAGAGTGTTAAGAACAAGAGACAGACGAAGAAAGACAGAGAGGACAGACAAACAAAGAGAGAGAGAGAGAGAGAGAGAGACAGACAGAATGGTCTATTAAACATAATTTAACACATAACATCACTCAGGCAGCGAGATCTTGTGGGTAGAGAGCTCGACTACCCACCCGAAGGTCCTGAGTTCCACTCCCGGTACCCCCAAAGGTGCGTTTTCAGCCCCTAGGTCGATTTGCCTGAGAATAACAGTACCTAGGATAATAATGGAGGTTTGCGGCGTTTACTAGTCATATAGCCTTCCTTGAACACCTTATGACCCAAGTATAATTCCCTTCCAAGCAATGTTTAATGATTTAAAATGAGTTAATATAATATAAATACTGCGTTTTATTAATAAATGAATATACGAACTATTATATCTGGGCATCTATATGTATATATTGAGATTGAAAAGCTTGAATTGTGTAATAATTGACGTCGACAAATATTAACTTCTTGTAAGCCTAGAGCTCTTGTAATACATAGGGCCTAGTAATTACTTTTTATTCTTTTGACTCTATAGTTCACTCTTGAATTTTGTAGTCTATAAAGTTCGGTGAAACTTAATCACTTTTGTATTATTGTTAACGTAAATGTGATTCATCTATAGTTCACTTTTTCATAGTCTACAGAGTTTCAAATCAAGTTGTTTGTAATCATGAAACACTTTTAACTGAAAAAATAGGACCTATACGTCTATAAACGGTAAAACATACATAATATTCAAACTTAAAATCTCGATCATATATTTATGTTTTATTTTTGTTTATTTGATGAAAAATATTTATTAAGAGTATATTTTAAGAAGAAATTTTAACTAATATTTTATATTCAACTAATCGCTCTATGTCATGTTTTAATCTACGTTAATACACTGAAATATAAAAGATATTTCTGAACTGTTATTTCAGACCTAAGGGGTGAATTTTAAAAATATCTAGTCTTTTATTCCCACGCGGCGCTGCTTTAAGAACGTGGGAACCGAGTTTAGCAGAATTAACTGTAAAGGTTCGTGAGAACAATGCGTGCCATAGTATTCCATAAATACAGTGGCCAGTTTGGCTAAGTAAACTTTGTCGCTTCAATTCTATGTCCAGGTAAGATTTATTAGTGGTGAGTGACCTTTTTGCTAGGAATATCTCTTTGCGGGAAGTAAACAAAAGCGAATAATGCAGGCGGGAATGGAGTAAAATATTTCCAGAAGAGAATTGTTCAAGGGCAGAGAAGCCCGAGTTGATAGAGTTTCCCAATTGCTTTACTTCTTGTTCTTTGCAACAGACATCAAAGGCTTTGTTGTATTTCTTTATTAGATTTCATAGTAATATATGTTGTTATTATTTTATAAGATTTTTGTCAATGGTTTTGTGTATTTTCATTCTCATTGTAATAAAAATATCTTGCTTAGTAAGAAGAATAATGTGTCGTAGTAATTAGTAAATATCGTTAAATGAAATCGTTCATCTTCAAAACGTTAATAACTAGTCACTATTGTAAAATAAAATCACTTCAGAAACAATAATTAGTTTCTATTCTCAAATAACTTTAAATAGTTACTTCAGGAACGTTAATAATTAGGCATTATTGTCAAATAAAATCACTCGAGAAACATTAATAAATAGTCACTATTAACAAATTAAATCATTTCAAAAACAATATTAGTCTCTATTAGTAAATGGTGTAACTTCAAAAGCATAATTAATTAGTCTCTATTGAATGAAATTACTTTTAAAAATAGCCACTATTGTAAAATAATTCATTAATTAATAAGTCACCATTGGTAAATGAAGTCACTTCAAAAACGTAACTAATTAGTCCCAATTGAATGAAATTACTTTTAAAAATAGTCACTATTGTAAAATAATTCATTAATTAATAAGTCACCATTGGTAAATGATGTCACTTCAAAAACGTAACTAATTAGTCCCAATTGAATGAAATTACTTTTAAAAATAGTCACTATTGTAAAATAATTCATTAATTAATAAGTCACCATTGGTAAATGAAGTCACTTCATAAACGTAACTAATTAGTCCCAATTGAATGAAATTACTTTTAAAAATAGTCACTATTGTAAAATAATTCATTAATTAATAAGTCACCATTGGTAAATGAAGTCACTTCAAAAACGTAACTAATTAGTCCCAATTGAATGAAATTACTTTTAAAAATAGTCACTATTGTAAAATAATTCATTAATTAATAAGTCACCATTGGTAAATGAAGTCACTTCAAAAACGTAACTAATTAGTCCCAATTGAATGAAATTACTTTTAAAAATAGTCACTATTGTAAAATAATTCATTAATTAATAAGTCACCATTGGTAAATGATGTCACTTCAAAAACGTAACTAATTAGTCCCAATTGAATGAAATTACTTTTAAAAATAGTCACTATTGTAAAATAATTCATTAATTAATAAGTCACCATTGGTAAATGAAGTCACTTCATAAACGTAACTAATTAGTCCCAATTGAATGAAATTACTTTTAAAAATAGTCACTATTGTAAAATAATTCATTAATTAATAAGTCACCATTGGTAAATGAAGTCACTTCAAAAACGTAACTAATTAGTCCCAATTGAATGAAATTACTTTTAAAAATAGTCACTATTGTAAAATAATTCATTAATTAATAAGTCACCATTGGTAAATGAAGTCACTTCAAAAACGTAACTAATTAGTCCCAATTGAATGAAATTACTTTTAAAAATAGCCACTATTGTAAAATAATTCATTAATTAATAAGTCACTATTGGTAAATGAAGTCACTTCAAAAACGTAACTAATTAGTCCCAATTGAATGAAATTACTTTTAAAAAAAGCCACTATTGTAAAATAATTCATTAATTAATAAGTCACCATTGGTAAATGATGTCACTTCAAAAACGTAACTAATTAGTCCCAATTGAATGAAATTACTTTTAAAAATAGTCACTATTGTAAAATAATTCATTAATTAATAAGTCACTATTGGTAAATGAAGTCACTTCAAAAACGTAACTAATTAGTCCCAATTGAATGAAATTACTTTTAAAAATAGCCACTATTGTAAAATAATTCATTAATTAATAAGTCACCATTGGTAAATGAAGTCACTTCAAAAACGTAACTAATTAGTCCCAATTGAATGAAATTACTTTTAAAAATAGCCACTATTGTAAAATAATTCATTAATTAATAAGTCACCATTGGTAAATGATGTCACTTCAAAAACGTAACTAATTAGTCCCAATTGAATGAAATTACTTTTAAAAATAGCCACTATTGTAAAATAATTCATTAATTAATAAGTCACCATTGGTAAATGATGTCACTTCAAAAACATAGTTAATTAGTCCCTATTGAATGAAATTACTTTTAAAAATAGCCACTATTGTAAAATAATTCATTAATTAATAAGTCACCATTGGTAAATGAAGTCACTTCAAAAACGTAACTAATTAACAACTATGAAATGAAATTATTTCTAAAACAAAAAATATAACTATTGTTAAATGTCACTCTGTTCACAATAATTAGTCACCATTGATAATTAAAATCACTTCGAAGACATGAATTAATTATTCACTATTATGGTAAATGAAGTCACTTCAAAAACATAATTAATTAAACACTATTAATTGAAATCACTATTTACACTTTGAAAAAACAAAAAAATATGAACTATTGTTAAATGAAATAACTTTAAAAGTGGAAGTAATTAATTACTACTAATAAATAATATTTGAGCTGGCTTATGAGTAAAGGTTAAAAACATAATTAACATACACAACTCACAATTATAAAACTTTAAATTCATACGCGTTTCTATGACTTATGTCATCATCTTCAGTGATGCTATTACAAACATATAACTTAAACCTCTATTGTTTATTAATTTTTAAAATTAATTACTATACGTAAATTAAATCCCCTCAAAATCTTTTTTTTACTTGAACTTCTTAACTCTAGTTTCAACTAGAGATACAGTTTACATTTACAAACTTCAACTCATACGTATTACTATTTAAACATTTGCCTATAGTAGGACTTACCTTTTGATTAAATGAGGACCGAAGTATTAGAGGTATGTCCCGTATTAACTCGGACCGTAACTAAGTCTCTAAAAAAATTAACTCATACATATGGAAGTGTAAATTACAGTTCGAGTTGACAATAGGACACAACTTCAGAATTGGCAGTCCTCATTTAACCAAAAGTAAGTGCTATTATAGAAAGGTGTTATGTATGTGTATGGCCTATAGTTATATTATAATACTCAGTAAACTTGCGTCGTACGTTCCAAGTATATGCTCAACTGAGAGTACTTAATAATAACCAAATTGGTTAGTTATAATATAATAATAACATTATAATAATAACAAAATTTCCAAGTATTTATATCATTAAGAACAGAGCTCCAAAATTATAGTTGTAAAAATTACCATTTTTCCGTTTAATCTTTCACGTTTAAGAATATCTATTTATAGCTTTTTACTTTTAATTTTCCTACCTGGGCTCCAAGATTGGCGTCTTTAAAGCTACTGGATCTTTGACTAAGTGGGTTTTCAGACCGTGGTATTTGCGATTCTATTGTTTGAACACCTGCTGCTGTGGCGTTTCCGTCCGATCGGGTTCGAGACGTGGGATTTCCGATCTGGGAGATTTAAAAAAATCTTTACAATCTCTGGCTTATTTACAAAAAATGGATTAGAGAATTAAACACTTGCTGTATAGTAATGTAAAATTATATAATTATATCCTTAAAATACGTCAAGAGTGTTTAAACACTTGCTGTATAGTAACGTAAAATTATATAATTATATCCTTAAAATACGACAAGAGTGTTTAAACACTTGCTGTATAGTAACGTAAAATTATATAATTATATCCTTAAAATACGACAAGAGTGTTTAAACACTTGCTGTATAGTAATGTAAAATTATATAATTATATCCTTAAAATACGACAAGAGTGTTTAAACACTTGCTGTATAGTAACGTAAAATTATATAATTATATCCTTAAAATACGACAAGAGTGTTTAAACACTTGCTGTATAGTAACGTAAAATTATATAATTATATCCTTAAAATACGACAAGAGTGTTTAAACACTTGCTGTATAGTAATGTAAAATTATATAATTATATCCTTAAAATACGACAAGAGTGTTTAAACACTTGCTGTATAGTAACGTAAAATTATATAATTATATCCTTAAAATACGACAAGAGTGTTTAAACACTTGCTGTATAGTAACGTAAAATTATATACTTATATCCTTAAAATACGACAAGAGTGTTTAAACACTTGCTGTATAGTAACGTAAAATTATATAATTATATCCTTAAAATACGACAAGAGTGTTTAAACACTTGCTGTATAGTAACGTAAAATTATATAATTATATCCTTAAAATACGACAAGAGTGTTTAAACACTTGCTGTATAGTAATGTAAAATTATATAATTATATCCTTAAAATACGACAAGAGTGTTTAAACACTTGCTGTATAGTAATGTAAAATTATATAATTATATCCTTAAAATACGACAAGAGTGTTTAAACACTTGCTGTATAGTAACGTAAAATTATATAATTATATCCTTAAAATACGACAAGAGTGTTTAAACAATTGCTGTAGAGTAACGTAAAATTATATAATTATATCCTTAAAATACGACAAGAGTGTTTAAACAATTGCTGTAGAGTAACGTAAAATTATATAATTATATCCTTAAAATACGACAAGAGTGTTTAAACACTTGCTGTACAGTAACGTGAAATTATATAATTATATCCTTAAAATACGACAAGAGTGTTTAAACACTTGCTGTATAGTAACGTAAAATTATATAATTATATCCTTTAAATACGACAAGAGTGTTTAAACACTTGCTGTACAGTAACGTGAAATTATATAATTATATCCTTAAAATACGACAAGAGTGTTTAAACACTTGCTGTATAGTAACGTAAAATTATATAATTATATCCTTAAAATACGACAAGAGTGTTTAAACACTTGCTGTATAGTAACGTAAAATTATATAATTATATCCTTAAAATACGACAAGAGTGTTTAAACACTTGCTGTATAGTAACGTAAAATTATATAATTATATCCTTAAAATACGACAAGAGTGTTTAAACACTTGCTGTATAGTAACGTAAAATTATATAATTATATCCTTAAAATACGACAAGAGTGTTTAAACACTTGCTGTACAGTAACGTGAAATTATATAATTATATCCTTAAAATACGACAAGAGTGTTTAAACACTTGCTGTACAGTAACGTGAAATTATATAATTATATCCTTAAAATACGACAAGAGTGTTTAAACACTTGCTGTATAGTAACGTAAAATTATATAATTATATCCTTAAAATACGACAAGAGTGTTTAAACACTTGCTGTATAGTAACGTAAAATTATATAATTATATCCTTAAAATACGACAAGAGTGTTTAAACACTTGCTGTATAGTAACGTAAAATTATATAATTATATCCTTAAAATACGACAAGAGTGTTTAAACACTTGCTGTATAGTAACGTAAAATTATATAATTATATCCTTAAAATACGACAAGAGTGTTTAAACACTTGCTGTATAGTAACGTAAAATTATATAATTATATCCTTAAAATACGACAAGAGTGTTTAAACACTTGCTGTATAGTAACGTAAAATTATATAATTATATCCTTAAAATACGACAAGAGTGTTTAAACACTTGCTGTATAGTAACGTAAAATTATATAATTATATCCTTAAAATACGACAAGAGTGTTTAAACACTTGCTGTATAGTAACGTAAAATTATATAATTATATCCTTAAAATACGACAAGAGTGTTTAAACACTTGCTGTATAGTAACGTAAAATTATATAATTATATCCTTAAAATACGACAAGAGTGTTTAAACACTTGCTGTATAGTAACGTAAAATTATATAATTATATCCTTAAAATACGACAAGAGTGTTTAAACACTTGCTGTATAGTAACGTAAAATTATATAATTATATCCTTAAAATACGACAAGAGTGTTTAAACACTTGCTGTATAGTAACGTAAAATTATATAATTATATCCTTAAAATACGACAAGAGTGTTTAAACA
Source organism: Prosapia bicincta (assembly GCA_036971475.1). Taxonomy (NCBI): domain Eukaryota; kingdom Metazoa; phylum Arthropoda; class Insecta; order Hemiptera; family Cercopidae; genus Prosapia; species Prosapia bicincta. The sequence continues at coordinate 29,260,149 of JBAIZL010000002.1, forward strand.
CTTGCTGTATAGTAACGTAAAATTATATAATTATATCCTTAAAATACGACAAGAGTGTTTAAACACTTGCTGTATAGTAACGTAAAATTATATAATTATATCCTTAAAATACGACAAGAGTGTTTAAACACTTGCTGTATAGTAACGTAAAATTATATAATTATATCCTTAAAATACGACAAGAGTGTTTAAACACTTGCTGTATAGTAACGTAAAATTATATAATTATATCCTTAAAATACGACAAGAGTGTTTAAACACTTGCTGTATAGTAACGTAAAATAATATAATTATATCCTTAAAATACGACAAGAGTGTTTAATCACTTGCTGTATAGTAACGTAAAATAATATAATTATATCCTTAAAATACGACAAGAGTGTTTAATCACTTGATGTATAGTAACGTAAAATAATATAATTATATCCTTAAAATACGACAAGAGTGTTTAATCACTTGATGTATAGTAACGTAAAATAATATAATTATATCCTTAAAATACGACAAGAGTGTTTAATCACTTGATGTATAGTAACGTAAAATAATATAATTATATCCTTAAAATACGACAAGAGTGTTTAATCACTTGATGTATAGTAACGTAAAATAATATAATTATATCCTTAAAATACGACAAGAGTGTTTAATCACTTGATGTATAGTAATGTAAAATAATATAATTATATCCTTAAAATACGACAAGAGTGTTTAATCACTTGATGTATAGTAATGTAAAATAATATAATTATATCCTTAAAATACGACAAGAGTGTTTAATCACTTGATGTATAGTAATGTAAAATAATATAATTATATTCTTAAAATACGACAAGAGTGTTTAATCACTTGATGTATAGTAATGTAAAATAATATAATTATATCCTTAAAATACGACAAGAGTGTTTAATCTTTTGCTAAAGAAAAATATTTAAACAGCCTATGTTTGCGCTATAGGTCTACGTAGCCAGTCCTAAGCCTGGATAAAATGTGAAGGGATATTTTTCAAATGATTTACATAATTTGTTGTGGAGTAGTGATGTGACGAGTCGAGTATTTTGTCGACTCGATTAAATCGTCGTTTAAACTTGCTAATTTTGCCGTTTCAGCTGCTACCTGCTAATTTTGGAATTCGTAAACTATTTGACCAAGTCGATACTCGAGTATCGTAGTATAAGAATCGAGTCGTCTCGATACTGTGTTGACTCGATACCTTTCGAGTAAAATACTCGACTCGTCACATCACTATTGTGGAGTAGTGAATTGAATGGTAGGAAACCCCTCGTGGTTTTGTCAGTTGTCGGAACTCCCACGGATGAAATTTTTGTGATCGGAAATACCACTCCTGTGTCTGTGGTCGGAAGTCCAACGGTCGGAAAGTCCACGCTACCGGATCTTTCCGTTAAACTTAGTAATGCTAGAAAACTTAGCCTATTGACAAGAAAATCAAATACAGTGTCTTTTAATAAATACCAAAAGATTTGTCCTTTCCATAATAGTTGTGGAATAGTGAACATCATGGAATTGATCATCATAACCTACGCGTTAAAACATCTGTTCTACCACATAACCTATAACATAAAATCAGCTGTTTTATGAAATCATATGTTATCACTTATTTTAAACCAAGTGAGATGAAATAACTATATTGCATACCATGCCCCTTCAGCAAAGATTTTCTCCCATACAAAATTAAAATTAATTAATGTAATATTATTTTTAAAAAACTGTCTTAACATGAAGTGAAATCCACTACAAGTTTAAAAAAATCTATTAGAACCTGAGTGGATGAATAAATTTTATTAACAACTGAAAATTTGAACAATATATATAAATAATTATAGTCTATATATAATAAGAGTGTGAACTAATAGTGGGAATTGAAGAAGTGTGGATATATTAAAACCTGAAATTAAAGAACTACGATTTTCACTGGTCGAGTTTTACAGGTCACCATATACACACAACCCTCATTCTTGGTTATAGAGAACGGTCGAGTGTTCAAGGTCACCACCCGAAGGAGATTCACTCTTTATCGGGGTTTGTTAAAAAAAAATCTGTTCTTAAATACCCAGTGAAGTTATAGAAACTAAATTCGTTTACAACCCCTTCAATTGCCCTATATTTAATATTCACCCTTTGCCCTTTCTCTGTCTCACACAAGGCGCGTGCACCTACTCACTACAAATGCGAATACAATATTCATAAAAGGGCTCAATGTGTGCACACTAATCTATTATAGTGTGTCTTTAGTGTGTAACATATATTCTGTTGTCATTAAAAACTCCATGGCTATTACTTTTGTACCGCTAGAGTCCATCTACAGTTTGAATCCAGTCGCCTTGGACCTGTTTTAGATTCAGTGTTAACTTCATCTCTACAACGGACTATTTTGAAATATGGTAAACACGAGTGTTTTTAACAATATTTTGACTTGGTGACACAATATTTCATTTCGCCCCTCGGTGGCACGAAAAACGCATACAACGAAAAACGCGTACATGAAGAAGCAGTAACAATTGTCGAGGTTAAGTCGTAAATTTGACAAGCGAAAAAAGCGTACAAACCAAACTCCAGTTGTCAACCCAGATAATCTACCCCTAAACTATTATCTAATAACTAATAACTTTAAAGGTTTTGGATTTTTCCAGTCATAATGGATCAAAAAAGAGTTTCCACTTGGTCAGTAGCCACTTTGGTTTTAACTGTCGTGGTGATAAGCTCGATTTAATCCAAGGAGACTTATCAAAAGAGGCTGAAACTTCGACTCCTATGCACATGAGACGGGAACTACATTTAGAAGGAAAGAGAAGAAAAACAAAGTATTCTAAACCAAACAAAAGAATTACAAAAAAAACAGTAGAAAAACCCTAGAAACTGGAGACTAATGTCTAGTTTAAGATATCTTTCTTACATTAAAAAAATTTAATTAAATTTGGCCCAAGAAAAAAGGTGGTAAGATCAAATAAATTGGTCGAGTTGTTATATAGATTAAAATGAAAAAAATCCGTTAAATAAAAAATAAATAAAATAAAAATATAAAACACAAAAAATTACCGAGGATACAAGCTGTCTTTAAACACGCCAAAATGATAGCTCAAGATATCTCTATCATTTTGCCAGTTCAAAGTCTGGAAAGAGTGATGGAAATCAGGTTTAATAGATACAGTTTTAAAGGATCTCCAGTCCCGAGAAACTAAGCGACATCTAAGTTTAGCTCAGAGGTAAATTCATTTATTTAGCTCAATGATTTTAAAAGATCCGTGTTCGCCTAAAAGTTGTACGCAAATTTCGCCTGTCACAATGTACTGACGTCATAGCTTACCCTCGTCATCTGTCAAAACTTGATCCTGTACGCATCTTCCCAATATTCCTGGTGTACGCATCTTTCGTGTATTCCGGCCCTCTATAAGCCGATGTTTCACACCATTAACCTCTAAAACGTGATGGTAAACCAGATCTGAACAAGTGGAAGCACGCAACGGTGACTGCCACAAGTCTACTTACAGACTGCAATAATTATAATGGAAATTTCTCTCTTTATTAGACCATTGTATTGAAATTGTTGTATAATTTAATTACAATACATTGTACAATATATTTTAGATCATTCTAGTTTGTAACTTCTTGTGTGCTAGTATCTAAAAGAGTCAGATAAAAATTACATAAGAAACGCCTGTAAAATTAAAATGGAAAATAATATTCTTATGGCCAATAAACCGGCTAATGTTAAAAATAATTTTGAGTTAGTTAAAGGTCTTTGTAACAAAGATTGTTATTATTTAAAAGCTGATTAGGGCAATACAATTGTAGTTTTAGATAAGAACGATTATGTCAATAGAGTAACTAAAATGTTAGAAGAAGGCCCTTATCAGAAAATTGTTAAAAACCCACTAAACAAGTTTATTCAAGTTACAAACGATACTATTAAGAATTGTAATTTAGTCATTCCTAAGAAAGATATTTATAAATTTCAAATTTCTAATCCTGTTATACCTAGGTTATATTGCCTTCCAAAAATCCACAAGGAAGAGAAAGCAATGAGACCTATAGTTTCTGGGATTGATTCCCCAACCTACCTTTTATCAAAATGGCTAGCCTATAAATTTACTTCTTTAAAAGAAAAACGTGGTATGTTTCCTATTAAAAACAACATAGAATTTGTCAACAAAGTTAAGAATATAAAACTAAAGAAAAAAAAAAGATCATTCTAGTTTGTAACTTCTTGTGTGCTAGATTGTATTTTGTAATAAGACCCTCTGATGGTGACATGGTCATCGAAATGTACATAAGGGTTTAATCTTAAATAACTTGTTTTATTTGTTATTTTTGATTATTTTTGTGGTATTGGGGTTCTTTCCAATATTTTAATTGTAACATATTTTGAGTTATTATAATTTCAATATTCGAATACAGTACAGTGTATTTGAAATACATTTGCAATAGTCCATACACACATTTTCTTTTAATAGATACAGTAACATATTTTCACAAGATGAAGTTTATTTTATACCCACTATTGGAAGAACTATCAGTTAAACTAATGAATATACAGCCTAGTGCCAACATCGGATATAGTACAAGTTTATTGTCCCTTTAAAACGCTAAACGCCAGATTTTTACTTTGAATTGGTTAGAGCTTAGCTAGTGAGAACAATTCACAACGGTAAAAATTAAAACCGTTTACACTAAATCTCACTACACATTAGTTCATTAAAATAAACATACTAGTTTCAACGTCGATGTCGCCTTCATCAATGCTTGGCTACTGCTGAAGGTCACGCTGTAGTAGCCAACCACTGATGAAAATGTCGAAACTAGTCTGTTTGTTTTAATAAACTAATGTGTAGTGAGATTTAGATTAAACTGTTTTGATTGTTAGCGTTGTGAGTCTGGAATTGCTTTCAGTCTAAATCAGAGGTGCACAACGCGTGGCCCGCAAGCCACTCTAAAATGTTGCTTTTGAATGTAGTGAAAAGTAATGCTATTTCATAGGGAAATGCACAAGTGAGCAGATTCTGTTCCTATGTACATTGTACAACCAATACTGACGTGGTTATGGAATCTTAATGTTAATGTACTCTATGTGTATGAGTAACCGAAAAGATTAGAGTAACCGACACATATTATGTCAATGCCATACAAGGCAGGAAATGGACCCGTATCTGTTTACGTTTAAAGTCGTCAACTGCTACATCGATATGAACTATATCGATTAATTATTTCCTGTCGCCAAGCATTCGTGATTAAGTTGCTTTGTTTCCTAGCACTCTTATAATCGGTGATGAAATGAATTGAGTCAGTTGTTTATTAACACGAAACCAGTGTAGATATGTGGTAGTAAGGTATTTATTGTGCGAATTCATCATTTGTTCCGGTAACGATTGATCACTTGTGATAGCACGATTCTTAAATATCAGTTTTTTTTTAAAATTCAATATCAAAATAATGCAACTTGTCTTATTTGCCAAAAAACTGTTGGTGTCATGAAAGATTTCAATTTAAAAATACATTACTAATCTAAGCATTCAAAAACATATAGTAATTTTACAGTGCAACTGAGAAATGGCAAAGTAAACGATTTGAAAAAGAAATTAACAAGTCAACAAAATCTGTTCAAAAATCCCAGTAAAAATTCGGAATCGGTAGTTGAAACAAGTTTCAAAATTTCGAAAATATTAATGAAACATTTGAAACCTTTTGCAGATGGAGAATTAGTTAAGGAATGTTTAATGGCCGTAGCTGATATTTTATTTCCGGATGAAACCCAAATAGTTTGACAGATTAGCCTAAGCCGATAGGACAATAGGTCGTAGAGTTGAGGATATGTCATCCAATATTGAAAATTCTTTGAAATAGAGAATCTCCAAATTCAAGTGGTTTTCGATCGCGTTTGGACGAAACTGTTGACATTTCAGATACAGCCCAGCTTGCTATTTTTGTACGAGGCTTTGATACAGATTTTAACATCACTGAAGACCTATTTAAGTTGGTACCTATGAAGGACAGCCCAGCTTGCTACTTTTGTACGAGGCTTTGATACAGATTTTAACATCACTGAAGACCTATTTAAGTTGGTACCTATGAAGGACAGCCCAGCTTGCTACTTTTGTACGAGGCTTTGATACAGATTTTAACATCACTGAAGAGCTATTAAAGTTGGTTCCTATGAAGGGCACAACGACAGGTTTCGATATTTATCAGGAGACAATAAAAGTTTTCGAACGTTTTGAATTGAAAGTGCGTATAGATAAACTGTGCGGTGTGGCAACTGATGGGAAAAACATAGGTTTAGTGTCATACCTTGATAAAGACTGTAGTTTATATGGAAATGAGCTCATAACTTTTCACTGACTTCTTCAAAGATAAATTTTGTGATCGAAATCATTACAGATGGATCATGTTGTCAAAGTTGTTACTAAAGTTGTAAATACTATTCCTTTACAACTTTAAAAAACGAACTTGTCCATCGCCAATTCAAAGAATTTCTCGATGATATCGATAATGAATTCGAAGATGTAATTTATTATATGTACTCATATTAGGTGGTTGAGTGTAGGCAAAATTTTAAGAAGAGTGTTTAGTCTTCGTGGAGAAATTGATATTTTTCTTTCTGTTCGTGGTATTACGGTATTCGAATTTAAAAATAGAGACTGGTTATGTGACTTAGCATTTTATGACGATATTATGCATCATATGAACGAATTGAATACCAAACTTCAAGGCAATGACGATTTAATTCACTCGTCAGTGAGTCGTATAAGAGCGTTTGAAAAGAAGTTGTCAGTGTGGGGAACCCAAATGGGCAATGAAGTTCTGGTTAACCTCCCTTCTGTTTGAAGGAAGATTTTGAAAACAGATTTCCTGATCTTAATAAATTTGAAAAGTTATTTGAAATCTTTGCATCGCCGTTCAGTGTTGATTGTATGGATGCGCCACACAATATTCAAATGGAACTTATTGATCTGCCGCATGATTCAGTTAAAGTAAATTTCTGTGAAATTCCATTGTTAGATTTCTACAACAATTACTTGCCTGTAGAAATGGTTAATCTGTGAGAAATATTTTAAAAAAATTCGTGTTTTTTCGGTAGTACTTGCATTTGTGAGCATGCATTTTCGTTTATGAAATCCATCAAATCTAAAGCTCGTACGCGTTTTAACTGACATTTACTTGGAATCAACATTGAAAATAGTAACTACAAACATTAAAATAGACATTTAACAACTATAAGAAAAACAGGGTCATATTTCCCACTAAAATAAACACTTTTCAGAATTCATTTCATGTTTTTTAATTTTTAAGTTAAAAGTGGTTTTATGTTTTGAATCTTCGTAGAGTATGATTAATAAGTGTAGTAAACTTTAAATACTTGCTGCAAGTATCAACATTGTAACATTAACAAGATAGAGAATTTGCTATCTGGATACGTTGTTACAGGTATGTAGGCTATCATAAATTATAAAGTGGCTGTGTATGTATGGGATGTACGCTTACATTATAATTAAAAATGTAGTCTATATTATTTGAAAGTTAACCACAACTACATAAGACGTATTCCAATTGTTGATCTCGAGAAATGTTAATCCTGCGGCCCGACTCGAGAAAATGAACACTTAATTGGCACTCCCTTCCAAAAAGGTTGAGCACCCCTGGTCTAAATATTCCATAACTCGAACTTTTCACAAATTGCCGTACTATGTTATACTGCAATACTACATATTAACTTATATTAATATATATCTACGAAATGGGCTATGTGTTCAGGTTAGGTTTTATTATATAAAAAAGAAAATTTACTTTGTAAACTAACTGATTGCCAAATTGAAGTTGTGTCCTAGATATTTCTCCTGTTGGAACATCGTAGGCCTACGCATGTTGGGACAAGTAGCTTGCTTACGTTAGTAAAACAACCAACAAACAACCAATTGCTGAGGAACCCAAGCAATTGCGAACTTGGAATGGACTGTAAGTGGGTTCAGAGGAACGTGTGTAGATTTCTAATAGAAAACGAAAGTCGCAAATATTAGAAAGGCTTTCAAAAAGATATCAACTGTTGCTTGAGCTCTGTCATTGATGACGCATTAGCGTTAACTTTTTGTGTGCTCAGGGATTCTCTATTTAATTGTTGATTGCGGTTAACTGGAAGCAACCTAAAGCTCAGAATTCTTCAGTTTGACGATCATATTCCTGTACTTGATATCAAGTAAAGGTTGATGTAGAGGGAGTAATTTTGAAGCACATAGTGTTTAACATATATTTGTGAATTATAATTTTTTTTGTATTAACTTGGCAAAAAACCACTACTTACTGATTTATTCAGCAGAGGTCGGCGCGTTATTCAATGCTGAGAATCACTAAAAAGACTTTTGCTCAGGTGTGTTGTGTTTGTGTGAGTCTGTGGTGTATTTATGTTCTGTGGTGTGTTATTGTTCATAGAGTAGTTGTTAATTATGTGCTCAAATGTAGTATTTGATTGTGAGTGTTTTGTCATTTAAAATTTGTTGTGGATGGTATTTATGGTGTTTATAAATATCTCATAGTTTTCTACTGTGTTAAGTTTGTTGTTTTTTTGATCTAGTACTTCAGACACAGTAGAAAACTACGAGATATACAAACACCATAAATACTATCCACAACACATTCAAAATGACAATAGACACTTACAATCAAACACTATATTTGAGTACATAATTAACAACTCCTCTTTGAACAATAATACACCACAAACTCACACCAACACAGCACACCTGAGCAACAGTCTTGTCAGTGATTCACAGCATTGAATAATACGCTGACCCAGTGCGAAACGCGTCTGCTAATTAAATCAGTAAGTAGTGGTTTTTTACCAAGTTAATACAAAAAAATTATAATTTATACACAAACCTCAAGATGTACAACACAAAAAAATATATACTTGTGATAGAGTATACTGTATAAATGTAATATTAAATAATTTACAATTAAATTACACTTTAAAACATTTACTATACTAATAACTAATGTAATGTGAAACTGATATATTTGTTGCTTTGGTTCGTATATGATTAATACCTTATAAGGATTCTTTAGAATTTCTTACAGAAATCTTTAGGTCATTAACCACTGCCAAAGTCCGCTAAACATGAATATCATAACAAAAATATCAATTTATAATAACAGTTTACTCCAGCAATAGTATTACTGTCTATTATTTCTGTGATGCAAACTAGTCCTTAATTATTTACACAGATATCGTATATAATTTAGGCCTACTTACGTACGTGAGGGTTAACCGTGTCTCTGACCATGAGATCGATAGGCTGGACTGGGGTGCAGTGCGTGTCAAAGCCCAACACTTCAGAAAACATCAGTTGTAGTGTTTTAAATGTAAACAGCTCTAAATAACTAAATGATAATACTGTAATAGTTTGATGTAGACATGATCTGGAAAGAAAGAGACGCGATTACGAAAGAGACGATATATGTATTGCAGAATGTTTTCAGTTAGGCTAGTAGTCAAGTGCTATAGCAGACGAGGGACACCGTTAAACTTCACGCACTGTACATGTATACACGAATAAGAAGTTTAAAATATTTATTTGTCACTTTTTGATACAATATTACTGGTTAGACTAATACACTGGCTCAGTGTTTAACGATAAAGAAAAATAATAATAACTTCATACTGTTTCTAAACGAAACAGGTTACATCAATGTCCCTGGTGTTTTAAGTGCTAAAATGGAATGTAATTTTGAGAGGTCAAAGTTTTCAAAAATTTCTCAAATTCCTCTAAAGCTCCGTGCTGCCCTCTTAATAATATGCTAATAACTGTGCTTCGATCTGTTTTATAAAGTGACATTGATAAACTTATAAAGTTTATCGTAGTTTGATAAATGGAGGTTATGTTTATAGTGTTGTAGGTTATGTGTTACTTTGAAGATTATGTTTGTACCTTTGGAGACTTTGTTTGATATCTTTGGAGGTTATGTTGTACTTTTGGAGGTTATGTTTGTTACATTTGGAGGTAATGCTTGCACATTTGGAGGTTAAGTTTGTGTTTGTATTGATTGAGGTTATGTTTGTCAATTTAGAGGGTGCGTTGGTTATTTTGAAGGCTATGTTTGTTATTTTGTACTATTTTTATGTCAGTATCTCCTGAGGTTATATTGGTTACTTTTGAAGATTAGGTTTGCACTTTTGGAGGTTATGTTGTACTTTTGGAGATTAGGTTTGCACTTATGAAGTCTATATTGTTACTTTTGGAAGTAATGCTTGTACTTTGGAAGTTATGTTTATACTTCCGGAGGTTATGTATCTCAATTTAGTTATTGGGTTTGTACTTTTGGATATTGTGTTTGTTACTTTTGGAGGCTAAAACTGTTAAGTTTGGAGGATATGTATGTAATTTTGGAGGATATGTTTGTACTTCTGGACTTTATGTTTGTACTTTTGTAGGTTATGTTTATACTTAAGGAGGCTATTTTTGTCAATTTAGGCATTAGGTTTGTATTTTTAGAGATTATGGTTATTTTATTTTTAAAGGCTATTCTTGTCAAGTTTGAAGGCCATGTTTGTACTTTTGGAGGTTATGAAGGTACTTCTGGAGGTTATATTTGTTACTTTTGGAGGTTATGTTTGCATTTTTGGAGGTTATGTTTGCATTTTTGGAGGTTATGTTTATTCATCCGGAGGCTATTTTTGTCAATTTAGGTATTGGGTTTGTACTTTTAGAGGCTATTCTTGTCAAGTTTGAAGGCTATGTTTGTACTTTTGGAGGTTATGAAGGTACTTCTGGAGGTTATATTTGTTACTTTTGGAGGTTATGTTTGCATTTTTGGAGGTTATGTTTATTCTTCCGGAGGCTATTTTTGTCAATTTAGGTATTGGGTTTGTATTTCTGGAGATTGTTTCTTTTACTTTTAGAGGCTATTCTTGTCACGTTTGAAGGCTGTGTTTGTACTTTTGGAGGTTATGACGGTACTTCTGGAGGTTATATTTGTTACTTTTGGAGGTTATGTTTGCATTTTTGGAGGTTATGTTTGCATTTTTGGAGGTTATGTTTATTCATCCGGAGCCTATTTTTGTCAATTTAGGTATTGGGTTTGTACTTTTAGAGGCTATTCTTGTCAAGTTTGAAGGCTATGTTTGTACTTTTGGAGGTTATGAAGGTACTTCTGGAGGTTATATTTGTTACTTTTGGAGGTAATGTTTGCATTTTTGGAGGTTATGTTTATTCTTCCGGAGGCTATTTTTGTCAATTTAGGTATTGGGTTTGTATTTCTGGAGATTGTTTCTTTTACTTTTAGAGGCTATTCTTGTCACGTTTGAAGGCTGTGTTTGTACTTTTGGAGGTTATGACGGTACTTCTGGAGGTTATATTTGTTACTTTTGGAGGTTATGTTTGCATTTTTGGAGGTTATGTTTGCATTTTTGGAGGTTATGTTTATTCATCCGGAGGCTATTTTTGTCAATTTAGGTATTGGGTTTGTACTTTTAGAGGCTATTCTTGTCAAGTTTGAAGGCTATGTTTGTACTTTTGGAGGTTATGAAGGTACTTCTGGAGGTTATATTTGTTACTTTTGGAGGTTATGTTTGCATTTTTGGAGGTTATGTTTAGGCTTCCGGAGGCAATTTTTGTCAATTTAGGTATTGGGTTTGTATTTCTGGAGATTGTTTCTTTTACTTTTAGAGGCTATTCTTGTCACGTTTGAAGGCTGTGTTTGTACTTTTGGAGGTTATGACGGTACTTCTGGAGGTTATATTTGTTACTTTTGGAGGTTATGTTTGCATTTTTGGAGGTTATGTTTATTCTTCCGGAGGCAATTTTTGTCAATTTAGGTATTGGGTTTGTATTTCTGGAGATTGTTTCTTTTACTTTTAGAGGCTATTCTTGTCACGTTTGAAGGCTGTGTTTGTACTTTTGGAGGTTATGACGATACTTCTGGGGTTATATTTGTTACTTTTGGAGGTTATGTTTGCATTTTTGGAGGTTATGTTTATTCTTCCGGAGGCAATTTTTGTCAATTTAGGTATTGGGTTTGTATTTCTGGAGATTGTTTCTTTTACTTTTAGAGGCTATTCTTGTCACGTTTGAAGGCTGTGTTTGTACTTTTGGAGGTTATGACGGTACTTCTGGAGGTTATATTTGTTACTTTTGGAGGTTATGTTTGCATTTTTGGAGGTTATGTTTATTCTTCCGGAGGCAATTTTTGTCAATTTAGGTATTGGGTTTGTATTTCTGGAGATTGTTTCTTTTACTTTTAGAGGCTATTCTTGTCACGTTTGAAGGCTGTGTTTGTACTTTTGGAGGTTATGACGGTACTTCTGGAGGTTATATTTGTTACTTTTGGAGGTTATGTTTGCATTTTTGGAGGTTATGTTTATTCTTCCGGAGGCAATTTTTGTCAATTTAGGTATTGGGTTTGTATTTCTGGAGATTGTTTCTTTTACTTTTAGAGGCTATTCTTGTCACGTTTGAAGGCTGTGTTTGTACTTTTGGAGGTTATGACGGTACTTCTGGAGGTTATATTTATTACTTTTGGAGGTTATGTTTGCATTTTTGGAGGTTATGTTTATTCTTCCGGAGGCAATTTTTGTCAATTTAGGTATTGGGTTTGTATTTCTGGAGATTGTTTCTTTTACTTTTAGAGGCTATTCTTGTCACGTTTGAAGGCTGTGTTTGTACTTTTGGAGGTTATGACGGTACTTCTGGAGGTTATATTTGTTACTTTTGGAGGTTATGTTTGCATTTTTGGAGGTTATGTTTATTCTTCCGGAGACAATTTTTGTCAATTTAGGTATTGGGTTTGTATTTCTGGAGATTGTTTCTTTTACTTTTAGAGGCTATTCTTGTCACGTTTGAAGGCTGTGTTTGTACTTTTGGAGGTTATGACGGTACTTCTGGAGGTTATATTTGTTACTTTTGGAGGTTATGTTTGCATTTTTGGAGGTTATGTTTGCATTTTTGGAGGTTATGTTTATTCATCCGGAGGCTATTTTTGTCAATTTAGGTATTGGGTTTGTACTTTTAGAGGCTATTCTTGTCAAGTTTGAAGGCTATGTTTGTACTTTTGGAGGTTATGAAGGTACTTCTGGAGGTTATATTTGTTACTTTTGGAGGTTATGTTTGCATTTTATGTTTCTATTTTTATTTTATGTTTATACTTCCGGAGGTTATGTTTGTCAATTTAGGTATTGGGATTGTACTTTTAGAGATTGTGTTTGTTTCTTTTTAAATATTTTAACCACTAAAGTTTTGGCGATAGAATTTATTTTTTCTTGTTAAAAATGTATTTTTGAAACATATGACAGATGACTTGAGTAACGGAATTGGAGTTTTTGTCAGGGACCGTACCAAATTTAGATCAGTCCTTTTTATGTTTTTGTTAATATCATACAAAATACTAAACTTTAAGATACCATATTTCATTAATACCATATATCTTGGTTTAAGATATTAATTGATAGGCTATATGTTTAAAAACTGTTCTGTTTGGGGAGTACCGGTTTTTCAGAGCTCATTCAACCCTTCGCAAGGGTGCTTTAGCCAATCACAAAGGACCAGACTTAAACCAATCAAAAGTGATCGCTTCGCACACCCCTACCACCCCTTGCTTACCCCAAGGACAGACCAAGAAAAAAACTTTAGTTGGTGTGTTTAGGTCAAGTAGACAACTTGTGGACAGATGCTTCCTCGTTTTTTTCGGTGAGTCTTTGTTTTGTTTTGCAAGATTTTTTTATTCTGTATAATTATTGCTAATTTAGAAATGAATATATTTTATTTATATATTTTAAAATTTGTGACAAACAATATTCTTCATACAGTATATTCATGTTACAGTATGTTTTTATACCATACCTTGTAAGCAAGGAATGGCTAGGTTAAGGACAATTATTAGATTCTTGAAAAATAAATCAAATTCGTTCAGAAACTAATTATTCGGTAAATGTTTACATTCCTGAACCGGGCCTATATTTGCATGAAACATTCTGAAACATGTAAAAAGGCTATTTTCATTGATATTTTTTTTGTTTTTTAAATTAAGAAAAAATAATGTTTCGGAGCAAAAAACAAAAAAATATCAATGAAAATAGCCATTTTACATGTTTCGGAATGTTTCATGCAAATATAGGCCCGGTTTAGGAATGTTAACATTTACCAATTATTCTTATCCAATTCGTTTTGTTACAATTTGTAGCATAATGTATTTTCTTAATTTAACCACCCCTTCCACTTCGATTTTTTTATTGAATTAGAAATCATGACAGATTATAAATAGGGCCTAATCAACTATCGCTTATGTAAAGAATGCTGGACAATAAATTGAAAATATTGACTCAATTAAAATAATTTAGTCGTGTTATTTCATGTTTACTTTTGTTTATATAATGACTTTCAAATTATAGTAATAAAATTATTCTAGGCGTTTTATTATCTTCAAAAATGTTCGTTTATTCTGAACGCATTCAGTAGCTCTTAGTTTTTTGTCAACTGTTATTGTAATAATTAAAGAATAAAAATATGGTACAACTCACAAATATACAATTTTTTATTTCAAACGCGTTTCAACGACTAATTTGTCGTCATCCTCAGTAAAAATACATAATGAAATTAACTAAAATATATATATATATATATATTAAACATAACCTATAAAGTTTTAGCAAAAGTCAGGTTGCTAACTTTTGCTAAAACTTTATAGGTTATGTTTAATATATATATATATATATTTTAGTTAATTTAATTTGTGTATTTTCACTGAGGATGACGACAAATTAGTCGTTGAAACGCGTTTGAAATAAAAAATTGTATATTTGTGAGTTGTACCATATTTTTATTCTTTAATTATAACTTTCACTCACAAGCCAGCTCGAATATTATTTATGTTATTGTAATGTTTAAATCTTTGTTACATTAAATCTTCAATATAATTTGTTATATTTTAATGCTTAATCTAAAGATAAATATTGATTTCTTTAATTATTTATTTTATTAATTTATAAATAATTTTATTTTTAAATTATTAAAATACAATTTGAAGGAAAGA
The DNA here is from genome assembly GCA_036971475.1 of Prosapia bicincta. Classification (NCBI taxonomy): domain Eukaryota; kingdom Metazoa; phylum Arthropoda; class Insecta; order Hemiptera; family Cercopidae; genus Prosapia; species Prosapia bicincta. The sequence continues at coordinate 29,275,176 of JBAIZL010000002.1, forward strand.
ATTGTCAATGAATTTATACCAACAATGACCGTCAACAATGGCTTTGATAAAATATTTTGTTTCCATGACAAGATTCCTTAGTGAAGTGTATTTTTTACACAATAGATATCATCTTGTAGACTTATTTTTGTGTGTATATTCTAAAATTTTATATTCAGCACAAACTGTTTACATAACATCTACAGAAATAAATAATATCAATTCGTCACAAATTTGTGGTTAGTTTTTACACGGTAATATGTAATTACTGGTGATGGCGATGACGTCATTGAAATGATCATAAGAAACTTATTGATTGTAAGTTTATGTTTATTATAGTTACGAAATTAGCTCGTAAATTATTAAGGCAATTCTATAATTTAGCCACGTAAGCGATTTCGGCCGAAAAAATTTACCGGGCATTGGAGAAACTCCCAACGAATCCCAAAATAAATAGAAACACTTTCGCTAACGTCCCAAATAATTACAATTATGAAAAACATTCCATCCCCATCCACCTAAAACCTTACAAAATCAATGTTTTGCCTTGATTATTCTACCTTGAAACTAGCAAAATGCCTCGAAATGTATTTACGTTTATTATTTACATTTTTTAAATTACCACGAAAGGTAAACACGTACGGTTGCGTGACGTACCGCGGACAATGCGCAGCACTGTGACGTAAGTATCACTCCGCGCCTATTCACAACTTCTACATCCGCGCTGAATTTATTACCCTACTTTAAATTGAAAAAAAGTAACTTTCCTACCTCAATAAAAAAAAATTCTTGTGGATATCGTCCAACTTGGTGGTTTTGAACAATTTCCCAAAATATCGTATGGTGCCGAGCTACTGCATTTCAACCTAATTTTTTTATTACATTCTAGTATGTACAGTATTACGTTTTTGGTCGCGCAGTAGCAACAGCGCAATGCAGGCCTACTACGTCTAGACAATATCCTATGAAGTATTCAGTCAGGATAGATTTGGTTGTAATTTTATACAACAAATATAAACAGCACGTCCAAAAACGTGTTCCCTACTAAAATGTAATAAAAAAATAACCTCGTGGTAATAAAAAGAATGTAAATACTCATCGAGGCATTAATTGACCGGAAATTTTATCAGCTGATGCACAAACCCATAACGAATACAAAATAATAATAATAACACTTTTGCTGACGTCTCATATAATTAACATTTTTGAAAATAAGTTATTCCATCCCCACTTCCTCCACGGTCACCTAAAACCTTAAAATATCAATGTTTTAAGTTTTTTTACCTGGAAACTAGCAAAATGCCTCTAAAAGTTTTATAGTTTTATTACCACGGATGGTTACTTTTTTTATCACATTTTACTTGGAACTACATTTTTGGGCGCTACTACGTCCAGGCATGAATATAGGCTACCTATGAAGTATCTAGTCAGGATAGATTTTTTGTAATTTTATACAACACTGCTAGGCCTATATACCTATATTAAAATATACCAATTCAAGGAAAGACCCAGTCAGGATAGATTTGTTGTCTAGGCCTAGTACAGTGCGCTGTTGCTACTGAGCCGAAAACGTAGTCCCAACTAAAATGTAATAAACCTTCCGATAATAAAAAATGCAATACTTTTCCAGGCATTTTGCTAGTTTCAAGGTAAACATTTCAAGGCTAAACATTGATTTTGTAACGTTTAAGATGGGGAGGGGGTGGAATAAATCTCCCCAAAATTGAAAATAGTTGAAGCATCCGTGAATATGTTTGTTTCATCCGAAATAGCTTACGAGGTTAAAGTAAACAATTACCTCAATCAATTATAAATGTTAAATCAAGGGTTATGTGAGTAGATTAACGAAATGAGGGCAGGATCATTAACTCGTAAATCCACTTCTGAACCGTTACAGAAAACACCAAAATTTAATTCATAAACACTAAATATTTCAAAATAAGCGCGTGCACACAGTTTAACTATATTTTGTAATAATATTGCATGTTTTTTAAAACAAAATATTACATATATGAACTTTAGTAATTATACAACTATATTTTAAACCTTTTTTTTAATGTAGCTTTAAAAATATAAAATAATTCCTGGATTAATTTATATAAAATAGCTTAAGTATATAAATGTACAATTTGTACTTTTGACTGGTTGAACATTAATTGTCCTTACTTTCTTTGTTTGCTTAAATAATATTGTGAATAAATATTTCCTGAATCTCTTGGATCCAAGTTCAAATACGTAGGTTACCCTTACAATATACAGGTCTGTTAGAGAATTATAATTTTGTCAAGTGTCTAGTCGATTTTAAAATCAGCCCTTAAATACATGCTGTACTATGTACGTATATAATTTATCAATGATAAACTGAGTAAAAATTAATACACAACACTAGTTTTACCAATAACAAACAAATTATTTTTTCTTAAAACTGCTCTTAAACATCAGAAAACAATTTTTGCAAAGTATCTCTACGACAAATTTATCGTCAACTATTTTTACATAAATTACTCAAGTATAAACTCTCTGAATCTGTGAGTATGAACAGTTTTACTTAGTTTACGATTGACTTGGCCTTCTATTAAAATTGCTTTTTTCCGGTTGTTGGGAGCGGCATAAAACTAAAACTGGTCAACTAAATCTGTGCAATTTTCAGTACATAATTTACAACGCAATATAAACATAACCAAGGTTAACAAAGGAGACCTGGGAAACTGATCACTCTTGCCCAGTCGAGTGATTTTAGCGACAGTTGAGACGGCATTCTTTGTTTTTATTTGCCCATTCAAAGAAAGAAGGAGGTCCAGTGTATTTTTAATTTCCGGGAAATGTAAAGATTGGCTTTAGAGTGAACTCCAATGTATTTTAGGAAAACATAAGTTGAAGATTCTCAACGATTGTTTGTTTCTTAAAAAGTTATCATTTAAGGGCTTCGGTTGTGTAGAGGGTTTGATTTCGGAGAAGGGAGGAAACTCTACGGTTCTAGCAAAATAAAACGTTTTCATATTAATTTTAAATTTTTAGGAAACAGTCTGTGTGCACATACACACGCGCGCACGCACACACATTGCGGCGGAGAACCTACGAATAAGGGCATCCTGTCCTGAATGTTCACTTCAGCAAGTAAGCCAAGCATACGAATCGTAAGGTGGTACTAATCGTTTTGAAAATGGAGTTGCTCAGAAAGGAGTCAACAGAGAATATTGAAACGTTAGGAATGGTAGAAAACTACTCAAACATATTCCTAACAGAAATGAAGATGAGTATATTAATAATTTTAATCATTGCCGATTCGAATTATTAAATCTATCTAAATATTACTATTATCTAAAATCCGAACTACTACCACAAATTTAGTACTAAACCCTTAAACTAGATAATTTAAAATTAAAGAAAAACAGTTTTTAAATAAAAAAAAATACATACTAGCATTACAATAGAATGATTAAATTAAAGAAATTATAAATTTAAATAACTAGAGTATAATGAAGTTTTATTAAATCTATTAAGATGGCGTGAGAAGGCGTTATGACGTCAATATTGATAATCCACCTTCAAACCTCCTAGGACATAGTAACGTTCATAAACCTCGGCTAAATCATCATACGTAGCAGAACATGCATGACTGTGATGGTGCCTCCACAAAGCTGGTCACATTCAGGTAAAAATTAGCAAGTGGCCTGAATCGTAATTCGGAACCTGTAATTCTACTTGCCGAAGTAAATGAATCGCTAGGCTTCTATGAAAAACCTTTCGATATTTAGATCTTAGGATTAGTTTGTCCCAGTGAAAGGATTCTTTGAAGACGCCTCAGTCTAATGACCGTTTATTAGGATAACTTATGAGACTAAATGTAATAAAAAATTTTTAAAATGAATTTGCAAATTATTAAAACGTTTGTTTTTATTTCTAAAACATATATTACTATATATTACATATATTAATGTAACCTGCAAATGGCATTGTTTCCTGGTACCTCGACAGCTCCTCTGATACCCTCTATGGTTCGCCTTTATGTTAAATAACATCCATAAAGCTGGACCATAGGGAGCATCTGGGTAGTTTCAGCACACGTTTCTCATCTGGGTAGCTCCTGGTAACCCATTTCCTCATTGCCAACATGGTAAGGCGGAGGTATTATTTGGTAATATAACGAATTTAAAATAATCTGTTATTTGTGTTATCAAATTCCTTCTATAGTTCACGCTCTCCTTATACATACTGTATCTTAAAATTTTTAATCGTATATAAAATACTTTCTATCGACTTAAATTCAAATAAATTTGTTTTCTTGTAGTGGATGATAATTGATCTGAATACATTTTTTCAAATAATAATCTAATAATAAAATTTAATTAATCAAATTTAGTTTTATATGGTAGAAAAACTTTTCCCAAAAGGGGCATGTTATGCAATATAGTTATTTCGTCCCATTTTCCTTAAAATAAGTGATAACATGATTTCTTAAAGCAGTTGATTTTACGTTATAGGTTATGTGGTAGAAAAGCTGTTTTAAAGCTTAGGGTGTTACTTTATTTATATTAATTGTAAGTATTTAATAACAAGTTTCTAAAATAAATTTTGTTGTTGTTGATATAAATAGAAATTGACTTCAAACAATTTTTGTTTATATTACTCGTTTATTTATTACTTCGTCAATATAAAGGATTAATCATTCCTTAATTAATTAGAATTTAGGGGGATGTCTCCTACGTAGTTTTAATTTTGTAGTTTAATATGATTATAAATTTATTTTTCACCTCGACTAGTTTTCCTAGCTTTGTACCAAGTCAATTTTATATTACAATTCCTTTTACAAGGTTATTTATGAAATTATTTTCATAAGCTTTTAGTTTCTAAAACGTTTCCTTGGGGTTATATTATAAGTAGCATCCAGTCCGCCCTATTGTCCACCTCCTTCTAGCTACCTCAGAGATATTTCCCCAGGATTATTTCTGTATGATCTATCAAGAGGAAATGAATGACGTCACATCCGCACAGCGATGTACCCCTGATTACACCATAGCTATCTTCAGGTTCACCCAGAGGTCCAGGTTTATGTTATATAGTCTTCATAAAGCTGGGACACAGGGGGGATCTGGATAGACACAAAGCTCTTAGTAAACGTGGAATACTTGCACACAAGGCACCAGGTATAAACCTTACAATAATGAATGCAATAATTATATCCAGTTTTTAAAAGAATTTAACGCGCTGAGTAGAAAGTAGTTTTCATATTATATTTGAATTACCTTGACTATTATTTGCAGCTATTTAATATATAAGTTAATTTTTGTTGAATTAGACGGTTGAAGACAGTTGAATTATATAAACAATCTCCTATTATAACAACTTGAAGCAACTGTGGCGTAAATGTTTATATTAAATAAAACAACCTCTTACCTCAAATTCAACAATTTTTATTTTAACCTTATGTACATTTCGATTACAAAGTAATCATCTTCAGAGGTGTTTTACAAAAAAAAAAAAAAATTTGTAAAATACCTTTGAAGATGATTACTTTGTAATCGAAATGTACATAAGGTTAAAATAAAAATTGTTGAATTTGCGGTAAGGGGTTGTTTTATTTAATATAAATCTCCTATTATTATTTTAAATATTTACTACAGTGGACCAACATATTTTGATAAATGGTGCATTTAAAAGTAATTATAAAATATTAAACACGTTTCAAATAAAACTTGGTTTTAGTTCCTTTTCATTTGCTTTATTTCATGCACATTTAATTGAAAATTATTTTTTTTTTTATTCAAGTTTATTATATCAAACAAAATTGTTTTAAGAATTTTATTTTTCTATCTCAAGAACAGGTTATTATTTCACAAAATTTGTAAATAATCAAAATATGTCCTTTGTAAATCTATTTTCCCTAACAAGGAATATAATAAAAACATGCGTGTTCTACCCAGCATTGTACCATTGCGGTCAGTTTTGGCAAACATTTGTTACATAATGTTTCGACAAAATGATTTCCTTTTTTACATGTTTCACGTTATTGTTGTATAAGTGGATTTTGTTTTAGAAAAATTGTTTTCTTGTTCCTTGGAATCTAAATAAGGATTTTTCACAGTGTACTAGTTAATATGGAAATTTTCCTAATGCGAATCTTATTTCAAAATAGCGTTTGCAAAGATCTTGGCAATCTCGTTGTTTTAGACGAACTTGTAAGCTTACTAAGCCATTGTTAAAATGGCGCTCTTAGCAATACTTTTCAAAATAACTATAAAAAACTAAATATAACTTTAAATTAATTTTATATTTTAGTATTTTACTATGGAAACAAAAAATGACCACGGTAACATTGAGACAAGACATTTTGTTTTGCTGTCGTTCAAACATTTCACGGCAAAACCTATCATCTGGATTGACTAGTATGAAAAAGCGTTTGGAAATGTTTCGTAGTTTGATATCTCTCTATGGTATTGTAATTTGTGACAGTGAAAAACTAGTTTTTGCTTTTAAAACCGGTCTTCCAGGCCTTTAATCTGATTTATAATAAATACCACTCTAATATGTACTCAAATTTAATATCCAATTGAGTAGACTACCCTTTAAATATAAAATGTATTTAAATTAAGAACAAATTTAATTCCCTTATGTGATCAACTTGTGCCTAATATTAAACATTAAAGTAGGGTTTATATTTTGCAATTTTGCTTTAGGGGTATAATTAGCTCCCAGTCTCCCAGAAATATCCAAAACATACCCCTTCCCATAGTTGAATGGGCTAGTTATGCTTATATCCTTGTAAAAATCACTGTAACGATAGATTGCAAACTTTCAAGACTGTGGTTAGCAATGGCTGGTGGTGCCTGAAACCTACGAGGGTTGCAGACCGTAAAGTGTTACGTCTTTTTAGTGTTAAAGGCAAATAAATCGTAAAACCTGAAGGGCTCTTATAGGGGAAAATAGATAGATACGGCTTAATACTTTGTGAGTTATTCTATTGAAGGAAATATATTGGATATTTTTATTTTATTTTTTCTTATTTAAGACACCAGATCTCAAGTCTGATCTAATTATTAACAAACCAATATTAATTAATTCTCAACCGTAAATGTTAGCAAACTCTGAGTGGAGCGGAAATTCGTCTCTTCTGACGGAGCCGATTTTAAATGGACACTCTCAAGGTAGCAAGCAGTTTGCATCTTGAATGAGCCTTACTGTTTTAGTCGGTCTAGTCTTCAATGCTTCATTCCATTAGAAGAAATTTCACTGGGTGTTGCAGGTTTCCCTGCAACCAAGCCGAACGATACTGTATGCGACTGAGGGAAACTGTCACACGATCGCTGTGCTTCTAACGTGTTTATTGATTACAATGATGGATCATGTTATATGATGAATAATAGCTAGCAACAATGTACATAAATCTTGCATAATAAATAAATTTAATTTCTTTTTGTCATGATCTCTGGTTTGGGGGTTGCGATACCATGGAACATGGCACACGAGCTGCCACTGGTTATTAGAATAAAACATCGTCAACAGGTTTAAATTGTTCTTTGTTTTTCCAAATATTTTATGTGGAAATTTGTAAAATGTATGTTACCAGGAGAGCAGAACATTTTTAACTAAACATAGCAATATTTTCAGGATGAAATTTATTATGTCTGAATGGCCCTTCATAGGCCCTCGGTGTCCTGGCTTTATGGTTTGATAAGTTACATTAAGCTTGTATATCAGGGGCATATGACTGGGCCGTCATGCAGCAAAATCTGAACCAATACTGCTTGAAGCATATGTTGAATTACAATTACAATTACATTGTTATAAGAGGTTTTTTGCAACAATAAGGTCAAGATGAAGTTTACTGTGTCTGAATGACCCTTCATAGCCCTTCGGTGTCCAGGCTTTATGGTCTGACTCCTTACATAAAGCTTGTATATCAGGGTCATATGACTGGTCCCCCACCATGGGCCCATGCAGCTCAATCTGAACCAATTCTGCTGGAGCATATGCTGAATTACGATCTAAATATAAAATAGTGTTACTGAATCTGATTTATAAGTAATTATTACGTAAATTATTAAATCCTTTTGAACTTACCTGTTTACGCGTTACGAAAGAATTACACGGTCACTCTACTGCCGGCGATCGCTCAAGGTTGCTGGACGTATAGTTTATGAGGTGGAGAGGGTTTGAGTTAAGAGGGTTGTGTAATATATAATGGAATTCGAAGTGTGTGTGGTTTTAAGACATATTGTTTTTGTCTTGTGTAATATTTGAATATTTCAAAATTTTCTCTAGTGGTTAATTTTTTACAATGGTTTAATATGTGGAAAATAATTAACTTAGTATGGACATTTGTATATGTGTTGAGTAGCTGGGTATTGGATTTATGTTTTTTATGTCGTTGATAAGTTTATTGAATCTTGTGTTGAAAGATCTACCGGTTTAGAAGCTGGGGGAGATTTGTACATGTTATTTTGTATGCTATATACTAGATAGATAGTACTTGTCAGTTTGTTGTTGATAGAGTTGTATGTGTTGTCTTATAGTGTTCGTTGTTTTGTATGGTATTTGGTAATTGAGTTTTCTGAATATAGACAATTTCGTGTGTGTTGTAGTATGTGATGGCATTGTATTTGTTTCTTTGTGCGACTTGTCAGTGTGGGTGTTAGTGTTGTTTATGTTTAACTTTCTTGAACATTACAAGAAAATGTTGAAATTCCAGAAACTAAATATCTTAAATGACCACACACTAAGAATCTAACACCATATTTAGTAAACGACCCGCTTAACTCAAGCCCCCTTCCACTCATAAATCATACCTCCAGCGACCTTGACCGATCGCCACTAGTAGCAGGCAGGCTTCATCAATAAAACCATTGTTTGGAAACGCGTCAGCAAGTAAGTTTAAAAGTGTTCACTCATTTAAGCAATTATTACTTATAATTTGATCAGTGAATTCAAGATTATTAATAATGTATTTACTTCAAAAGTTAGTTTCTACGATAGATATATTGCCATCTTTTGCACCATAGTCAAGATGCTTGACCTTGAAAGGCCGATTATATACCCTTATACCCTTATTGTTTAGCCATTATAGCGTAATAAATTGTATAATGCTGAACACTAAGGATGTACGATCGGGTTACGACTCTGCTCGCGATCGATTACCAAGGCACATGTGTTGATTCTACACCTTAGTACGGCTAAGCTCATAGGTCCCAGTGAGGGAAGCGTAAGAATAGTGTCCGTCATGCAAACATTACGCTCTATTTGTCCAACGATACTCTGTGATCGCCTTAGCACTTGACGAGGTAATGGAACTTCTCCAAAAAGCTTTTTAAACTTTTTTAGTTTTAGCCTATGTACAGTTTCAGGTGGATTTTTCATGTTTCTAAAGTTAGCAAAGACAATGTTTTTGACCAAAGGTAGTACAGGTTTTATTGGGCGCTCGGACGCCAACTACATCAGATCCAACTATCCGGAATTTAGGAAAGGGTAAGTCAACTTATTTCTATGAAAGGTTTAGAGTTTAAAATGTTTTTAGTACTGTTTAGCAATATTTTCAGGATGAATTTTATTATGTTTGAATGACCCTTCAAATGCCCTCGGTGTTCAGGCTTCATGGTTTGATAAGTTACATAAAGCTTGTATGTCGGGGACATATGTCTGGGCCCCCACCACCATCGTCATGCAGCTAAATCTGAACCAATACAGCTTGAAGCATGTGTTGAATTACAATTACAATTGGATTGTTATGAAGTTTTTTTAACAATAAGATCAAGATGAAGTTTACTGGGTCTGAATGGCCCTTCATATGCCCTCGGGGTTCAGGCTTTATGGTCTGATAAGTTACATAAAGCTTGTATGTCAAGGACATATGATTGGCCCTTACTTTACCAAATGTAGCAGAAGAATTACTGAAGACGCAGAGGACTGTCTCGATTAAATCTGAATCTAAAAGGCGTAAGTAAATTCATTTAATATAAAGTTAGTTTTTAAAAGATTTATATTTTTAAGAAATATTTTTCAACCTTATCAAAATGTAATTTGTTGTTCTAAGAGTAATTTATTAGACAACATAAAATTTGGTTGTCTGTGATATATATTGTTGGTCTCACTCTATGATATAACGCTTAATATTGAACTAATGGTCAAGATTTCACAAAAATGTTAATACAGATAAGTAAATTGATTTATTGAAAAAGGCTAGTTTTTTTATGAAATTTTAATTGATATATTTATCATAATTGTCGACATGGAGTTTATTGTATCCAAGTGGCCTTTCACATATCCTTGTTTCTTAAGCTTCATGGTTTAAAACTACATGAAGTTTAAAATCTAGGAATACATGATTGGTCCACGTCAAAGCTGACGACATACTCCTCAGTCTAAAGAAATTCTGAAGTATATGTTCAACTCCATTTCATGTTATTACGAATTGCTGAAATAATGTTTGCAACATTGTGAAGGTGAACTTGCGCCCCTCTGCGCTTTTCGTATACCCTCGGTGTTCAGTCAGGCATATGCTCGAGTACGTCTTATAGCTTGATATCAGGGACATATGAATGTGTCAAAACACTACTATCGACGTTCCGTTTACATTCTGAAGCAAGGTTATATTGTCCTTGACGACATACAGAAGTGCATCATGACAGTAAGTAAACTTGTTTACTGAAAATTTCTAAAACGTTTAAATTGTTACAGAAATGTTTTGCAAAACTGTGAAGATGAGGTTAATTGTACCTGGATGGCCCTTCACACAACCTCGGTGTTCAGGCTTTATGGTGTAGTAACTGGCATAAAGCTTGAATATTAGGGTCGTATGATTGGGTCCTTTCTTCGCCTACGACAGTTCAAACCACTCAAGCAGCATATGGTTAGTTACGATCTCATGTAAATCTAAATGCCAAAATAAGTTTAAAATGTCTTAAATAAGTTTATTTAGAATTAAAAGTTAGTTTTTATAAGATATAAGTTGTAATGTTTTGCAGAGTTTTCAGGATTATGTCAATTGAACCAGAATGCCCATCATCAACGTACCCTCGGTGTTCAGGCTTTATGCTCTAATGCTGTTGATAAAGCTTGGATATCAGGGGTACATGATTTGAAGGCAACCCGATTAGGCCACTGCTTCGTCTACAGTAAGCATTTCTTCTCAAGAAATGCTGAAAAAGTGATATGAAGATATTATGCATGTTAATTTATTTTTAAATGCTGTAATTGTAAGTAGAATTATTTACAAAAATACTTGTTTTTTATGTGTTTTAAATTGTCATGTTTAGCAACGTATTCAAGATGTATTTTTTTTTGTTCCTTACGGTCTTTCGCTTACCCTGTTCCGGCTTTATGCTCTAATAACTTGGATACCAGGGGTACATGATTAGGCCACGACCTCGTCTACGATATACAACTTCATTCTCATGTGATACTGAAAAAGCGATTGGATGATTTTATTTGTTATTTTAAATTATATTTCTGTAAGTAGATTAATTTACTAAAGAGCTTTTTTTTGTGATTTATATTGTTGTAGTTTGTCACGTTTTCAAGATGTAGTTTATTGTACCTGATGGCCCTTAAACTCGCTATAATAACTTGCATAACGCTTGGATACCAGGGATATATGATTAGGCCATGACTTCGCCTTTGATATGAAACTCTACATTCTCAAGAAATATTAAAAAGAGATTTGAAGATCTTATTTATGTTGATTTAAATTTAAAGTGCCGTAACTAGATTAATTTGGTAAAGAACTTTATTTTTATGATATTTAAATTGTTGTATTTTGTCACGTTTTCAAGGTTTAGTTTATTGTACATGGCGGCCTTTCGCTTACCCTCTGTGTTCATGCTTTATGCTCTAATAACTTATATAACGCTTGGATTCCAGGGGTAAGTGACTAGGCCACAACCTCGTCTGTGTATAAAACCCTCCATTTTTTTAACAATAAGGTCAAGATGAAGTTTACTGGGTCTTAATGGCCCTTCATATGCCCTCGGTGTTCAGGCTATATGGTTTGATAAATTACATAAAGCTTGTATGTCAGGGACATATGATTGGCCCTTACTTTACCAAATGTAGCAGAAGAATTACTGAAGATTATCTCGATTAAATCTGAATCTAAAAGGCGTAAGTAAATTTATTTAATATAAAGTTAGTTTTTAAAAGATTTATATTTTTAAGAAATATTTTTCAACCTTATCAAAATGTAATTTATTGTTCTAAGAGTAATTTATTAGACAACATAAAATTTGGTTGTCTGTGATATATATGGTTGGTCTCACTCTATGATATAACGCTTAATATTGAACTAATGGACAAGATTTCACAAAAATGTTTATACAGATAAGTAAATTAATTTATTGAAAAAGACTAGTTTTTTTATGAAATTTTAATTGATATATTTACCATAATTGTCGACATGGAGTTTATTGTATCCAAGTGGCCTTTCACATATCCTTGTTTCTTAAGCTTCATGGTTTAAAACTACATGAAGTTTAAAATCTAGGAATACATGATTGGTCCACGTCAAAGCTTACGACATACTCCTCAGTCTAAAGAAATTCTGAAGTATATGTTCAACTCCATTTCATGTTATTACGAATTGCTGAAGTAATGTTTGCAACATTGTGAAGGTGAACTTGCGCCCCTCTGCGCTTTTCGTATACCCTAGGTGTTCAGTCAGGCTTATGCTCGAGTACGTCCTATAGCTTGATATCAGGGAAATATGAATGTGTCAAAACACTACTATCGAGGTTCCGTTTACATTCTGAAGCAAGGTTATATTGTCCTTGACGACATACAGAAGTGCATCATGACAGTAAGTAAACTTGTTTACTGAAAATTTCTAAAACGTTTAAATTGTTACAGAAATGTTTTGCAAAACTGTGAAGATGAGGTTAATTGTACCTGCTTCGTCTACAGTAAGCAATTCTTCTCAAGAAATGCTGAAAAAGTGATATGAAGATATTATGCATGTTAATTTATTTTTAAATTCTGTAAGTAGAATTATTTACAAAAAATACTTGCTTTTTGTGTTTTAAATTGTCATGTTTAGCAACGTATTCAAGATGTATTTTTTTTGTTCCTTACGGTCTTTCGCTTACCCTGTTCCGGCTTTATGCTCTAATAACTTGGATACCAGGGGTACATGATTAGGCCACGACCTCGTCTACGATATACAACTTCATTCTCATGTGATACTGAAAAAGCGATTTGATGATTTTATTTGTTATTTTAAATTATATTTCTGTAAGTAGATTAATTTACTAAAGAGCTTTTTTTTGTGATTTATATGGTTGTAGTTTGTCACGTTTTCAAGATGTAGTTTATTGTACCTGATGGCCCTTTAACTCGCTCTAATAACTTGCATAACGCTTGGATACCAGGGATACATGATTAGGCCACGACTTCGCCTTTGATACGTAACTTTGATACGATCATTCTCAAGAAATATTAAAAAAGAGATTTGAAGATCTTATTTATGTTAATTTAAATTTAAAGTGCCGTAACTAGATTAATTTGGTAAAGAACTTTATTTTTATGATATTTCAATTGTTGTATTTTGTCACGTTTTCAAGGTGTAGTTTATTGTATCTGATGGCCCTTAAACTCGCTCTAATAACTTGCATAACGCTTGGATACCAGGGATACATGATTAGGCCACGACTTCGCCTTTGATACGTAACTTTGATACGATCATTCTCAAGAAATATTAAAAAAGAGATTTGAAGATCTTATTTATGTTAATTTAAATTTAAAGTGCCGTAACTAGATTAATTTGGTAAAGAACTTTATTTTTATGATATTTCAATTGTTGTATTTTGTCACGTTTTCAAGGTGTAGTTTATTGTATCTGATGGCCCTTAAACTCGCTCTAATAACTTGCATAACGCTTGGATACCAGGGATACATGATTAGGCCACGACTTCGCCTTTGATACGTAACTTTGATACGATCATTCTCAAGAAATATTAAAAAAGAGATTTGAAGATCTTATTTATGTTAATTTAAATTTAAAGTGCCGTAACTAGATTAATTTGGTAAAGAACTTTATTTTTATGATATTTCAATTGTTGTATTTTGTCACGTTTTCAAGGTGTAGTTTATTGTACATGGCGGCCTTTCGCTTACCCTCTGTGTTCAGGCTCTATGCTCTAATAACTTATATAACGCTTGGATTCCAGGGGTACATGATTAGGCCACAACCTCGCCTGTGTATAAAACCCTCCATTTTTTTAACAATAACGTCAAGATGAAGTTTACTGGGTCTGAATGGCCCTTCAAATGCCCTCGGTGTTCAGGCTTTATGGTTTGATAAATTACATAAAGCTTGTATGTCAGGGACATATGATTGGCCCTTACTTTACCAAATGTAGCAGAAGAATTACTGAAGATTATCTCCATTAAATCTGAATCTAAAAGGCGTAAGTAAATTTATTTAATATAAAGTTAGTTTTTAAAAGATTTATATTTTTAAGAAATATTTTTCAACCTTATCAAAATGTAATTTATTGTTCTAAGAGTAATTTATTAGACAACATAAAATTTGGTTGTCTGTGATATATATTGTTGGTCTCACTCTATGATATAACGCTTAATATTGAACTAATGGACAAGATTTCACAAAAATGTTAATACAGATAAGTAAATTGATTTATTGAAAAAGGCTAGTTTTTTTATGATATTTTAATTGATATATTTATCATAATTGTCGACATGGAGTTTATTGTATCCAAGTGGCCTTTCACATATCCTTGTTTCTTAAGCTTCATGGTTTAAAACTACATGAAGTTTAAAATCTAGGAATACATGATTGGTCCACGTCAAAGCTGACGACATACTCCTCAGTCTAAAGAAATTCTGAAGTATATGTTCAACTCCATTTCATGTTATTACGAATTGCTGAAATAATGTTTGCAACATTGTGAAGGTGAACTTGCGCCCCTCTGCGCTTTTCGTATACCCTCGGTGTTCAGTCAGGCTTATGCTCGAGTACGTCCTATAGCTTGATATCAGGGACATATGAATGTGTCAAAACACTACTATCGACGTTCCGTTTACATTCTGAAGCAAGGTTATATTGTCCTTGACGACATACAGAAGTGCATCATGACAGTAAGTGAACTTGTTTACTGAAAATTTTTAAAACGTTTAAATTGTTACAGAAATGTTTTGCAAAACTGTGAAGATGAGGTTAATTGTACCTGGATGGCCCTTCACACAACCTCGGTGTTCAGGCTTTATGGTGTAGTAACTGGCATAAAGCTTGAATATTAGGGTCGTATGATTGGGCCCTTTCTTCGCCTACGACAGTTCAAACCACTCAAGCAGCATATGGTTAGTTACGATCTCATGTAAATCTAAATGCCAAAAAGGGTTCAAGGTGTAGTTTATTGTACATGGCGGCCTTTCGCTTACCCTCTGTGTTCAGGCTTTATGCTCTAATAACTTGCATAACGTTTGGATCCCAGGGGTAAATGATTAGGCCACAACCTCGTCTGTCTATAAAACCCTCCATTCTCAAGAAATGCTGACAAAACTGATGAATCTACCTCAAGTCGTCATACTCTAACAGCATAAATTGAGTTACCTCGTGAGGTAAGTTTATTTACAGCTTCCTCTGAAATCGTGTGTGATTAAAATTCTTAAGTTTTAAAAGTGTTATCAAGGTATTGGTTTTTATTGACAAATGTAGGTCTAGTTTGTAACACCTAGTGGCGGCTTTACAATACACACATTTCGCTGTACACTAACACATTTATCTTCCCTTACTTAAAGTAGCGTTTTTTTCGTATCTACCTAAATCTTCATTCTTCTATAGTGTGGAGCTGTTATAAGCATAGAGCGACCTCACACCCGGTGAAGATAAAACCATACTCTCCATCAAGGCAGAGTCCGCTGTACACTATCACATTTATCTTCCCCTACTTGTAGTAGCGTTAATTCGTATCTACCTAAATCTTCATTCTTCTATAGTGTGGTTGTTATTAGCATAGAGCGACCTCACACCCGGTGAAGATAAAACCATACTCTCCACCAAGGAAGAGTCCGCTGTACACTAACACATTTACCTTCCCACTGTTCGGAGTAGCGTTGTTTCGTATCTACCTAAATCTTCATTCTTCTATAGTGTGGCTGTTATTAGCATAGAGCGACCTTACACCCGTTGAAGATGAAACCATACTCTCCACCAAGGAAGAGTCCGCTGTACACTAACACATTTACCTTCCCCCTGTTCGGAGTAGCGTTGTTTCGTATCTACCTAAATCTTCATTCTTCTATAGTGTGGCTGTTTTTAGCATAGAGCGACCTCACACCCGGTGAAGATAAAACCATACTCTCCACCAAGGAAGAGTCCGCTGTACACTAACACATTTACCTTCCCCCTGTTCGGAGTAGCGTTGTTTCGTATCTACCTAAATCTTCATTCTTCTATAGTGTGGCTGTTATTAGCATAGAGCGACCTTACACCCGTTGAAGATGAAACCATACTCTCCACCAAGGAAGAGTCCGCTGTACACTAACACATTATCTTCTCATGTACGAAGAAGCTTTGTTTCGTATCTAAGTAAATCTTCATTCTTCTATAGTTTGGCTGTTATTAGCATAGAGCGACCTCACACCCGGTGAAGATAAAACCATACTCTCCACCAAGGAAGAGTCCGCTGTACACTAACACATTATCTTCTCATGTACGAAGAAGCGTTGTTTCGTATCTAAGTAAATCTTCATCCTTCTATAGTTTGGCTGTTATTAGCATAGAGCGACCACACACCCGGTGAAGATAAAACCATACTCTCCACCAAGGATGAGTCCGCTGTACACTAACACATTTATCTTCCCCTACTTGAAGTAGCGTTGTTTCGTATCTACCTAAATCTTCTTCTTCTATAGTGTTTCTATTTTTAGCATAGAGCGACCTCACACCCGGTGAAGATAAAACCATACTCTCCACCAAGGAAGAGTCCGCTGTACACTAACACATTTACCTTCCCCCTGTTCGGAGTAGCGTTGTTTCGTATCTACCTAAATCTTCATTCTTCTATAGTGTGGCTGTTTTTAGCATAGAGCGACCTTACACCGGGTGAAGATAAAACCATACTCTCCACGAAGGAAGAGTCCGCTGTACACTAACACATTTACCTACCCATATACGGAGTTGCGTTGTTTCGTATCTATCTAAATCTTCATTCTTCTATAGTTTGGTTGTTATTAGCATAGAGCGACCTCACACCCGGTGAAGATAAAAAAATACTCTCCACTAAGGAATAGTTCGCTCTACACTAACACATTTACCTTCCCCCTATTCGCAGTAGCGTTGTTTCGTATCTACTTAGATATCTTCAATCTTCTATAGTGCGGCTGATTTTAGCATAGAGCGACTTCACACCCGGTGAAGATAAAACCATACTCTCCACCAAGGAATAGTTCGCTGTACAATAACACATTTACCTTCCCCCTATTCGAAGTAGCGTTGTTTCGTATCTACCTAAATCTTCATTCTTCTATAGTGTGGCTGTTATTAGCATAGAGCGACCTTACACCCGGTGAAGATAAAACCATACTCTCCACCAAGGAAGAGTCCGCTGTACACTAACACATTATCTTCTCATGTACGAAGAAGCGTTGTTTCGTATCTAAGTAAATCTTCATTCTTCTATAGTTTGGCTGTTATTAGCATAGAGCGACCTCACACCCGGTGAAGATAAAACCATACTCTCCACCAAGGAAGAGTCCGCTGTACACTAACACATTATCCTCTCATGTACGAAGAAGCGTTGTTTCGTATCTAAGTAAATCTTCATCCTTCTATAGTTTGGCTGTTATTAGCATAGAGCGACCACACACCCGGTGAAGATAAAACCATACTCTCCACCAAGGATGAGTCCGCTGTACACTAACACATTTATCTTCCCCTACTTGAAGTAGCGTTGTTTCGTATCTACCTAAATCTTCTTCTTCTATAGTGTTTCTATTTTTAGCATAGAGCGACCTTACACCCGGTGAAAATAAAACCATACTTTCCACCAAGGAAGAGTCCGCTGTACACTAACACATTATCTTCTCATGTACGAAGAAGCGTTGTTTCGTATCTAAGTAAATCTTCATCCTTCTATAGTTTGGCTGTTATTAGCATAGAGCGACCACACACCCGGTGAAGATAAAACCATACTCTCCACCAAGGATGAGTTCGCTGTACACTAACACATTTACCTTCCCTCTATTCGAAATAGCGTTGTTTCGTATCTACCTAGATATCTTAAATCTTCTATAGTGTGGCTGTTTTTAGCATAGAGCGACCTCACACCCGGTGAAGATAAAACCATACTCTCCACCAAGGAAGAGTCCGCTGTACACTAAAACATTTATCTTCCCCTACTTGAAGTAGCGTTGTTTCGTATCTACCTAAATCTCCATTCTTCTATAGTGTGGCTATTTTTAGCATAGAGCGACCTTACACCCGGTGAAGATAAAAGCATACTCTCCACCAAGGAAGAGTCCGCTGTACACTAACACATTATCTTCTCATGGACGAAGAAGCGTTGTTTCGTATCTAAGTAAATCTTCATTCTTCTATAGTGTTTCTATTTTTAGCATAGAGCGACCTTACACCCGGTGAAAATAAAACCATACTCTCCACCATGGAAGAGTCCGCTGTACACTAACACATTATCTTCTCATGTACGAAGAAGCGTTGTTACGTATCTAAGTAAATCTTCATTCTTCTATAGTTTGGCTGTTATTAGCATAGAGCGACCTCACACCCGGTGAAGATAAAACCATACTCTCCACCAAGGAAGAGTCCGCTGTACACTAACACATTATCTTCTCATGTACGAAGAAGCGTTGTTTCGTATCTAAGTAAATCTTCATTCTTCTATAGTTTGGCTGTTATTAGCATAGAGCGACTTCACACCCGGTGAAGATAAAAAAATACTCTCCACCAAGTAATAGTTCGCTGTACACTAACACATTTACCTTCCCCCTATTCGAAGTAGCGTTGTTTCGTATCTACCTAAATCTTCATTCTTCTATAGTGTGGCTGTTATTAGCATAGAGCGACCTCACACCCGGTGAAGATAAAACCATACTCTCCACCTAGGAAGAGTCCGCTGTACACTAACACATTATCTTCTCATGTACGAAGAAGCGTTGTTTCGTATCTAAGTAAATCTCCATTCTTCTATAGTTTGGCTGTTATTAGCATAGAGCGACCTCACACCCGGTGAAGATAAAACCGTACTTTCCACCAAGGAAGAGTCCGCTGTACACTAACACATTATCTTCTCATGTACGAAGAAGCGTTGTTTGGTATCTAAGTAAATCTTCATTCTTCTATAGTTTGGCTGTTATTAGCATAGAGCGACCTCACACCCGGTGAAGATAAAACCATACTCTCCACCAAGGAAGAGTCCGCTGTACACTAACACATTATCTTCTCATGTACGAAGAAGCGTTGTTTCGTATCTAAGTAAATCTTCATCCTTCTATAGTTTGGCTGTTATTAGCATAGAGCGACCACACACCCGGTGAAGATAAAACCATACTCTCCACCAAGGATGAGTCCGCTGTACACTAACACATTTATCTTCCCCTACTTGAAGTAGCGTTGTTTCGTATCTACCTAAATCTTCATTCTTCTATAGTGTTTCTATTTTTAGCATAGAGCGACCTTACACCCGGTGAAAATAAAACATTACTCTCCACCAAGGAAGAGTCCGCTGTACACTAACACATTATCTTCTCATGTACGAAGAAGCGTTGTTACGTATCTAAGTAAATCTTCATTCTTCTATAGTTTGGCTGTTATTCGCATAGAGCGACTTCACACCCGGTGAAGATAAAAAAATACTCTCCACCACGGAAGAGTCCGCTGTACACTAACACATTATCTTCTCATGTACGAAGAAGCGTTGTTTGGTATCTAAGTAAATCTTCATCCTTCTATAGTTTGGCTGTTATTAGCATAGAGCGACCTCACACCCGGTGAAGATAAAACCATACTCTCCACCAAGGAAGAGTCCGCTGTACACTAACACATTATCTTCTCATGTACGAAGAAGCGTTGTTTCGTATCTAAGTAAATCTTCATTCTTCTATAGTTTGGCTGTTATTAGCATAGAGCGACTTCACACCCGGTGAAGATAAAAAAATACTCTCCACCACGGAAGAGTCCGCTCTACACTAACACATTGTCTTCTCATGTACGAAGAAGCGTTGTTTCGTATCTAAGTAAATCTCCATTCTTCTATAGTTTGGCTGTTATTAGCATAGAGCGACCTCACACCCGGTGGAGATAAAACCATACTCTCCACCAAGGAAGATTCCTCTCTACACTAACACATTATCTTCTCATGTACGAAGAAGCGTTTTTCGTATCTAAGTAAATCTCCATTCTTCTATAGTTTGGCTGTTATTAGCATAGAGCGACTTCACACCCGGTGAAGATAAAAAAATACTCTCCACCACGGAAGAGTCCGCTCTACACTAACACATTATCTTCTCATGTACGAAGAAGCGTTGTTTGGTATCTAAGTAAATCTTCATTCTTCTATAGTTTGGCTGTTATAAGCATAGAGCGACCTCACACCCGGTGATGATAAAACCATACTCTCCACCAAGGAAGAGTCCGCTGTACACTAACACATTATCTTCTCATGTACGAAGAAGCGTTGTTTCGTATCTAAGTAAATCTTCATTCTTCTATAGTTTGGCTGTTATTAGCATAGAGCGACTTCACACCCGGTGAAGATAAAAAAATACTCTCCACCACGGAAGAGTCCGCTCTACACTAACACATTGTCTTCTCATGTACGAAGAAGCGTTGTTTCGTATCTAAGTAAATCTCCATTCTTCTATAGTTTGGCTGTTATTAGCATAGAGCGACCTCACACCCGGTGGAGATAAAACCATACTCTCCACCAAGGAAGATTCCTCTCTACACTAACACATTATCTTCTCATGTACGAAGAAGCGTTTTTCGTATCAAAGTAAATCTCCATTCTTCTATAGTTTGGCTGTTATTAGCATAGAGCGACTTCACACCCGGTGAAGATAAAAAAATACTCTCCACCACGGAAGAGTCCGCTCTACACTAACACATTATCTTCTCATGTACGAAGAAGCGTTGTTTGGTATCTAAGTAAATCTTCATTCTTCTATAGTTTGGCTGTTATTAGCATAGAGCGACCTCACACCCGGTGAAGATAAAACCATACTCTCCACCAAGGAAGAGTCCGCTGTACACTAACACATTATCTTCTCATGTACGAAGAAGCGTTGTTTCGTATCTAAGTAAATCTTCATTCTTCTATAGTTTGGCTGTTATTCGCATAGAGCGACTTCACACCCGGTGAAGATAAAAAAATACTTTCCACCACGGAAGAGTTCGCTCTACACTAACACATTATCTTCTCATGTACGAAGAAGCGTTGTTTGGTATCTAAGTAAATCTTCATTCTTCTATAGTTTGGCTGTTACTAGCATAGAGCGACCTCACACCCGGTGAAGATAAAACCATACTCTCCACCAAGGATGAGTCCACTGTACACTAACACATTTATCTTCCCCTACTTGAAGTAGCGTTGTTCCGTATCTACCTAAATCTTCATTCTTCTATAGTGTTTCTATTTTTAGCATAGAGCGACCTTACACCCGGTGAAAATAAAACATTACTCTCCACCAAGGAAGAGTCCGCTGTACACTAACACATTATCTTCTCATGTACGAAGAAGCGTTGTTTCGTATCTAAGTAAATCTTCATTCTTCTATAGTTTGGCTGTTATTAGCATAGAGCGACCTCACAACCGGTGAAGATAAAACCATACTCTCCACCAAGGAAGAGTCCGCTGTACACTAACTGATTATCTTCTCATGTACGAAGAAGCGTTGTTTTGTATCTAAATAAATCTTCATTCTTCTATAGTTTGGCTGTGATTAGCATAGAGCTACCTCACACCCGGTGAAGATAAAACCATACTCTCCACCAAGGAAGAGTCCGCTGTTCACGAACACATTATCTTCTCATGTACGAAGAAGTGTTGTTTCGTATCTAAGTAAATCTTCATTCTTCAATAGTTTAGCTGTTATTAGCATAGAGCGACCTCACACCCGGTGAAGATAAAACCATACTCTGCAACAAGGAAGAGTCCGCTGTACACTAACACATTTATCTTCCCCTACTTGAAGTAGCGTTGTTTCGTATCTACCTAAATCTTCATTCTTCTATAGTGTTTCTATTTTTAGCATAGAGCGACCTTACATCCGGTGAAGATAAAACCATACTCTCCACCAAGGAAGAGTCCGCTGTACACTAACACATTTACCTTCCCCCTATTCGAAGTAGCGTTGTTTCGTATCTACCTGGATATCTTCAATCTTCTATAGTTTGGCTGTTTTTAGCATAGAGCGACTTCATATCCGGTGAAGATAAAACCATACTACACCAAGGAAGAGTCCGCTGTACACTAACACATTTATCTTTCCCTACTTGTAGTAGCGTTGTTTCGTATCTACCTAAATCTTTATTCTTCTATAGTGTGGCTGTTTTTAGCATATGGCGACCTCACACCTGGTGAAGATAAAACCATACTCTCCACCAAGGAAGAGGAGTAAATGATTAGGCCACAACCTCGTCATTCTATAAAGCCCTCCATTCTCAAGAAATGCTGACAAAACTGATAAATCTACCTCAAGTCGTCATACTCTAACAGCATAAATTTAGTTACCTCGTGAGGTAAGTTTATTTACAGCTTCCACTGAAATCGTGCGAGATTAATATTCTTAAGTTTTGAAAGTGTTATCAAGGAATTGGTTTTTGTTGACAAATGTAGGTCTAATTTGTAACACCTAGTGGCGGCTTTACAATACACACATTTCGCTGTACACTAACACATTTATCTTCCCCTACTTGTAGTAGCGTTAATTCGTATCTTCCTAAATCTTCATTCTTCTATAGTGTGGAGCTGTTATTAGTATAGAGCGACCTCACACCCGGTGAAGATAAAACCATACTCTCCACCAAGGAAGAGTCCGCTGTACACAAACACATTATCATCTCATGTACGAAGAAGCTTTGTTTCGTATCTAAGTAAATCTTCATTCTTCTATAGTTTGACTGTTATTAGCATAGAGCGACCTCACACCCGGTGAAGATAAAACCATACTCTCCACCAAAGAAGAGTCCGCTGTACACTAACACATTATCTTCTCATGTACGAAGAAGCGTCGTTTCGTATCTAAGTAAATCTTCATTCTTCTATAGTTTGGCTGTTATTAGCATAGAGCGACCTCACACCCGGTGAAGATAAAACCATACTCTCCACAAAGGAAGACTCCGCTGTACACTAACACATTATCTTCTTATGTACGAGGAAGGGTTGTTTCGTATCTAAGTAAATCTTCATTCTTCTATAGTTTGGCTGTTATTAGCATAGAGCGACTTCAAACCCGGTGAAGATAAAACCATACTCTCCACCAAGGAAGAGTCCGCTGTACACAAACACATTATCATCTCATGTACGAAGAAGCTTTGTTTCGTATCTAAGTAAATCTTCATTCTTCTATAGTTTGACTGTTATTAGCATAGAGCGACCTCACACCCGGTGAAGATATAACCATACTCTCCACCAAGGAAGAGTCCGCTGTACACTAACACATTATCTTCTCATGTACGAAGAAGCGTCGTTTCGTATCTAAGTAAATTTTCATTCTTCTATAGTTTGGCTGTTATTAGCATAGAGCGACCTCACACCCGGTGAAGATAAAACCATACTCTCCACCAAGGAAGAGTCCGCTGTACACTAACACATTATCTTCTCATGTACGAAGAAGCGTCGTTTCGTATCTAAGTAAATCTTCATTCTTCTATAGTTTGGCTGTTATTAGCATAGAGCGACCTCACACCCGGTGAAGATAAAACCATACTCTCCACAAAGGAAGACTCCGCTGTACACTAACACATTATCTTCTTATGTACGAGGAAGGGTTGTTTCGTATCTAAGTAAATCTTCATTCTTCTATAGTTTGGCTGTTATTAGCATAGAGCGACCTCACACCCGGTGAAGATAAAACCATACTCTCCACCAAGGAAGAGTCCGCTCTACACTAACACATTATCTTCACATGTACGAAGAAGCGTTGTTTCGTATCTAAGTAAATCTTCATTCTTCTATAGTTTGGCTGTTATTAGCATAGAGTGACATCACACCCGGTGAAGATAAAATAATAAACTCCGCCAAGGAAGAGTCCGCTCGACACTAACACATTATCTTCTCATGTACGAAGAAGTGTTGTTTCGTATCTAAGTAAATCTTCATTCTTCTATAGTTTGGCTGTTATTAGCATAGAGCGACTTCACACACGGTGAAGATGAAAAAATACTCTCCACCAAGGAATAGTTCGCTGTACACTAACACATTTATCTTCCCCTACTTGAAGTAGCGTTGTTTCGTATCTACCTAAATCTTCATTCTTCTATAGTGTGGCTATTTTTAGCATTGAGCGACCTTACACCCGGTGAAGATAAAAACCATACTCTCCACCAAGGAAGAGGCCGCTGTACACTAACATATTTACCTTCCCCCTATTCGAAGTAGCGTTGTTTCGTATCTACCTAGATATCTTCAATCTTCTATAGTGTGGCTGTTTTTAGCATAGAGCGACTTCATATCCGGTGAAGATAAAACCATACTCTCCACCAAGGAAGAGGAGTAAATGATTAGGTCACAACCTCGTCATTCTATAAAACCCTCCATTCTCAAGAAATGCTGACAAAACTGATGAATCTACCTCAAGTCGTCATACTCTAACAGCATAAATTTAGTTACCTGGTGACGTAAGTTTATTTACAGCTTCCTCTGAAATCGTGCGAGATTAAAATTCTTAAGTTTTAAAATTGTTATAATGGTATTGGTTTTTGTTGACAAATGTAGGTCTAGTTTGTAACACCTAGTGGCGGCTTTACAATACACACATATAGCTGTACACTAACACATTTATCTTCCCCTACTTGTAGTTGCGTTAATTCGTATATTCCTAAATCTTCATTCTTCTATAGTGTGGAGCTATTATTAGCATAGAGCGACCTCACACCCGGTGAAGATAAAACCATATTCTCCACCAAGGAAGAGTCCGCTCTACACTAACACATTATCTTCTCATGTACGAAGAAGCGTTGTTTCGTACCTAAGTAAATCTTCATTCTTCAATTGTTTGGCTGTTATTAGCATAGAGCGACTTCACACCCGGTAAAGATAAAAAAATACTCTCCACCAAGGAATAGTTCGCTGTACACTAACACATTTACCTTCCCCCTATTCGAAGTAGCGTTGTTTCGTATCTAAGTAAATCTTCATTCTTCTATAGTTTAGCTGTTATTAGCATAGAGCGACCTCACACCCGGTGAAGATAAAACCATACTCTCCACCAAGAAAGAGTCCGCTGTACACTAACACATTATCTTCTCATGTACGAAGAAGCTTTGTTTCGTATCTAAGTAAATCTTCATTCTTCTATAGTTTGGCTGTTATTAGCATAGAGCGACTTCACACCCGGTGAAGATAAAAAAATTCTCTCCACCAAGGAAGAGTCCGCTCTACACTAGCACATTATCTTCTCATGTACGAAGAAGCGTTGTTTCGTATCTAAGTAAATCTTCATTCTTCTATAGTTTGGCTGTTATTAGCATAGAGTGACGTCACACCCGGTGAAGGTAAAAAAATACTCTCCACCAAGGAATAGTTCGCTGTACACTAACACATTTACCTTCCCCCTATTCGAAGTAGCGTTGTTTCGTATCTAAGTAAATCTTCATTCTTCTATCGTTTGGCTGTTATTAGCATAGAGCGACCTCACACCCGGTGAAGATAAAACCATACTCTCCACCAAGGAAGAGTCCGCTGTACACTAACAAATTATCTTCTCATGAACGAAGAAGCGTTGTTTCGTATCTAAGTAAATCTTCATTCTTCTATAGTTTGGCTGTTATTAGCATAGAGCGACTTCACACCCGGTAAGATAAAAAAATACTCTCCACAAAGGAATAGTTCGCTATACACTAACACATTTACCTTCCCCCTATTCGAAGTAGCGTTGTTTCGTATCTAAGTAAATCTTCATTCTTCTATAGTTTGGCTGTTATTAGCATAGAGCGACTTCACACCCGGTGAAGATAAAAAAATACTCTCCACCAAGGAATTGTTCGCTGTACACTAACACATTTACCTTCCCCCTATTCGAAGTAGCGTTGTTTCGTATCTAAGTAAATCTTCATTCTTCTATAGTTTGCCTGTTATTAGCATAGAGCGACTTCACACCCGGTGAAGATAAAACCATACTCTCCACCAAGGAAGAGTCCGCTCTACACTAGCACATTATCTTCTCAAGTACGAAGAAGCGTTGTTTCGTATCTAAGTAAATCTTCATTCTTCTATAGTTTGGCTGTTATTAGCATAGAGCGACCTCACACCCGGTGAAGATAAAACCATACTCTCCACAAAGGAAGACTCCGCTGTACACTAACATATTATCTTCTCATTTACGAAGAAGTGTTGTTTCGTATCTAAGTAAATCTTCATTCTTCTATAGTGTGGCTGTTATTAGCATAGAGCGACTTCACACCCGGTGAAGATAAAAAAATACTCTCCACCAAGGAATAGTTCGCTGTACACTAACACATTTACCTTCCCCCTATTCGAAGTAGCGTTGTTTCGTATCTACCTAAATCTTCATTCTTCTATAGTGTGGCTGTTATTAGCAAAGAGCGTCCTCACACCCGGTGAAAATAAAACCATACTCTCCACCAAGGAAGAGTCCGCTGTACAGTAACACATTTACCTTCCCCCTATTCGAAGTAGCGTTTTTTCGTATCTACCTAAATCTTCATTCTTCTATTGTGTGGCTGTTATTAGCATAGAGCGACCTCACACCTGGTGAAGATAAAACCATACTCTCCACCAAGGAAGAGTCCGCTCTACACTAACACATTATCTTCTCATGTACGAAGAAGCGTTGTTTCGTATCTAAGTAAATCTGCATTCTTCTATAGTTTGGCAGTTATTAGCATAGAGCGACTTCACACCCGGTGAAGATAAAAAAATACTCTCCACCAAGGAAGAGTCCGCTGTACACTAACACATTATCTTCTCATGTACGAAGAAGCGTTGTTTCGTATCTAAGTAAATCTTCATTCTTCTATAGTTTGGCTGTTATTAGCATAGAGCGTCTCACACCCGGTGAAGATAAAACCATACTCTCCACAAAGGAAGAGTCCGCTGTACACTAACACATTTATCTTTCCTAACTTGAAGTAGCGTTGTTTCGTATCTACCTAAATCTTCATTCTTCTATAGTGTTTCTATTTTTTGCATAGAGCGACCTTACACCCGGTGAAGATAAAACCATACTCTCCACCAAGGAATAGTTCGCTGTACACTAACATATTTACCTTCCCCCTATTCGAAGTAGCGTTGTTTCTTATCTACCTAGATATCTTCAATCTTCTATAGTGTGGCTGTTTTTAGCATAGAGCGACTTCATATCCGGTGAAGATAAAACCATACTACCCCAAGGAAGAGTCCGCTGTACACTAACACATTTATCTTTCCCTACTTGTAGTAGCGTTGTTTCGTATCTACCTAAATCTTCATTCTTCTATAGTGTGGCTGTTTTTAGCATATGGCGACTTCACACCTGGTGAAGATAAAACCATACTCTCCACCAAGGAAGAGGAGTAAATGATTAGGCCACAACCTCGTCTCTCTATAAAACCCTCCATTCTCAAGAAATGCTGACAAAACTGATGAATCTTCCTCAAGTCGTCATACTCTAACAGCATAAATTTAGTTACCTCGTGAGGTAAGTTTATTTACAGCTTCCTCTGAAATCTTGCGAGATTAAAATTCTTAAGTTTTGAAAGTGTTATCAAGGTATTGGTTTTTGTTGACAAATGTAGGTCTAGTTTGTAACACCTAGTGGCGGCTTTACAATACACACATTTCGCTGTACACTAACACATTTATCTTCCCCTACTTGTAGTAGCGTTAATTCGTATCTTCCTAAATCTTCATTCTTCTATAGTGGGGAGCTGTTATTAGCATAGAGCGACCTCACACCCGGTGAAGATAAAACCATACTCTCCACCAAGGAAGAGTCCGCTCTACACTAGCACATTATCTTCTCATGTACGAAGAAGCGTTGTTTCGTATCTAAGTAAATCTTCATTCTTCTATAGTTTGGCTGTTATTAGCATAGAGTGACTTCACACCCGGTGAAGATAAAGAAATACTCTCCACCAAGGATTAGTTCGCTGTACACTAACACATTTACCTTCCCCCTATTCGAAGTAGCGTTGTTTCGTATCTAAGTAAATCTTCATTCTTCTATAGTTTGGCTGTTATTAGCACAGAGCGACCTCACACCCGGTGAAGATAAAACCATACTCTCCACCAAGGAAGAGTCCGCTGTACACTAACAAATTATCTTCTCATGTACGAAGAAGCGTTGTTTCGTATCTAAGTAAATCGTCATTCTTCTATAGTTTGGCTGTTATTAGCATAGAGTGACTTCACACCCGGTGAAGATAAAAAAATACTCTCCACCAAGGAATAGATCGCTGTACACTAACACATTTACCTTCCCCCTATTCGAAGTAGCGTTGTTTCGTATCTAAGTAAATCTTCATTCTTCTATAGTTTGGCTGTTATTAGCATAGAGCGACCTCACACCCGGTGAAGATAAAACCATACTCTCCACCAAGGAAGAGTCCGCTGTACACTAACACATTATCTTCTCATGTACGAAGAGCCTTTGTTTCGTATCTAAGTAAATCTGCATTCTTCTATAGTTTGGCAGTTATTAGCATATAGCGACTTCACACCCGGTGAAGATAAAAAAATACTCTCCACCAAGGAAGAGTCCGCTGTACACTAACACATTATCTTCTCATGTACGAAGAAGCGTTGTTTCGTATCTAAGTAAATCTTCATTCTTCTATAGTTTGGCTGTTATTAGCATAGAGCGTCTCACACCCGGTGAAGATAAAACCATACTCTCCACAAAGGAAGAGTCCGCTGTACACTAACACATTTATCTTTCCTAACTTGAAGTAGCGTTTTTCGTATCTACCTAAATCTTCATTCTTCTATAGTGTTTCTATTTTTAGCATAGAGCGACCTTACACCCGGTGAAGATAAAACCATACTCTCCACCAAGGAATAGTTCGCTGTACACTAACATATTTACCTTCCCCCTATTCGAAGTAGCGTTGTTTCTTATCTACCTAGATATCTTCAATCTTCTATAGTGTGGCTGTTTTTAGCATAGAGCGACTTCATATCCGGTGAACATAAAACCATACTACCCCAAGGAAGAGTCCGCTGTACACTAACACATTATCTTCTCATGTACGAAGAAGCGTTGTTTCGTATCTAAGTAAATCTTCATTCTTCTATAGTTTGGCTGTTATTAGCATAGAGCGACTTCACACCCGATGAAGATAAAAAAATACTCTCCACCAAGGAATAGTTCGCTGTACACTAACACATTTACCTTCCCCCTATTCGAAGTAGCGTTGTTTCGTATCTAAGTAAATCTTCATTCTTCTATAGTTTGCCTGTTATTAGCATAGAGCGACTTCACACCCGGTGAAGATAAAAAATTACTCTCCACCAAGGAAGAGTCCGCTCTACACTAGCACACTATCTTCTCATGTACGAAGAAGCGTTGTTTCGTATCTAAGTAAATCTTCATTCTTCTATAGTTTGGCTGTTATTAGCATAGAGCGACCTCACACCCGGTGAAGATAAAACCATACTCTCCACCAAGGAAGAGTCCGCTGTACACTAACATATTATCTTCTCTTTTACGAAGAAGTGTTGTTTCGTATCTAAGTAAATCTTCATTCTTCTATAGTGTGGCTGTTATTAGCATAGAGCGACTTCACACCCGGTGAAGATAAAAAAATACTCTCCACCAAGGAATAGTTCGCTGTACACTAACACATTTACCTTCCCCCTATTCGAAGTAGCGTTGTTTCGTATCTACCTAAATCTTCATTCTTCTATAGTGTGGCTGTTATTAGCAAAGAGCGTCCTCACACCCGGTGAAAATAAAACCATACTCTCCACCAAGGAAGAGTCCGCTGTACAGTAACACATTTACCTTCCCCCTATTCGAAGTAGCGTTGTTTCGTATCTACCTAAATCTTCATTCTTCTATAGTGTGGCTGTTATTAGCATAGAGCGACCTTACACCTGGTGAAGATAAAACCATACTCTCCACCAAGGAAGAGTCCGCTCTACACTAACACATTATCTTCTCATGTACGAAGAAGCGTTGTTTCGTATCTAAGTAAATCTTCATTCATCTATAGTTTGGCTGTTATTAGCATAGAGCGACTTCACACCCGGTGAAGATAAAAAAATACTCTCCACCAAGGAAGAGTCCACTCTACACTAGCACATTATCTTCTCATGTACGAAAAGTCGTTGTTTCGTATCTAAGTAAATCTTCATTCTTCTATAGTTTGGCTGTTATTAGCATAGAGTGACTTCACACCCGGTGAAGATAAAAAAATACTCTCCACCAAGGAATAGTTCGCTGTACACTAACACATTTACCTTCCCCCTATTCGAAGTAGCGTTGTTTCGTATCTACCTAAATCTTCATTCTTCTATAGTGTGGCTGTTATTAGCAAAGAGCGTCCTCACACCCGGTGAAAATAAAACCATACTCTCCACCAAGGAAGAGTCCGCTGTACAGTAACACATTTACCTTCCCCCTATTCGAAGTAGCGTTGTTTCGTATCTACCTAAATCTTCATTCTTCTATAGTGTGGCTGTTATTAGCATAGAGCGACCTCACACCTGGTGAAGATAAAACCATACTCTCCACCAAGGAAGAGTCCGCTCTACACTAACACATTATCTTCTCATGTACGAAGAAGCGTTGTTTCGTATCTAAGTAAATCTGCATTCTTCTATAGTTTGGCAGTTATTAGCATAGAGCGACTTCACACCCGGTGAAGATAAAAAAATACTCTCCACCAAGGAAGAGTCCGCTGTACACTAACACATTATCTTCTCATGTACGAAGAAGCGTTGTTTCGTATCTAAGTAAATCTTCATTCTTCTATAGTTTGGCTGTTATTAGCATAGAGCGTCTCACACCCGGTGAAGATAAAACCATACTCTCCACAAAGGAAGAGTCCGCTGTACACTAACACATTTATCTTTCCTAACTTGAAGTAGCGTTGTTTCGTATCTACCTAAATCTTCATTCTTCTATAGTGTTTCTATTTTTAGCATAGAGCGACCTTACACCCGGTGAAGATAAAACCATACTCTCCACCAAGGAATAGTTCGCTGTACACTAACATATTTACCTTCCCCCTATTCGAAGTAGCGTTGTTTCTTATCTACCTAGATATCTTCAATCTTCTATAGTGTGGCTGTTTTTAGCATAGAGCGACTTCATATCCGGTGAAGATAAAACCATACTACCCCAAGGAAGAGTCCGCTGTACACTAACACATTTATCTTTCCCTACTTGTAGTAGCGTTGTTTCGTATCTACCTAAATCTTCATTCTTCTATAGTGTGGCTGTTTTTAGCATATGGCGACTTCACACCTGGTGAAGATAAAACCATACTCTCCACCAAGGAAGAGGAGTAAATGATTAGGCCACAACCTCGTCTCTCTATAAAACCCTCCATTCTCAAGAAATGCTGACAAAACTGATGAATCTTCCTCAAGTCGTCATACTCTAACAGCATAAATTTAGTTACCTCGTGAGGTAAGTTTATTTACAGCTTCCTCTGAAATCTTGCGAGATTAAAATTCTTAAGTTTTGAAAGTGTTATCAAGGTATTGGTTTTTGTTGACAAATGTAGGTCTAGTTTGTAACACCTAGTGGCGGCTTTACAATACACACATTTCGCTGTACACTAACACATTTATCTTCCCCTACTTGTAGTAGCGTTAATTCGTATCTTCCTAAATCTTCATTCTTCTATAGTGGGGAGCTGTTATTAGCATAGAGCGACCTCACACCCGGTGAAGATAAAACCATACTCTCCACCAAGGAAGAGTCCGCTCTACACTAGCACATTATCTTCTCATGTACGAAGAAGCGTTGTTTCGTATCTAAGTAAATCTTCATTCTTCTATAGTTTGGCTGTTATTAGCATAGAGTGACTTCACACCCGGTGAAGATAAAGAAATACTCTCCACCAAGGATTAGTTCGCTGTACACTAACACATTTACCTTCCCCCTATTCGAAGTAGCGTTGTTTCGTATCTAAGTAAATCTTCATTCTTCTATAGTTTGGCTGTTATTAGCATAGAGCGACCTCACACCCGGTGAAGATAAAACCATACTCTCCACCAAGGAAGAGTCCGCTGTACACTAACACATTATCTTCTCATGTACGAAGAGCCTTTGTTTCGTATCTAAGTAAATCTGCATTCTTCTATAGTTTGGCAGTTATTAGCATAGAGCGACTTCACACCCGGTGAAGATAAAAAAATACTCTCCACCAAGGAAGAGTCCGCTGTACACTAACACATTATCTTCTCATGTACGAAGAAGCGTTGTTTCGTATCTAAGTAAATCTTCATTCTTCTATAGTTTGGCTGTTATTAGCATAGAGCGTCTCACACCCGGTGAAGATAAAACCATACTCTCCACAAAGGAAGAGTCCGCTGTACACTAACACATTTATCTTTCCTAACTTGAAGTAGCGTTTTTCGTATCTACCTAAATATTCATTCTTCTATAGTGTTTCTATTTTTAGCATAGAGCGACCTTACACCCGGTGAAGATAAAACCATACTCTCCACCAAGGAATAGTTCGCTGTACACTAACATATTTACCTTCCCCCTATTCGAAGTAGCGTTGTTTCTTATCTACCTAGATATCTTCAATCTTCTATAGTGTGGCTGTTTTTAGCATAGAGCGACTTCATATCCGGTGAAGATAAAACCATACTACCCCAAGGAAGAGTCCGCTGTACACTAACACATTATCTTCTCATGTACGAAGAAGCGTTGTTTCGTATCTAAGTAAATCTTCATTCTTCTATAGTTTGGCTGTTATTAGCATAGAGCGTCTCACACCCGGTGAAGATAAAACCATACTCTCCACAAAGGAAGAGTCCGCTGTACACTAACACATTATCTTCTCATGTACGAAGAAGCGTTGTTTCGTATCTAAGTAAATCTTCATTCTTCTATAGTTTGGCTGTTATTAGCATAGAGCGACTTCACACCCGATGAAGATAAAAAAATACTCTCCACCAAGGAATAGTTCGCTGTACACTAACACATTTACCTTCCCCCTATTCGAAGTAGCGTTGTTTCGTATCTAAGTAAATCTTCATTCTTCTATAGTTTGCCTGTTATTAGCATAGAGCGACTTCACACCCGGTGAAGATAAAAAATTACTCTCCACCAAGGAAGAGTCCGCTCTACACTAGCACACTATCTTCTCATGTACGAAGAAGCGTTGTTTCGTATCTAAGTAAATCTTAATTCTTCTATAGTTTGGCTGTTATTAGCATAGAGCGACCTCACACCCGGTGAAGATAAAACCATACTCTCCACCAAGGAAGAGTCCGCTGTACACTAACATATTATCTTCTCATTTACGAAGAAGTGTTGTTTCGTATCTAAGTAAATCTTCATTCTTCTATAGTGTGGCTGTTATTAGCATAGAGCGACTTCACACCCGGTGAAGATAAAAAAATACTCTCCACCAAGGAATAGTTCGCTGTACACTAACACATTTACCTTCCCCCTATTCGAAGTAGCGTTGTTTCGTATCTACCTAAATCTTCATTCTTCTATAGTGTGGCTGTTATTAGCAAAGAGCGTCCTCACACCCGGTGAAAATAAAACCATACTCTCCACCAAGGAAGAGTCCGCTGTACAGTAACACATTTACCTTCCCCCTATTCGAAGTAGCGTTGTTTCGTATCTACCTAAATCTTCATTCTTCTATAGTGTGGCTGTTATTAGCATAGAGCGACCTCACACCTGGTGAAGATAAAACCATACTCTCCACCAAGGAAGAGTCCGCTCTACACTAACACATTATCTTCTCATGTACGAAGAAGCGTTGTTTCGTATCTAAGTAAATCTTCATTCATCTATAGTTTGGCTGTTAGTAGCATAGAGCGACTTCACACCCGGTGAAGATAAAAAAATACTCTCCACCAAGGAATTGTTCGCTGTACACTAACACATTTACCTTCCCCCTATTCGAAGTAGCGTTGTTTCGTATCTAAGTAAATCTTCATTCTTCTATAGTTTGCCTGTTATTAGCATAGAGCGACTTCACACCCGGTGAAGATAAAAAAATACTCTCCACCAAGGAAGAGTCCACTCTACACTAGCACATTATCTTCTCATGTACGAAAAGTCGTTGTTTCGTATCTAAGTAAATCTTCATTCTTCTATAGTTTGGCTGTTATTAGCATAGAGTGACTTCACACCCGGTGAAGATAAAAAAATACTCTCCACCAAGGAATAGTTCGCTGTACACTAACACATTTACCTTCCCCCTATTCGAAGTAGCGTTGTTTCGTATCTACCTAAATTTTCATTCTTCTATAGTGTGGCTGTTATTAGCATAGAGCGACCTCACACGCGGTGAAGATAAAACCATACTCTTCACCAAGGAAGAGTCCGCTGTACACTAACACATTATCTTCTCATGTACGAAGAAGCGTTGTTTCGTATCTAAGTAAATCTTCATTCTTCTATAGTTTGGCTGTTATTAGCATAGAGCGACTTCACACCCGGTGAAGATAAAAAAATACTCTCCACCACGGAAGGGTCCGCTCTACACTAACACATTGTCTTCTCATGTACGAAGAAGCGTTGTTTCGTATCTAAGTAAATCTCCATTCTTCTATAGTTTGGCTGTTATTAGCATAGAGCGACCTCACACCCGGTGAAGATAAAACCATACTCTCCACAAACAAAGAGTCCGCTGTACACTAACACATTATCTTCTCATGTACGAAGAAGCGTTATTTCTTATCCAAGTAAATCCTCATTCTTCTATAGTGTGGCTGTTATTAGCATAGAGCGACCTCACACCCGGTGAAGATAAAACCATACTCTCCACAAAGAAAGAGTCCGCTGTACACTAACACATTATCTTCTCATGTACGAAGAAGCGTTGTTTCGTATCTAAGTAAATCTTCATTCTTCTATAGTTTGGCTGTTATTAGCATAGAGCGACCTCACACCCGGTGCAGATAAAACCATACTCTCCACCAAGGAAGAGTCCGCTCTACACTAAAACATTATCTTCTCATTTACGAAGAAGCGTTGTTTCGTATCTAAGTAAATCTTCATTCTTCTATAGTTTGGCTGTTATTAGCATAGAGTGAACTCACACCCGGTGAAGATAAAACCATACTCTCCACCAAGGAAGAGTCCGCTGTACACTAACACATTATCTTCTCATTTACGTAGAAGCGTTCTTTCGTATCTAAGTAAATCTTCATTCTTCTATAGTTTGGCTGTTATTAGCATAGAGCGACTTCACACCCGGTGAAGTTAAAAAAATACTCTCCACCGAGGAATAGTCCGCTGTACACTAACACATTTACCTTCCCCCTATTCGAAGTAGCGTTGTTTCGTATCTACCTAAATCTTCATTCTTCTATAGTGTGGCTGTTATTAGCATAGAGTGAACTCACACCCGGTGAAGATAAAACCATACTCTCCACCAAGGAAGAGTCCGCTCTACACTAACATTATCTTCTCATGTACGAAGAATGGTTGTTTCGTATCTAAGTAAATCTTCATTCTAATATAGTTTAACTGTTATTAGTATAGGGCGACCTCACACCCGGTGAAGATAAAACCATACTCTCCACAAAGAAAGAGTCCGCTGTACACTAACACATTATCTTCTCATGTACGAAGAAGCGTTGTTTCGTATCTAAGTAAATCTTCATTCTTCTATAGTTTGGCTGTTATTAGCATAGAGCGACCTCACACCCGGTGCAGATAAAACCATACTCTCCACCAAGGAAGAGTCCGCTCTACACTAAAACATTATCTTCTCATTTACGAAGAAGCGTTGTTTCGTATCTAAGTAAATCTTCATTCTTCTATAGTTTGGCTGTTATTAGCATAGAGCGACCTCACACCCGGTGAAGATAAAACCATACTCTCCACCAAGGAAGAGTCCGCTGTACACTAACATATTATCTTCTCATTTACGAAGAAGTGTTGTTTCGTATCTAAGTAAATCTTCATTCTTCTATAGTGTGGCTGTTATTAGCATAAAGCGACTTCACACCCGGTGAAGATAAAAAAATACTCTCCACCAAGGAATAGTTCGCTGTACACTAACACATTTACCTTCCCCCTATTCGAAGTAGCGTTGTTTCGTATCTACCTAAATCTTCATTCTTCTATAGTGTGGCTGTTATTAGCAAAGAGCGTCCTGCCACCCGGTGAAAATAAAACCATACTCTCCAACAAGGAAGAGTCCGCTGTACAGTAACACATTTACATTCCCCCTATTCGAAGTAGCGTTGTTTCGTATCTACCTAAATCTTCATTCTTCTATAGTGTGGCTGTTATTAGCATAGAGCGACCTCACACCCGGTGAAGATAAAACCATACTCTCCACCAAGGAAGAGTCCGCTGTACACTAACACATTATCTTCTCATGTACGAAGAAGCGTTCTTTCGTATCTAAGTAAATCTTCATTCTTCAATAGTTTGGCTGTTATTAGCATAGATCGACCTCACACCCGGTGAAGATAAAACCATACTCTCCACCAAGGAAGAGTCCGCTGTACACTAACACATTATCTTTTCATGTACAAAGAAGCGTTGTTTCGTATCTAAGTAAATCTTTATTCTTCAATAGTTTGGCTGTTATTAGCATAGATCGACCTCACACCCGGTGAAGATAAAACCATACTCTCCACCAAGGAAGAGTCCGCTGTACACTAACACATTATCTTCTCATGTACGAAGAATGGTTGTTTCGTATCTAAGTAAATCTTCATTCTTATATAGTTTTAATGTTATTAGCATAGGGCGACCTCACACCCGGTGAAGATAAAACCATACTCTCCACAAACAAAGAGTCCGCTGTACACTAACACATTTACCTTCCCCCAATTCGAAGTAGCGTTGTTTCGTATCTACCTAAATCTTCATTCTTCTATAGTGTGGCTGTTATTAGCATAGAGTGAACTCACACCCGGTGAAGATAAAACCATACTCTCCACCAAGGAAGAGTCCGCTCTACACTAACACATTATCTTCTCATGTACGAAGAATGGTTGTTTCGTATCTAAGTAAATCTTCATTCTAATATATTTTAAATGTTATTAGCATAGGGCGACCTCACACTCGGTGAAGATAAAACCATACTCTCCACAAAGAAAGAGTCCGCTGTACACTAACACATTATCTTCTCATGTACGAAGAAGCGTTATTTCTTATCCAAGTAAATCCTCATTCTTCTATAGTGTGGCTGTTATTAGCATAGAGCGACTTCACACCCGGTGAAAATTAAAAAATACTCTCCACCAAGGAATAGTTCGCTGTACACTAACACATTTACCTTCCCCCTATTCGAAGTAGCGTTGTTTCGTATCTACATAAATCTTCATTCTTCTATAGTGTGGCTGTTATTAGCATAGAGCGACCTCACACCCGGTGAAGATAAAACCATTCTCTCCACCAAGGAAGAGTCCGCTCTACACTAACACATTATCTTCTCATGTACGAAGATGCGTTGTTTCGTATCTAAGTAAATCTTCATTCTTATATAGTTTGGCTGTTATTAGCATAGAGCGACCTCACACCCAGTGAAGATAAAACCATACTCTCCACAAAGAAAGAGTCCGCTGTACACTAACACATTTACATTCCCCCTATTCGAAGTAGCGTTGTTTCGTATCTAAGTAAATCTTCATTCTTCTAAAGTTTGGCTGTTATTAGCATAGAGCGACCTCACACCCGGTGAAGATAAAACCATACTCTCCACCAAGGAAGAGTCCGCTGTACACTAACACATTATCTTCTCTTGTACGAAGAAGCGTTGTTTCGTATCTAAGTAAATCTTCATTCTTATATAGTTTGGCTGTTATTAGCATAGAGCGACCTCACACCCAGTGAAGATAAAACCATACTCTCCACAAAGAAAGAGTCCGCTGTACACTAACACATTTACATTCCCCATATTCGAAGTAGCGTTGTTTCGTATCTAAATAAATCTTAATTCTTCTATAGTTTGGCTGTTATTAGCATAGAGCGACTTCACACCCGGTGAAGATAAAAAAATACTCTCCACCAAGGAATAGTTAGCTGTACACTAACACATTTACCTTCCCCCTATTCGAAGTAGCGTTGTTTCGTATCTACCTAAATCTTCAGTCTTCTATAGTGTGGCTGTTATTAGGATAGAGCGACCTCACACCCGGTGAAGATAAAACCATTCTCTCCACCAAGGAAGAGTCCGCTCTACACTAACACATTATCTTCTCATGTACGAAGAAGCGTTGTTTCGTATCTAAGTAAATCTTCATTCTTATATAGTTTGGCTGTTATTAGCATAGAGCGACCTCACACCCGGTGAAGATAAAACCATACTCTCCACAAAGAAAGAGTCCGCTGTACACTAACACATTATCTTCTCATGTACGAAGAAGCGTTTTTTCGTATCTAAGTAAATCTTCATTCTTCTATAGTTTGGCTGTTATTAGCATAGAGCGACCTCACACCCGGTGCAGATAAAACCATACTCTCCACCAAGGAAGAGTCCGCTCTACACTAAAACATTATTTTCTCATTTACGAAGAAGCGTTGTTTCGTATCTAAGTAAATCTTCAATCTTCTATAGTTTGGCTGTTATTAGCATAGAGTGAACTCACACCCGGTGAAGATAAAACCATACTCTCCACCAAGGAAGAGTCCGCTGTACACTAACACATTATCTTCTCATTTACGAAGAAGCGTTCTTTCGTATCTAAGTAAATCTTCATTCTTCTATAGTTTGGCTGTTATTAGCATAGAGCGACCTCACACCCGGTGAAGATAAAACCATACTCTCCACCAAGGATGAGTCCGCTGTACACTAACACATTTATCTTCCCCTACTTGAAGTAGCGTTGTTTCGTATCTACCTAAATCTTCATTCTTCTATAGTGTGGCTGTTATTAGCATAGAGCGACCTCACACCCGTTGAAGATAAAACCATACTCTCCACCAAGGAAGAGTCCGCTCTACACTAACACATTATCTTCTCATGTACGAAGAATGGTTGTTTCGTATCTAAGTAAATCTTCATTCTTATATAGTTTAACTGTTATTAGCATAGGGCGACCTCACACCCGGTGAAGATAAAACCATACTCTCCACAAAGAAAGAGTCCGCTGTACACTAACACATTATCTTCTCATGTACGAAGAAGCGTTGTTTCTTATCCAAGTAAATCCTCATTCTTCTATAGTGTGGCTGTTATTAGCATAGAGCGACCTCACACCCGGTGAAGATAAAACCATACTCTCCACCAAGGATGAGTCCGCTGTACACTAACACATTATCTTCTCATGTACGAAGAAGCGTTGTTGGTATCTAAGAAAATTTTCATTCTTCTATAGTATGGCTGTTATTAGCATAGAGCGACCTCACACCCGGTGAAGATAAAACCATACTCTCCACCAAGGAAGAGTCGCTGTACACTAACACATTATTTTCTCATGTACGAAGAAGCGTTGTTTCGTATCTAAGTAAATCTTCATTCTTCTATAGTTTGGCTGTTATTAGCATAGAGCGACTTCACACCCGGTGAAGATAAAACCATACTCTCCACCAAGGAAGAGTCCGCTGTACACTAACACATTATCTTCTCATGTACGAAGAAGCGTTGTTTCGTATCTAAGAAAATCTTCATTCTTCTATAGTATGGCTGTTATTTGCTTAGAGCGACCTCACACCCGGTGAAGATAAAACCATACTCTCCACCAAGGAAGAGTCCGCTGTACACTAATACATTATTTTCTCATGTACGAAGAAGCGTTGTTTCGTATCTAAGTTAATCTTCATTCTTCTATAGTTTGGCTGTTATTAGCATAGAACGACTTCACACCCGGTGAAGATAAAACCATACTCTCCACCAAGGAAGAGTCCGCTGTACACTAACACATTATCTTCTCATGTACGAAGAAGCGTTGTTTCGTATCTAAGTAAATCTTCATTCTTCTATAGTTTGGCTGTTATTAGCA
Source organism: Prosapia bicincta (assembly GCA_036971475.1). Classification (NCBI taxonomy): domain Eukaryota; kingdom Metazoa; phylum Arthropoda; class Insecta; order Hemiptera; family Cercopidae; genus Prosapia; species Prosapia bicincta. The sequence goes on from JBAIZL010000002.1 coordinate 29,315,387, forward strand.
TAGAGCGACTTCACACCCGGTGAAGATAAAAAAATATTCTCCACCTAGGAAGAGTTCGCTCTACACTAACACATTATCTTCTCATGTACGAAGAAGCGTTGTTTCGTATGTAAGTAAATCTTCATTCTTCTATAGTTTTGCTGTTATTAGCATAGAGCGACCTCACTCCCGGTGAAGATAAAACCATACTCTCCACAAAGAAAGAGTCCGCTGTACACTAACACATTATCTTCTCATGTACGAAGAAGCGTTGTTTCGTATCTAAGTAAATCTTCATTCTTCTATAGTTTGGCTGATATTAGCATAGAGCGTCCTCACACCCGGTGAAAATAAAACCATACTCTCCACCAAGGAAGAGTCCGCTGTACAGTAACACATTTACCTTCCCCCTATTCGAAGTAGCGTTGTTTCGTATCTACCTAAATCTTCATTCTTCTATAGTGTGGCTGTTATTAGCATAGAGCGACCTCACACCCGGTGAAGATAAAAAAAATACTCTCCACCAAGGAATAGTACGCTGTACAGTAACACATTTACCTACCCCCTATTCGAAGTAGCGTTGTTTCGTATCTAAGTAAATCTTCATTCTCTTATAGTGTGGCTGTTATTAGCATAGAGCGACCTCACACCCTGTGAAGATAAAACCATACTGTCCACCAAGGAAGAGTCTGCTGTACACTAATACATTATCTTCTCATGTACGAAGAAGCGTTGTTTCGTATCTAAGTAAATCTTCATTCTTTTATAGTTTGGCTGTTATTAGCACAGAGCGACCTCACACCCGGTGAAGATAAAACCATACTCTCCACCAAGGAAGAGTCCGCTGTACACTAACAAATTATCTTCTCATGTACGAAGAAGCGTTGTTTCGTATCTAAGTAAATCGTCATTCTTCTATAGTTTGGCTGTTATTAGCATAGAGTGACTTCACACCCGGTGAAGATAAAAAAATACTCTCCACCAAGGAATAGATCGCTGTACACTAACACATTTACCTTCCCCCTATTCGAAGTAGCGTTGTTTCGTATCTAAGTAAATCTTCATTCTTCTATAGTTTGGCTGTTATTAGCATAGAGCGACCTCACACCCGGTGAAGATAAAACCATACTCTCCACCAAGGAAGAGTCCGCTGTACACTAACACATTATCTTCTCATGTACGAAGAGCCTTTGTTTCGTATCTAAGTAAATCTGCATTCTTCTATAGTTTGGCAGTTATTAGCATAGAGCGACTTCACACCCGGTGAAGATAAAAAAATACTCTCCACCAAGGAAGAGTCCGCTGTACACTAACACATTATCTTCTCATGTACGAAGAAGCGTTGTTTCGTATCTAAGTAAATCTTCATTCTTCTATAGTTTGGCTGTTATTAGCATAGAGCGTATCACACCCGGTGAAGATAAAACCATACTCTCCACAAAGGAAGAGTCCGCTGTACACTAACACATTTATCTTTCCTAACTTGAAGTAGCGTTGTTTCGTATCTACCTAAATCTTCATTCTTCTATAGTGTTTCTATTTTTAGCATAGAGCGACCTTACACCCGGTGAAGATAAAACCAAACTCTCCACCAAGGAATAGTTCGCTGTACACTAACATATTTACCTTCCCCCTATTCGAAGTAGCGTTGTTACTTATCTACCTAGATATCTTCAATCTTCTATAGTGTGGCTGTTTTTAGCATAGAGCGACTTCATATCCGGTGAAGATAAAACCATACTACCCCAAGGAAGAGTCCGCTGTACACTAACACATTTATCTTTCCCTACTTGTAGTAGCGTTGTTTCGTATCTACCTAAATCTTCATTCTTCTATAGTGTGGCTGTTTTTAGCATATGGCGACTTCAAACCTGGTGAAGATAAAACCATACTCTCCACCAAGGAAGAGGAGTAAATGATTAGGCCACAACCTCGTCTGTCTATAAAACCCTCCATTCTCAAGAAATGCTGACAAAACTGATGAATCTTCCTCAAGTCGTCATACTCTAACAGCATAAATTTAGTTACCTCGTGAGGTAAGTTTATTTACAGCTTCCTCTGAAATCTTGCGAGATTAAAATTCTTAAGTTTTGAAAGTGTTATCAAGGTATTGGTTTTTGTTGACAAATGTAGGTCTAGTTTGTAACACCTAGTGGCGGCTTTACAATACACACATTTCGCTGTACACTAACACATTTATCTTCCCCTACTTGTAGTAGCGTTAATTCGTATCTTCCTAAATCTTCATTCTTCTATAGTGGGGAGCTGTTATTAGCATAGAGCGACCTCACACCCGGTGAAGATAAAACCATACTCTCCACCAAGGAAGAGTCCGCTCTACACTAGCACATTATCTTCTCATGTACGAAGAAGCGTTGTTTCGTATCTAAGTAAATCTTCATTCTTCTATAGTTTGGCTGTTATTAGCATAGAGTGACTTCACACCCGGTGAAGATAAAAAAATACTCTCCACCAAGGAATAGATCGCTGTACACTAACACATTTACCTTCCCCCTATTCGAAGTAGCGTTGTTTCGTATCTAAGTAAATCTTCATTCTTCTATAGTTTGGCTGTTATTAGCATAGAGCGACCTCACACCCGGTGAAGATAAAACCATACTCTCCACCAAGGAAGAGTCCGCTGTACACTAACACATTATCTTCTCATGTACGAAGAGCCTTTGTTTCGTATCTAAGTAAATCTGCATTCTTCTATAGTTTGGCAGTTATTAGCATAGAGCGACTTCACACCCGGTGAAGATAAAAAAATACTCTCCACCAAGGAAGAGTCCGCTGTACACTAACACATTATCTTCTCATGTACGAAGAAGCGTTGTTTCGTATCTAAGTAAATCTTCATTCTTCTATAGTTTGGCTGTTATTAGCATAGAGCGTATCACACCCGGTGAAGATAAAACCATACTCTCCACAAAGGAAGAGTCCGCTGTACACTAACACATTTATCTTTCCTAACTTGAAGTAGCGTTGTTTCGTATCTACCTAAATCTTCATTCTTCTATAGTGTTTCTATTTTTAGCATAGAGCGACCTTACACCCGGTGAAGATAAAACCAAACTCTCCACCAAGGAATAGTTCGCTGTACACTAACATATTTACCTTCCCCCTATTCGAAGTAGCGTTGTTTCTTATCTACCTAGATATCTTCAATCTTCTATAGTGTGGCTGTTTTTAGCATAGAGCGACTTCATATCCGGTGAAGATAAAGCCATACTACCCCAAGGAAGAGTCCGCTGTACACTAACACATTTATCTTTCCCTACTTGTAGTAGCGTTGTTTCGTATCTACCTAAATCTTCATTCTTCTATAGTGTGGCTGTTTTTAGCATATGGCGACTTCAAACCTGGTGAAGATAAAACCATACTCTCCACCAAGGAAGAGGAGTAAATGATTAGGCCACAACCTCGTCTGTCTATAAAACCCTCCATTCTCAAGAAATGCTGACAAAACTGATGAATCTTCCTCAAGTCGTCATACTCTAACAGCATAAATTTAGTTACCTCGTGAGGTAAGTTTATTTACAGCTTCCTCTGAAATCTTGCGAGATTAAAATTCTTAAGTTTTGAAAGTGTTATCAAGGTATTGGTTTTTGTTGACAAATGTAGGTCTAGTTTGTAACACCTAGTGGCGGCTTTACAATACACACATTTCGCTGTACACTAACACATTTATCTTCCCCTACTTGTAGTAGCGTTAATTCGTATCTTCCTAAATCTTCATTCTTCTATAGTGGGGAGCTGTTATTAGCATAGAGCGACCTCACACCCGGTGAAGATAAAACCATACTCTCCACCAAGGAAGAGTCCGCTCTACACTAGCACATTATCTTCTCATGTACGAAGAAGCGTTGTTTCGTATCTAAGTAAATCTTCATTCTTCTATAGTTTGGCTGTTATTAGCATAGAGTGACTTCACACCCGGTGAAGATAAAAAAATACTCTCCACCAAGGATTAGTTCGCTGTACACTAACACATTTACCTTCCCCCTATTCGAAGTAGCGTTGTTTCGTATCTAAGTAAATCTTCATTCTTCTATAGTTTGGCTGTTATTAGCACAGAGCGACCTCACACCTGGTGAAGATAAAACCATACTCTCCACCAAGGAAGAGTCCGCTGTACACTAACACATTATCTTCTCATGTACGAAGAACCTTTGTTTCGTATCTAAGTAAATCTGCATTCTTCTATAGTTTGGCTGTTATTAGCATAGAGCGACTTCACACCCGGTGAAGATAAAAAAATACTCTCCACCAAGGAAGAGTCCGCTGTACACTAACACATTATCTTCTTATGTACGAAGAAGCGTTGTTTCGTATCTAAGTAAATCTTCATTCTTCTATAGTTTGGCTGTTATTAGCATAGAGCGTCTCACACCCGTGAAGATAAAACCATACTCTCCACAAAGGAAGAGTCCGCTGTACACTAACACATTTACCTTTCCTAACTTGAAGTAGCGTTGTTTCGTATCTACCTAAATCTTCATTCTTCTATAGTGTTTCTATTTTTAGCATAGAGCGACCTTACACCCGGTGAAGATAAAACCATACTCTCCACCAAGGAATAGTTCGCTGTACACTAACATATTTACCTTCCCCCTATTCGAAGTAGCGTTGTTTCTTATCTACCTAGATATCTTCAATCTTCTATAGTGTGGCTGTTTTTAGCATAGAGCGACTTCATATCCGGTGAAGATAAAACCATACTACCCCAAGGAAGTGTCCGCTGTACACTAACACATTATCTTCTCATGTACGAAGAAGCGTTGTTTCGTATCTAAGTAAATCTTCATTCTTCTATAGTTTGGCTGTTATTAGCATAGAGCGACTTCACACCCGATGAAGATAAAAAAATACTCTCCACCAAGGAATAGTTCGCTGTACACTAACACATTTACCTTCCCCCTATTCGAAGTAGCGTTGTTTCGTATCTAAGTAAATATTCATTCTTCTATAGTTTGCCTGTTATTAGCATAGAGCGACTTCACACCCGGTGAAGATAAAAAAATACTCTCCACCAAGGAAGAGTCCGCTCTACATCAGCACACTATTTTCTCATGTACGAAGAAGCGTTGTTTCGTATCTAAGTAAATCTTCATTCTTCTATAGTTTGGCTGTTATTAGCATAGAGCGACCTCACACCCGGTGAAGATAAAACCATACTCTCCACCAAGGAAGAGTCCGCTGTACACTAACATATTATCTTCTCATTTACGAAGAAGTGTTGTTTCGTATTTAAGTAAATCTTCATTCTTCTATAGTGTGGCTGTTATTAGCATAGAGCGACTTCACACCCGGTGAAGATAAAAAAATACTCTCCACCAAGGAATAGTTCGCTGTACACTAACACATTTACCTTCCCCCTATTCGAAGTAGCGTTGTTTCGTATCTACCTAAATCTTCATTCTTCTATAGTGTGGCTGTTATTAGCAAAGAGCGTCCTCACACCCGGTGAAAATAAAACCATACTCTCCACCAAGGAAGAGTCCGCTGTACAGTAACACATTTACCTTCCCCCTATTCGAAGTAGCGTTGTTTCGTATCTACCTAAATCTTCATTCTTCTATAGTGTGGCTGTTATTAGCATAGAGCGACTTCACACCCGGTGAAGATAAAAAAATACTCTCCACCAAAGAATTGTTCGCTGTACACTAACACATTTACCTTCCCCCTATTCGAAGTAGCGTTGTTTCGTATCTAAGTAAATCTTCATTCTTCTATAGTTTGCCTGTTATTAGCATAGAGCGACTTCACACCCGGTGAAGATAAAAAAATACTCTCCACCAAGGAAGAGTCCACTCTACACTAGCACATTATCTTCTCATGTACGAAAAGTCGTTGTTTCGTATCTAAGTAAATCTTCATTCTTCTATAGTTTGGCTGTTATTAGCATAGAGTGACTTCACACCCGGTGAAGATAAAAAAATACTCTCCACCAAGGAATAGTTCGCTGTACACTAACACATTTACCTTCCCCCTATTCGAAGTAGCGTTGTTTCGTATCTACCTAAATTTTCATTCCTCTATAGTGTGGCTGTTATTAGCATAGAGCGACCTCACACGCGGTGAAGATAAAACCATACTCTTCACCAAGGAAGAGTCCGCTGTACACTAACACATTATCTTCTCATGTACGAAGAAGCGTTCTTTCGTATCTAAGTAAATCTTCATTCTTCAATAGTTTGGCTGTTATTAGCATAGATCGACCTCACACCCGGTGAAGATAAAACCATACTCTCCACCAAGGAAGAGTCCGCTGTACACTAACACATTATCTTCTCATGTACAAAGAAGCGTTTTTTCGTATCTAAGTAAATCTTCATTCTTCAAGAGTTTGACTGTTATTAGCATAGATCGACCTCACACCCGGTGAAGATAAAACCATACTCTCCACCAAGGAAGAGTCCGCTGTACACTAACACATTATCTTCTCATGTACGAAGAATGGTTGTTTCGTATCTAAGTAAATCTTCATTCTTATATAGTTTTAATGTTATTAGCATAGGGCGACCTCACACCCGGTGAAGATAAAACCATACTCTCCACAAACAAAGAGCCCGCTGTACACTAACACATTATCTTCTCATGTACGAAGAAGCGTTATTTCTTATCCAAGTAAATCCTCATTCTTCTATAGTGTGGCTGTTATTAGCATAGAGCGACTTCAAACCCGGTGAAAATAAAAAAATACTCTCCACCAAGGAATAGTTCGCTGTACACTAACACATTTACCTTCCCCCTATTCGAAGTAGCGTTGTTTCGTATCTACATAAATCTTCATTCTTCTATAGTGTGGCTGTTATTAGCATAGAGCGACCTCACACCCGGTGAAGATAAAACCATTCTCTCCACAAAGAAAGAGTCCGCTGTACACTAACACATTATCTTCTCATGTACGAAGATGCGTTGTTTCGTATCTAAGTAAATCTTCATTCTTATATAGTTTGGCTGTTATTAGCATAGAGCGACCGCACACCCGGTGAAGATAAAACCATACTCTCCACAAAGAAAGAGTCCGCTGTACACTAACACATTATCTTCTCATGTACGAAGAAGCGTTGTTTCGTATCTAAGTAAATCTTCATTCTTCTATAGTTTGGCTGTTATTAGCATAGAGCGACCTCACACCCGGTGCAGATAAAACCATACTCTCCACCAAGGAAGAGTCCGCTCTACACTAAAACATTATCTTCTCATTTACGAAGAAGCGTTGTTTCGTATCTAAGTAAATCTTCATTCTTCTATAGTTTGGCTGTTATTAGCATAGAGTGAACTCACACCCGGTGAAGATAAAACCATACTCTCCACCAAGGAAGAGTCCGCTGTACACTAACACATTATCTTCTCATTTACGTAGAAGCGTTCTTTCGTATCTAAGTAAATCTTCATTCTTCTATAGTTTGGCTGTTATTAGCATAGAGCGACTTCACACCCGGTGAAGTTAAAAAAATACTCTCCACCGAGGAATAGTCCGCTGTACACTAACACATTTACCTTCCCTCTATTCGAAGTAGCGTTGTTTCGTATCTTCCTAAATCTTCATTCGTCTATAGTGTGGCTGTTATTAGCATAGAGTGAACTCACACCCGGTGAAGATAAAACCATACTCTCCACCAAGGAAGAGTCCGCTCTACACTAACACATTATCTTCTCATGTACGAAGAATGGTTGTTTCGTATCTAAGTAAATCTTCATTCTAATATAGTTTAACTGTTATTAGCATAGGGCGACCTCACACCCGGTGAAGATAAAACCATACTCTCCACAAAGAAAGAGTCCGCTGTACACTAACACATTATCTTCTCATGTACGAAGAAGCGTTATTTCTTATCCAAGTAAATCCTCATTCTTCTATAGTGTGGCTGTTATTAGCATAGAGCGACTTCACACCCGGTGAAAATAAAAAAATACTCTCCACCAAGGAATAGTTCGCTGTACACTAACACATTTACCTTCACCCTATTCGAAGTAGCGTTGTTTCGTATCTACATAAATCTTCATTCTTCTATAGTGTGGCTGTTATTAGCATATAGCGACCTCACACCCGGTGAAGATAAAACCATTCTCTCCACCAAGGAAGAGTCCGCTCTACACTAACACATTATCTTCTCATGTACGAAGATGCGTTGTTTCGTATCTAAGTAAATCTTCATTCTTATATAGTTTGACTGTTATTAGCATAGAGCGACCTCACACCCAGTGAAGATAAAACCATACTCTCCACAAAGAAAGAGTCCGCTGTACACTAACACATTTACATTCCCCCTATTCGAAGTAGCGTTGTTTCGTATCTAAGTAAATCTTCATTCTTCTATAGTTTGGCTGTTATTAGCATAGAGCGACCTCACACCCGGTGAAGATAAAACCATACTCTCCACCAAGGAAGAGTCCGCTGTACACTAACACATTATCTTCTCTTGTACGAAGAAGCGTTGTTTCGTATCTAAATAAATCTTAATTCTTCTATAGTTTGGCTGTTATTAGCATAGAGCGACTTCACACCCGGTGAAGATAAAAAAATACTCTCCACCAAGGAATAGTTCGCTGTACACTAACACATTTACCTTCCCCCTATTCGAAGTAGCGTTGTTTCGTATCTACCTAAATCTTCAGTCTTCTATAGTGTGGCTGTTATTAGGATAGAGCGACCTCACACCCGGTGAAGATAAAACCATTCTCTCCACCAAGGAAGAGTCCGCTCTACACTAACACATTATCTTCTCATGTACGAAGAAGCGTTGTTTCGTATCTAAGTAAATCTTCATTCTTATATAGTTTGGCTGTTATTAGCATAGAGCGACCTCACACCCGGTGAAGATAAAACCATACTCTCCACAAAGAAAGAGTCCGCTGTACACTAACACATTATCTTCTCATGTACGAAGAAGCGTTGTTTCGTATCTAAGTAAATCTTCATTCTTCTATAGTTTGGCTGTTATTAGCATAGAGCGACCTCACACCCGGTGCAGATAAAACCATACTCTCCACCAAGGAAGAGTCCGCTCTACACTAAAACATTATCTTCTCATTTACGAAGAAGCGTTGTTTCGTATCTAAGTAAATCTTCATTCTTCTATAGTTTGGCTGTTATTAGCATAGAGTGAACTCACACCCGGTTAAGATAAAACCATACTCTCCACCAAGGAAGAGTCCGCTGTACACTAACACATTATCTTCTCATTTACGAAGAAGCGTTCTTTCGTATCTAAGTAAATCTTCATTCTTCTATAGTTTGGCTGTTATTAGCATAGAGCGACTTCACACCCGGTGAAGTTAAAAAAATACTCTCCACCGAGGAATAGTCCGCTGTACACTAACACATTTACCTTCCCCCTATTCGAAGTAGCGTTGTTTCGTATCTACCTACATCTTCATTCTTCTATAGTGTAGCTGTTATTAGCATAGAGTGAACTCACACCCGGTGAAGATAAAACCATACTCTCCACCAAGGAAGAGTCCGCTGTACACTAACACATTATCTTCTCATTTACGAAGAAGCGTTCTTTCGTATCTAAGTAAATCTTCATTCTTCTATAGTTTGGCTGTTATTAGCATAGAGCGACCTCACACCCGGTGAAGATAAAACCATACTCTCCACCAAGGATGAGTCCGCTGTACACTAACACATTATCTTCTCATGTACGAAGAAGCGTTGTTGGTATCTAAGAATATTTTCATTCTTCTATAGTATGGCTGTTATTAGCATAGAGCGACCTCACACCCGGTGAAGATAAAACCATACTCTCCACCAAGGAAGAGTCGCTGTACACTAACACATTATTTTCTCATGTACGAAGAAGCGTTGTTTCGTATCTAAGTAAATCTTCATTCTTCTATAGTTTGGCTGTTATTAGCATAGAGCGACTTCACACCCGGTGAAGATAAAACCATACTCTCCACCAAGGAAGAGTCCGCTGTACACTAACACATTATCTTCTCATGTACGAAGAAGCGTTGTTTCGTATCTAAGTAAATCTTCATTCTTCTATAGTTTGGCTGTTATTAGCATAGAGCGACTTCACACCTGGTGAAGATAAAAAAATATTCTCCACCTTGGAAGAGTCCGCTCTACACTAACACATTATCTTCTCATGTACGAAGAAGCGTAGTTTCGTATCTAAGTAAATCTTCATTCTTCTATAGTGTGGCTGTTATTAGCATAGAGCGACCTCACACCCAGTGAAGATAAAACCATACTCTCCACCAAGGAAGAGTCCGCTGTACACTAACACATTATCTTCTCATGTACGAAGAAGCGTTGTTTCGTATCTAAGTAAATCTTCATTCTTCTATAGTTTAGCTGTTATTAGCATAGAGCGACCTCACACCCGGTGATGATAAAACCATACTCTCCACCAAGGATGAGTCCGCTGTACACTAACACATTTATCTTCCCCTACTTGAAGTAGCGTTGTTTCGTTTCTACCTAAATCTTCATTCTTCTATAGTGTGGCTGTTATTAGCATAGAGCGACCTCACACCCGTTGAAGATAAAACCATACTCTCCACCAAGGAAGAATCTGCTCTACACTAACACATTATCTTCTCATGTACGAAGAATGGTTGTTTCGTATCTAAGTAAATCTTCATTCTTATATAGTTTAACTGTTATTAGCATAGGGCGACCTCACACCCGGTGAAGATAAAAACATACTCTCCACAAAGAAAGAGTCCGCTGTACACTAACACATTATCTTCTCATGTACGAAGAAGCGTTGTTTCTTATCCAAGTAAATCCTCATTCTTCTATAGTGTGGCTGTTATTAGCATAGAGCGACCTCACTCCCGGTGAAGATAAAACCATACTCTCCACAAAGAAAGAGTCCGCTGTACACTAACACATTATCTTCTCATGTACGAAGAAGCGTTGTTTCGTATCTAAGTAAATCTTCATTCTTCTATAGTTTGGCTGATATTAGCATAGAGCGAACTCACACCCGGTGAAGATAAAACCATACTCTCCACCAAGGAAGAGTCCGCTGTACACTAACACATTATCTTCTCATTTACGAAGAAGCGTTGTTTCGTATCTAAGTAAATCTTCATTCCTCTATAGTTTGGCTGTTATTAGCATAGAGCGACTTCACACCTGGTGAAGATAAAAAAATATTCTCCACCTTGGAAGAGTCCGCTCTACACTAACACATTATCTTCTCATGTACGAAGAAGCGTAGTTTCGTATCTAAGTAAATCTTCATTCTTCTATAGTGTGGCTGTTATTAGCATAGAGCGACCTCACACCCAGTGAAGATAAAACCATACTCTCCACCAAGGAAGAGTCCGCTGTACACTAACACATTATCTTCTCATTTACGAAGAAGCGTTGTTTCGTATCTAAGTAAATCTTCATTCTTCTATAGTTTGGCTGTTATTAGCATAGAGCGACTTCACACCCGGTGAAAATAAAAAAATACTCTCCACCAAGGAATAGTTCGCTGTACACTATCACATTTACCTTCCCCCTATTCGAAGTAGCGTTGTTTCGTATCTACCTAGATATCTTCAATCTTCTATAGTGTGGCTGTTTTTAGCATAGAGCGACCTCACACCCGGTGAAGATAAAAACATACTCTCCACCAAGGAAGAGTCCGCTGTACACTAACACATTATCTTCTCATGGACGAAGAAGCGTTGCTTCGTATCTAAGTAAATCTTCATTCTTCTATAGTGTTTCTATTTTTAGCATAGAGCGACCTTACACCCGGTGAAGATAAAACCATACTCTCCACCAAGGAAGAGTCCGCTGTACACTAACACATTATCTTCTCATGTACGAAGAAGCGTTATTTCGTAACTAAGTAAATCTTCATTCTTCTATAGTTTGGCTGTTATTAGCATAGAGCGACTTCACACCCTGTGAAGTTAAAAAAATACTCTCCACCGAGGAATAGTCCGCTGTACACTAACACATTTACCTTCACCCTATTCGAAGTAGCGTTGTTTCGTATCTACCTAAATCTTCATTCTTCTATAGTGTAGCTGTTATTAGCATAGAGTGAACTCACACCCGGTTAAGATAAAACCATACTCTCCACCAAGGAAGAGTCCGCTGTACACTAACACATTATCTTCTCATTTACGAAGAAGCGTTCTTTCGTATCTAAGTAAATCTTCATTCTTCTATAGTTTGGCTGTTATTAGCATAGAGCGACCTCACACCCGTTGAAGATAAAACCATACTCTCCACCAAGGAAGAGTCCACTCTACACTAACACATTATCTTCTCATGTACGAAGAATGGTTGTTTCGTATCTAAGTAAATCTTCATTCTTATATAGTTTAACTGTTATTAGCATAGGGCGACCTCACACCCGGTGAAGATAAAACCATACTCTCCACAAAGAAAGAGTCCGCTGTACACTAACACATTATCTTCTCATGTACAAAGAAGCGTTGTTGGTATCTAAGAAAATTTTCATTCTTCTATAGTATGGCTGTTATTAGCATAGGGCGACCTCACACCCGGTGAAGATAAAACCATACTCTCCACCAACGAAGAGTCGCTGTACACTAACACATTATTTTCTCATGTACGAAGAAGCGTTGTTTCGTATCTAAGTAAATCTTCATTCTTCTATAGTTTGGCTGTTATTAGCATAGAGCGACTTCACACCCGGTGAAGATAAAACCATACTCTCCACCAAGGAAGAGTCCGCTGTACACTAACACATTATCTTCTCATGTACGAAGAAGCGTTGTTTCGTATCTAAGTAAATCTTCATTCTTCTATAGTTTGGCTGTTATTAGCATAGAGCGACTTCACACCTGGTGAAGAAAAAAAAATATTCTCCACCTGGGAAGAGTCCGCTCTACACTAACACATTATCTTCTCATGTACGAAGAAGCGTAGTTTCGTATCTAAGTAAATCTTCATTCTTCTATAGTGTGGCTGTTATTAGCATAGAGCGACCTCACACCCGGTGAAGATAAAACCATACTCTCCACCAAGGAAGAGTCCGCTTTACACTAACACATTATCTTCTCATGTACGAAGAAGCGTTGTTTCGTATCTAAGTAAATCTTCATTCTTCTATAGTTTAGCTGTTATTAGCATAGAGCGACCTCACACCCGGTGATGATAAAACCATACTCTCCACCAAGGATGAGTCCGCTGTACACTAACACATTTATCTTCCCCTACTTGAAGTAGCGTTGTTTCTTATCTACCTAAATCTTCATTCTTCTATAGTGTGGCTGTTATTAGCATAGAGCGACCTCACACCCGTTGAAGATAAAACCATACTCTCCACCAAGGAAGAGTCTGCTCTACACTAACACATTATCTTCTCATGTACGAAGAATGGTTGTTTCGTATCTAAGGAAATCTTCATTCTTATGTAGTTTAACTGTTATTAGCATAGGGCGACCTCACACCAGGTGAAGATAAAACCATACTCTCCACAAAGAAAGAGTCCGCTGTACACTAACACATTATCTTCTCATGTACGAAGAAGCGTTGTTTCTTATCCAAGTAAATCCTCATTCTTCTATAGTGTGGCTGTTATTAGCATAGAGCGACCTCACATCCGGTGAAGATAAAACCATACTCTCCACCAAGGATGGGTCCGCTGTACACTAACACATTATCTTCTCATGTACGAAGAAGCGTTGTTTCGTATCTAAGAAAATCTTCATTCTTCTATAGTATGGCTGTTATTAGCATAGAGCGACCTCACACCCGGTGAAGATAAAACCATACCCTCCACCAAGGAAGAAACCGCTGTACACTAACACATTATTTTCTCATGTACGAAGAAGCGTTGTTTCGTATCTAAGTAAATCTTCATTCTTCTATAGTTTGGCTGTTATTAGCATAGAGCGACTTCACACCCGGTGAAGATAAAACCATACTCTCCACCAAGGATGAGTCCGCTGTACACTAACACATTATCTTCTCATGTACGAAGAAGCGTTGTTTCGTATCTAAGAAAATCTTCATTCTTCTATAGTATGCCTGTTATTTGCATAGAGCGACCTCACACCCGGTGAAGATAAAACCATACTCTCCACCAAGGAAGAGTCCGCTGTACACTAATACATTATTTTCTCATGTACGAAGAAGCGTTGTTTCGTATCTAAGTAAATCTTCATTCTTCTATAGTTTGGCTGTTATTAGCATAGAACGACTTCACACCCGGTGAAGATAAAACCATACTCTCCACCAAGGAAGAGGGGTAAATGATTAGGCCACAACCTCATCTGTCTATAAAACCTTCCATTTTCAAGAAATGCTGACAAAACTGATGAATCTACCTCAAGTCGTCATACTCTAACAGCATAAAATTAGTTACCTCGTGAGGTAAGTTTATTTACAGCTTCCTCTGAAATCGTTCGAGATTAAAATTCTTAAGTTTTAAAATTGTTATCAAGGAATTTGTTTTTATTGACAAATGTAGGTCTAGTTTGTAACACCTAGTGGCGGCTTTACAATACACACATTTCGCTGTACACTAACACATTTATATTCCCCTACTTAAAGTAGCGTTGTATCGTATCTACCTAGATATCTTCAATCTTCTATAATGTGGGGCTGTTATTAGCATAGAGCGACTTCACACCCGGTGAAGATAAAACCTTACTCTCCAACAATCAAGATTTCGCTGTACACTAACACATGTATCTTCCCCTACTTGTAGTAGCGTTGTTTCGTATCTACCTAAATCTTCATTCTTCTTAAGTGTGGAGCTGTTATTAGCATAGAGCGATCTCACACCCGGTGAAGATAAAAGCATACTCTCCACCAAGGAATAGTCCGCTGTACACTAACACATTTATCTTCCCCTACTTGAAGTAGCGTTGTTTCGTATCTACCTAAATCTTCAATCTTCTATAGTGTGGAGCTGTTATTAGCATACAGCGACCTCACACCCGGTGATGATAAAACCATACTCTCCACCGAGGAAGAGTCCGCTGTACACTAACACATTTATCTTCCCCTACTTGAAGTAGCGTTGTTTCGTATCTGCCTAAATCTTCAATCTTCTATAGTTTGGAGCTGTTATTAGCATAGAGCGACCTCACACCCGGTGAAGATAAAACCATACTCTCCACCAAGGAAGAGTCCGCTGTACACTAACACATTTATCTTCCCCTACTTGAAGTAGCGTTGTTTTGTATCTACCTAAATCTTCAATGTTCTATAGTTTGGAGCTGTTATTAGCATAGAGCGACCTTACACCCGGTGAAGATTAAACCATACTCTCCACCAAGGAAGAGTCCGCTGTACACTAACACATTTATCTTCCCCTACTTGAAGTAGCGTTGTTTTGTATCTACCTAAATCTTCAATCTTCTATAGTTTGGAGCTGTTATTAGCATAGAGCGACCTCACACCCGGTGGAGATAAAACCATACTCTCCACCAAGGAAGATGGGTAAATGATTAGGCCACAACCTCATCTGTCTATAAAACCCTCCATTTTCAAGAAATGCTGACAAAACTGATGAATCTACCTCAAGTCGTCATACTCTAACAGCATAAAATTAGTTACCTCGTGAGGTAAGTTTATTTACAGCTTCCTCTGAAATCGTTCGAGATTAAAATTCTTAAGTTTTAAAAGGGTTATCAAGGTATTGGTTTTTATTGACAAATGTAGGTCTAGTTTGTAACACCTAGTGGCGGCTTTACAATACACACATTTCACTGTACACTAACACATTTATATTCCCCTACTTAAAGTAGCGTTGTTTTGTATCTACCTAAATCTTCTTTCTTCTATAGTGTGGAGCTGTTATTAGCATAGAGCGACCTCACACCCGGTGAAGATAAAACCATACTCTCCACCAAGGAAGAGTCCGCTGTACACTAATACATTTATCTTCCCCTACTTGAAGTAGCGTTGTTTCGTATCTGCCTAAATCTTCATTCTTCTATTGTCTGGCTGTTTTTAGCATAGAGCGACCTCACACCCGGTGAAGATAAACCAATACTCTCCACCAAGGAAGAGTCCGCTGTACACTAACACATTTATCTTCCCCTACTTAAAGTAGCGTTGTTCCGTATCTACCTAAATCTTCATTCTTCTATAGTGTGGAGCTGTTAATAGCATAGAGCGACCTCACACCAGGTGAAGATAAAAAAATACCCTCCACCAAGGAATAGTTCGCTGTACACTAACACATTTACCTTCTCATATACGAAGAAGCGTTTTTTCGTATCTACCTAAATCTTCATTCTTCTATAGTGTGGTTGTTATTAGCATAGAGCGATCTCACACCCGGGGAAGATAAAAAAATACTCTCCACCAAAGAATAGTTCGCTGTACAATAACACATTTATCTTTCCCCACTTGAAGTAGCGTTGTTTCGTATCTACCTAAATCTTCATTCTTCTATAGTGTGGAGCTGTTATTAGCATAGAGCGACCTCACACCCGGTGAAGATAAAACCATACTCTCCACCAAGGAAGAGTCCGCTGTACGCTAATACATTTATCTTCCCCTACTTGAAGTAGCGTTGATTCGTATCTAACTAAATCTTCATTCTTCTATAGTGTAGCTGTTTTTAGCATAGAGCGACCTCACACCCGGTGAAGATAAAACAATACTCTCCACCAAGGAGGAGGGGTAAATGATTAGGCCACAACCTTGGCTGTCTATAAAACCCTCCATTCTCAACAAATGCTGACAAAACTGATGAATCTACCTCAAGTCGTCATACTCTAGCAGCATAAATTTAGTTACCTCGTGAGGTAAGTTTATTTACAGCTTCCTCTGAAATCGTGCGAGATTAAAATTCTTAAGTTTTAAAAGTGTTATCAAGGTATTGGTTTTGATTGACAAATGTAGGTCTAGTTTGTAACACCTAGTGGCGGCTTTACAATACACACATTTCGCTGTACACTAACACATTTATATTCCCCTACTTAAAGTAGCGTTGTTTCGTATCTACCTAAATCTTCTTTCTTCTATTGTGTGGAGCTGTTATTAGCATAGAGCGACCTCACACCCGGTGAAGATAAAAAAATACTCTCCACCAAGGAGAGGGGTAAATGATTAGTCCACAACCTCGTCTGTCTATAAAACCCTCCATTCTCAAGAAATGCTGACAA
The DNA here is from genome assembly GCA_036971475.1 of Prosapia bicincta. Taxonomy (NCBI): domain Eukaryota; kingdom Metazoa; phylum Arthropoda; class Insecta; order Hemiptera; family Cercopidae; genus Prosapia; species Prosapia bicincta. The sequence goes on from JBAIZL010000002.1 coordinate 29,332,430, forward strand.
AACCGATGAATCTACCTCAAGTCGTCATACTCTAACAGCATAAATTTAGTTACCTCGTGAGGTAAGTTTATTTACAGCTTCCTCTGAAATCGTGCGAGATTAAAATTCTTAAGTTTTAAAAGTGTTATCAAGGTATTGGTTTCTATTGACAAATGTAGGTCTAGTTTGTAACACCTAGTGGCGGCTCTACAATACACACATTTCGCTGTACACTAACACATTTATATTCCCCTACTTAAAGTAGCGTTGTTTCATATCTACCTAAATCTTCTTTCTTCTATAGTGTGGAGCTGTTATTAGCATAGAGCGACCTCACACCCGGTGAAGATAAAAACCATACTCTCCACCAAGGAAGAGTCCGCTGTACACTAATACATTTATCTTCCCCTACTTGAAGTAGCGTTGTTTCGTATCTACCTAAATCTTCATTCTTCTATAGTGTGGCTGTTTTTAGCATAGAGCGACCTCACACCCGGTGAAGATAAAACAATACTCTCCACCAAGGAAGAGTCCGCTGTACACTAACACATTTATCTTCCCCTACTTAAAGCAGCGTTGTTTCGTATCTACCTAAATTTTCATTCTTCTATAGTGTGGAGCTGTTAATAGCATAGAGCGACCTCACACCCGGTAAAGATAAAAGAATACTCTCCACCAAGGAAGAGTCCGCTGTACACTAACACATTTATCTTCCCCTACTTGAAGTAGCGTTGTTTCGTATCTGCCTAAATCTTCAATCTTCTATAGTTTGGAGCTGTTATTAGCATAGAGCGACCTCACACCCGGTGAAGATAAAACCATACTCTCCACCAAGGAAGAGTCCGCTGTACACTAACACATTTATCTTCCCCTACTTGAAGTAGCGTTGTTTTGTATCTACCTAAATCTTCAATCTTCTATAGTTTGGAGCTGTTATTAGCATAGAGCGACCTTACACCCGGTGAAGATAAAACCATACTCTCCACCAAGGAAGAGTCCGCTGTACACTAACACATTTATCTTCCCCTACTTGAAGTAGCGTTGTTTTGTATCTACCTAAATCTTCAATCTTCTATAGTTTGGAGCTGTTATTAGCATAGAGCGACCTCACACCCGGTGAAGATAAAACCATACTCTCCACCAAGGAAGAGGGGTAAATGATTAGGCCACAACCTCATCTGTCTATAAAACCCTCCATTTTCAAGAAATGCTGACAAAACTGATGAATCTACCTCAAGTCGTCATACTCTAACAGCATAAAATTAGTTACCTCGTGAGGTAAGTTTATTTACAGCTTCCTCTGAAATCGTTCGAGATTAAAATTCTTAAGTTTTAAAAGGGTTATCAAGGTATTGGTTTTTATTGACAAATGTAGGTCTAGTTTGTAACACCTAGTGGCGGCTTTACAATACACACATTTCACTGTACACTAACACATTTATATTCCCCTACTTAAAGTAGCGTTGTTTTGTATCTACCTAAATCTTCTTTCTTCTATAGTGTGGAGCTGTTATTAGAATGGAGCGACCTCACACCCGGTGAAGATAAAACCATACTCTCCAACAAGGAAGAGTCCGCTGTACACTAACACATTTATCTTCCCCTACTTGCAGTAGCGTTGTTTCGTATCTACCTAAACCTTTATTCTGCTATAGTGTGGTTGTTATTAGCATAGAGCGACCTCACACCCGGTGAAGATAAAACCATACTCTCCACCAAGGAAGAGTCCGCTGTACACTAATACATTTATCTTCCCCTATTTGAAGTAGCGTTGTTTCGTATCTACCTAAATCTTCATTCTTCTATAGTTTGGCTCTTATTAGCATAGAGCGACCTCACACCCGGTGAAGATAAAACTATACTCTTCACCAAGGAATAGTTTGCTGTACACTAATACATTTATCTTCCCCTACTTGGAGTAGCGTTGTTTCGTATCTACCTAAATCTTCATTCTTCTATAGTGTGGCTGTTTTTAGCATAGAGCGACCTCACACCCGGTGAAGATAAAACCATACTCTCCACCAAGGAGGAGGGGTAAATGATTAGGCCACAACCTCGGCTGTCTATAAAACCCTCCATTCTCAAGAAATGCTGACAAAACTGGTTAATCTACCTCAAGTAGTCATACTCTAACAGCATAAATTTAGTTACCTCGTGAGGTAAGTTTATTTACAGCTTCCTCTGAAATCGTGCGAGACTAAAATTCTTAAGTTTTAAAATTGTTATCAAGGTATTTGTTTTTATTGACAAATGTAGGTCTAGTTTGTAACACCTAGTGGCGGCTTTACAATACACACATTTCGCTGTACACTAACACATTTATATTCCCCTACTTAAAGTAGCGTTGTATCGTATCTACCTAGATATCTTCAATCTTCTATAATGTGGGGCTGTTATTAGCATAGAGCGACTTCACACCCGGTGAAGATAAAACCTTACTCTCCAACAATCAAGATTTCGCTGTACACTAACACATGTATCTTCCCCTACTTGTAGTAGCGTTGTTTCGTATCTACCTAAATCTTCATTCTTCTTAAGTGTGGAGCTGTTATTAGCATAGAGCGATCTCACACCCGGTGAAGATAAAACCATACTCTCCACCAAGGAATAGTCCGCTGTACACTAACACATTTATCTTCCCCTACTTGAAGTAGCGTTGTTTCGTATCTACCTAAATCTTCATTCTTCTATAGTGTGGAGCTGTTATTAGCATAGAGCGACCTCACACCCGGTGAAGATAAAACCATACTCTCCACCAAGGAAGAGTCCGCTGTACACTAATACATTTATCTTCCCCTAATTGAAGTAGCGTTGTTTCGTATCTGCCTAAATCTTCATTCTTCTATTGTCTGGCTGTTTTTAGCATAGAGCGACCTCACACCCGGTGAAGATAAACCAATACTCTCCACCAAGGAGGAGGGGTAAATGATTAGGCCACAACCTTGGCTGTCTATAAAACCCTCCATTCTCAAGAAATGCTGACAAAACTGATGAATCTACCTCAAGTCGTCATACTCTAGCAGCATAAATTTAGTTACCTCGTGAGGTAAGTTTATTTACAGCTTCCTCTGAAATCGTGCGAGATTAAAATTCTTAAGTTTTAAAAGTGTTATCAAGGTATTGGTTTCTATTGACAAATGTAGGTCTAGTTTGTAACACCTAGTGGCGGCTCTACAATACACACATTTCGCTGTACACTAACACATTTATATTCCCCTACTTAAAGTAGCGTTGTTTCATATCTACCTAAATCTTCTTTCTTCTATAGTGTGGAGCTGTTATTAGCATAGAGCGACCTCACACCCGGTGAAGATAAAAACCATACTCTCCACCAAGGAAGAGTCCGCTGTACACTAATACATTTATCTTCCCCTACTTGAAGTAGCGTTGTTTCGTATCTACCTAAATCTTCATTCTTCTATAGTGTGGCTGTTTTTAGCATAGAGCGACCTCACACCCGGTGAAGATAAAACAATACTCTCCACCAAGGAAGAGTCCGCTGTACACTAACACATTTATCTTCCCCTACTTAATGCAGCGTTGTTTCGTATCTACCTAAATTTTCATTCTTCTATAGTGTGGAGCTGTTAATAGCATAGAGCGACCTCACACCCGGTAAAGATAAAAGAATACTCTCCACCAAAAAATAGTTCGCTGTACACTAATACATTTATCTTCCCCTACTTGTAGTAGCGTTGTTTCGTATCTACCTAAATCTTCATTCTTCTATAGTGTGGTTGTTATTAGCATAGAGCGACCTCACACCCGGTGAAGATAAAAAAATACCCTCCACCAAGGAATAGTTCGCTGTACACTAACACATTTATCTTCCCCTACTTGAAGTAGCGTTGTTTCGTATCTACCTAAATCTTCAATCTTCTATAGTGTGGAGCTGTTATTAGCATACAGCGACCTCACACCCGGTGAAGATAAAACCATACTCTCCACCAAGGAAGAGTCCGCTGTACACTAACACATTTATCTTCCCCTACTTGAAGTAGCGTTGTTTCGTATCTGCCTAAATCTTCAATCTTCTATAGTTTGGAGCTGTTATTAGCATAGAGCGACCTCACACCCGGTGAAGATAAAACCATACTCTCCACCAAGGAAGAGTCCGCTGTACACTAACACATTTATCTTCCCCTACTTGAAGTAGCGTTGTTTTGTATCTACCTAAATCTTCAATCTTCTATAGTTTGGAGCTGTTATTAGCATAGAGCGACCTTACACCCGGTGAAGATAAAACCATACTCTCCACCAAGGAAGAGTCCGCTGTACACTAACACATTTATCTTCCCCTACTTGAAGTAGCGTTGTTTTGTATCTACCTAAATCTTCAATCTTCTATAGTTTGGAGCTGTTATTAGCATAGAGCGACCTCACACCCGGTGACGATAAAACCATACTCTCCACCAAGGAAGAGGGGTAAATGATTAGGCCACAACCTCATCTGTCTATAAAACCCTCCATTTTCAAGAAATGCTGACAAAACTGATGAATCTACCTCAAGTCGTCATACTCTAACAGCATAAAATTAGTTACCTCGTGAGGTAAGTTTATTTACAGCTTCCTCTGAAATCGTTCGAGATTAAAATTCTTAAGTTTTAAAAGGGTTATCAAGGTATTGGTTTTTATTGACAAATGTAGGTCTAGTTTGTAACACCTAGTGGCGGCTTTACAATACACACATTTCACTGTACACTAACACATTTATATTCCCCTACTTAAAGTAGCGTTGTTTTGTATCTACCTAAATCTTCTTTCTTCTATAGTGTGGAGCTGTTATTAGAATGGAGCGACCTCACACCCGGTGAAGATAAAACCATACTCTCCAACAAGGAAGAGTCCGCTGTACACTAACACATTTATCTTCCCCTACTTGTAGTAGCGTTGTTTCGTATCTACCTAAATCTTCATTCTTCTTAAGTGTGGAGCTGTTATTAGCATAGAGCGATCTCACACCCGGTGAAGATAAAAGCATACTCTCCACCAAGGAATAGTCCGCTGTACACTAACACATTTATCTTCCCCTACTTGAAGTAGCGTTGTTTCGTATCTACCTAAATCTTCATTCTTCTATAGTGTGGAGCTGTTATTAGCATAGAGCGACCTCACACCCGGTGAAGATAAAACCATACTCTCCACCAAGGAAGAGTCCGCTGTACACTAATACATTTATCTTCCCCTACTTGAAGTAGCGTTGTTTCGTATCTGCCTAAATCTTCATTCTTCTATTGTCTGGCTGTTTTTAGCATAGAGCGACCTCACACCCGGTGAAGATAAACCAATACTCTCCACCAAGGAAGAGTCCGCTGTACACTAACACATTTATCTTCCCCTACTTAAAGTAGCGTTGTTCCGTATCTACCTAAATCTTCATTCTTCTATAGTGTGGAGCTGTTAATAGCATAGAGCGACCTCACACCAGGTGAAGATAAAAAAATACCCTCCACCAAGGAATAGTTCGCTGTACACTAACACATTTACCTTCTCATGTACGAAGAAGAGTTTTTTCGTATCTACCTAAATCTTCATTCTTCTATAGTGTGGTTGTTATTAGCATAGAGCGATCTCACACCCGGGGAAGATAAAAAAATACTCTCCACCAAAGAATAGTTCGCTGTACAATAACACATTTATCTTTCCCCACTTGAAGTAGCGTTGTTTCGTATCTACCTAAATCTTCATTCTTCTATAGTGTGGAGCTGTTATTAGCATACAGCGACCTCACACCCGGTGAAGATAAAACCATACTCTCCACCAAGGAAGAGTCCGCTGTACACTAATACATTTATCTTCCCCTACTTGAAGTAGCGTTGATTCGTATCTACCTAAATCTTCATTCTTCTATAGTGTAGCTGTTTTTAGCATAGAGCGACCTCACACCCGGTGAAGATAAAACAATACTCTCCACCAAGGAGGAGGGGTAAATGATTAGGCCACAACCTTGGCTGTCTATAAAACCCTCCATTCTCAAGAAATGCTGACAAAACTGATGAATCTACCTCAAGTCGTCATACTCTAGCAGCATAAATTTAGTTACCTCGTGAGGTAAGTTTATTTACAGCTTCCTCTGAAATCGTGCGAGATTAAAATTCTTAAGTTTTAAAAGTGTTATCAAGGTATTGGTTTTGATTGACAAATGTAGGTCTAGTTTGTAACACCTAGTGGCGGCTTTACAATACACACATTTCGCTGTACACTAACACATTTATATTCCCCTACTTAAAGTAGCGTTGTTTCGTATCTACCTAAATCTTCTTCCTTCTATAGTGTGGAGCTGTTATTAGCATAGAGCGACCTCACACCCGGTGACGATAAAAAAATACTCTCCACCAAGGAGAGGGGTAAATGATTAGTCCACAACCTCGTCTGTCTATAAAACCCTCCATTCTCAAGAAATGCTGACAAAACCGATGAATCTACCTCAAGTCGTCATACTCTAACAGCATAAATTTAGTTACCTCGTGAGGTAAGTTTATTTACAGCTTCCTCTGAAATCGTGCGAGATTAAAATTCTTAAGTTTTAAAAGTGTTATCAAGGTATTGGTTTCTATTGACAAATGTAGGTCTAGTTTGTAACACCTAGTGGCGGCTTTACAATACACACATTTCGCTGTACACTAACACATTTATATTCCCCTACTTAAAGTAGCGTTGTTTCGTATCTACCTAAATCTTCTTTCTTCTATAGTGTGGAGCTGTTATTAGCATAGAGCGACCTCACACCCGGTGAAGATAAAAACCATACTCTCCACCAAGGAAGAGTCCGCTGTACACTAATACATTTATCTTCCCCTACTTGAAGTAGCGTTGTTTCGTATCTACCTAAATCTTCATTCTTCTATAGCGTGGCTGTTTTTAGCATAGAGCGACCTCACACCCGGTGAAGATAAAACAATACTCTCCACCAAGGAAGAGTCCGCTGTACACTAACACATTTATCTTCCCCTACTTAAAGCAGCGTTTTTTCGTATCTACCTAAATTTTCATTCTTCTATAGTGTGGAGCTGTTAATAGCATAGAGCGACCTCACACCCGGTAAAGATAAAAGAATACTCTCCACCAAAAAATAGTTCGCTGTACACTAATACATTTATCTTCCCCTACTTGTAGTAGCGTTGTTTCGTATCTACCTAAATCTTCATTCTTCTATAGTGTGGTTGTTATTAGCATAGAGCGACCTCACACCCGGTGAAGATAAAAAAATACCCTCCACCAAGGAATAGTTCGCTGTACACTAACACATTTATCTTCCCCTACTTGAAGTAGCGTTGTTTTGTATCTACCTAAATCTTCAATCTTCTATAGTTTGGAGCTGTTATTAGCATAGAGCGACCTTACACCCGGTGAAGATAAAACCATACTCTCCACCAAGGAAGAGTCCGCTGTACACTAACACATTTATCTTCCCCTACTTGAAGTAGCGTTTTTTTGTATCTACCTAAATCTTCAATCTTCTATAGTTTGGAGCTGTTATTAGCATAGAGCGACCTCACACCCGGTGAAGATAAAACCATACTCTCCACCAAGGAAGAGGGGTAAATGATTAGGCCACAACCTCATCTGTCTATAAAACCCTCCATTTTCAAGAAATGCTGACAAAACTGATGAATCTACCTCAAGTCGTCATACTCTAACAGCATAAAATTAGTTACCTCGTGAGGTAAGTTTATTTACAGCTTCCTCTGAAATCGTTCGAGATTAAAATTCTTAAGTTTTAAAAGGGTTATCAAGGTATTGGTTTTTATTGTCAAATGTAGGTCTAGTTTGTAACACCTAGTGGCGGCTTTACAATACACACATTTCACTGTACACTAACACATTTATATTCCCCTACTTAAAGTAGCGTTGTTTTGTATCTACCTAAATCTTCTTTCTTCTATAGTGTGGAGCTGTTATTAGAATGGAGCGACCTCACACCCGGTGAAGATAAAACCATACTCTCCAACAAGGAAGAGTCCGCTGTACACTAACACATTTATCTTCCCCTACTTGCAGTAGCGTTGTTTCGTATCTACCTAAACCTTTATTCTGCTATAGTGTGGTTGTTATTAGCATAGAGCGACCTCACACCCGGTGAAGATAAAACCATACTCTCCACCAAGGAAGAGTCCGCTGTACACTAATACATTTATCTTCCCCTATTTGAAGTAGCGTTGTTTCGTATCTACCTAAATCTTCATTCTTCTATAGTTTGGCTCTTATTAGCATAGAGCGACCTCACACCCGGTGAAGATAAAACTATACTCTTCACCAAGGAATAGTTTGCTGTACACTAATACATTTATCTTCCCCTACTTGAAGTAGCGTTGTTTCGTATCTACCTAAATCTTCATTCTTCTATAGTGTGGCTGTTTTTAGCATAGAGCGGCCTCACACCCGGTGAAGATAAAACTATACTCTTCACCAAGGAATAGTTTGCTGTACACTAACACATTTATATTCCCCTACTTAAAGTAGCGTTGTATCGTATCTACCTAGATATCTTCAATCATCTATAATGTGAGGCTGTTATTAGCATAGAGCGACTTCACACCCGGTGAAGATAAAACCTTACTCTCCAACAATCAAGATTTCGCTGTACACTAACACATGTATCTTCCCCTACTTGTAGTAGCGTTGTTTCGTATCTACCTAAATCTTCATTCTTCTTAAGTGTGGAGCTGTTATTAGCATAGAGCGATCTCACACCCGGTGAAGATAAAACCATACTCTCCACCAAGGAATAGTTCGCTGTACACTAACACATTTATCTTCCCCTACTTGAAGTAGCGTTGTTTCGTATCTACCTAAATCTTCATTCTTCTATAGTGTGGAGCTGTTATTAGCATAGAGCGACCTCACAGCCGGTGAAGATAAAACCATACTCTCCACCAAGGAAGAGTCCGCTGTACACTAATACATTTATCTTCCCCTACTTGAAGTAGCGTTGTTTCGTATCTGCCTAAATCTTCATTCTTCTATAGTGTGGCTGTGTTTAGCATAGAGCGACCTCACACCCGGTGAAGATAAAACAATACTCTCCACCAAGGAGGAGGGGTAAATGATTAGGCCACAACCTTGGGTGTCTATAAAACCCTCCATTCTCAGGAAATGCTGACAAAACTGATGAATCTACCTCAAGTCGTCATACTCTAGCAGCATAAATTGTGTTACCTCGTGAGGTAAGTTTATTTACAGCTTCCTCTGAAATCGTGCGAGATTAATATTCTTAAGTTTTAAAAGTGTTATCAAGGTATTGGTTTTTATTGACAAATGTAGGTCTAGTTTGTAACACCTAGTGGCGGCTTTACAATACACACATTTCGCTGTACACTAACACATTTATATTCCCCTACTTAAAGTAGCGTTGTTTCGTATCTACTTAAATCTTCTTTCTTCTATAGTGTGGAGCTGTTATTAGCATAGAGCGACCTCACACCCGGTGAAGATAAAACCATACTCTCCACCAAGGAAGAGTCCGCTGTACACTAAAACATTTATCTTCCCCTACTTGCAGTAGCGTTGTTTCGTATCTACCTAAACCTTTATTCTGCTATAGTGTGGTTGTTATTAGCATAGAGCGACCTCACACCCGGTGAAGATAAAACCATACTCTCCACCAAGGAAGAGTCCGCTGTACACTAACACATTTATCTTCCCCTACTTGCAGTAGCGTTGTTTCGTATCTACCTAAACCTTTATTCTGCTATAGTGTGGTTGTTATTAGCATAGAGCGACCTCACACCCGGTGAAGATAAAACCATACTCTCCACCAAGGAAGAGTCCGTTGTACACTAACACATTTATCTTCCCCTACTTGTAGTAGCGTTGTTTCGTATCTACCTAAATCTTCAATCTTCTATAGTGTGCAGCTGTTATTAGCATACAGCGACCTCACACCCGGTGAAGATAAAAAAATTCTCTCCACCAAGGAATAGTTCGCTGTACACTAACACATTATCTTCCCCCTATTCGCAGTAGCGTTGTTTCGTATCTACCTAAATCTTTATTCTGCTATAGTGTGGTTGTTATTAGCATAGAGCGACCTCACATCCGGTGAAGATAAAACCATACTCTCCACCAAGGATGAGTCCGCTGTACACTATCACATTTATCTTCCCCTACTTGTAGTAGCGTTGTTTCGTATCTACCTAAATCTTCATTCTTCTATTGTTTGGCTGTTATTAGCATAGAGCGAACTCACACCCGGTGAAGATAAAACCATACTCTTCACCAAGGAATAGTTCGCTGTACACTAACACATTTTTCTTCCCCTACTTGAAGTAGCGTTGTTTCGTATCTACTTAAATCTTCATTCTTCTATAGTTTGGCTGTTATTAGCATAGAGCGACCTCACACCCGGTGAAGATAAAACTATACTCTTCACCAAGGAATAGTTTGCTGTACACTAATACATTTATCTTCCCCTACTTGAAGTAGCGTTGTTTCGTATCTACCTAAATCTTCATTCTTCTATAGCGTGGCTGTTTTTAGCATAGAGCGACCTCACACCCGGTGAAGATAAAACCATACTCTCCACCAAGGAGGAGGGGTAAATGATTAGGCCACAACCTCGGCTGTCTATAAAACCCTCCATTCTCAAGAAATGCTGACAAAACTGATTAATCTACCTCAAGTAGTCATACTCTAACAGCATAAATTTAGTTACCTTGTGAGGTAAGTTTATTTACAGCTTCCTCTGAAATCGTGCGAGATTAAAATTCTTAAGTTTTAAAATTGTTACCAAGGTATTGGTTTTTATTGACAAATGTAGGTCTAGTTTGTAACACCTAGTGGCGGCTTTACAATACACACATTTCGCTGTACACTAACACATTTATATTCCCCTACTTAAAGTAGCGTTGTTTCGTATCTACCGAAATCTTCAATCTTCTATAGTGTGGAGCTGTTATTAGCATACAGCGACCTCACACCCGGTGAAGATAAAAACCATACTCTCCACCAAGGAAGAGTCTGCTGTACACCAACACATTTATCTTCCCCTACTTGCAGTAGCGTTGTTTCGTATCTACCTAAACCTTTATTCTGCTATAGTGTGGTTGTTATTAGCATAGAGCGACCTCACACCCGGTGAAGATAAAACCATACTCTCCACCAAGGAAGAGTCCGCTGTACACTAATACATTTATCTTCCCCTACTTGAAGTAGCGTTGTTTCGTATCTACCTAAATCTTCATTCCTCTATAGTGTGGCTGTTTTTAGCATAGAGCGACCTCACACCCGGTGAAGATAAAACAATACTCTCCACCAAGGAGGAGGGGTAAATGATTAGGCCACAACCTTGGCTGTCTATAAAACCCTCCATTCTCAGGAAATGCTGACAAAACTGATGAATCTACCTCAAGTCGTCATACTCTAGCAGCATAAATTGAGTTACCTCGTGAGGTAAGTTTTTTTACAGCTTCCTCTGAAATCGTGCGAGATTAATTTTCTTAAGTTTTAAAAGTGTTATCAAGGTATTGGTTTTTATTGACAAATGTAGGTCTAGTTTGTAACACCTAGTGGCGGCTTTACAATACACACATTTCGCTGTACACTAACACATTTATATTCCCCTACTTAAAGTAGCGTTGTTTCGTATCTACCTAAATCTTCTTTCTTCTATAGTGTGGAGCTGTTATTAGCATAGAGCGACCTCACACCCGGTGAAGATAAAACCATACTCTCCACCAAGGAAGAGTCCGCTGTACACTAAAACATTTATCTTCCCCTACTTGCAGTAGCGTTGTTTCGTATCTACCTAAACCTTTATTCTGCTATAGTGTGGTTGTTATTAGCATAGAGCGACCTCACACCCGGTGAAGATAAAACCATACTCTCCACCAAGGAAGAGTCCGCTGTACACTAACACATTTATCTTCCCCTACTTGCAGTAGCGTTGTTTCGTATCTACCTAAACCTTTATTCTGCTATAGTGTGGTTGTTATTAGCATAGAGCGACCTCACACCCGGTGAAGATAAAACCATACTCTCCACCAAGGAAGAGTCCGCTGTACACTAAAACATTTATCTTCCCCTACTTGCAGTAGCGTTGTTTCGTATCTACCTAAACCTTACTTCTGCTATAGTGTGGTTGTTATTAGCATAGAGCGACCTCACATCCGGTGAAGATAAAACCATACTCTCCACCAAGGATGAGTCCACTGTACACTATCACATTTATCTTCCCCTACTTGTAGTAGCGTTGTTTCGTATCTACCTAAATCTTCATTCTTCTATTGGTTGGCTGTTATTAGCATAGAGCGAACTCACACCCGGTGAAGATAAAACCATACTCTTCACCATGGAATAGTTCGCTGTACACTAACACATTTTTCTTCCCCAACTTGAAGTAGCGTTGTTTCGTATCTACTTAAGTCTTCATTCTTCTATAGTTTGGCTGTTATTAGCATAGAGCGACCTCACACCCGGTGAAGATTAAACTATACTCTTCACCAAGGAATAGTTTGCTGTACACTAATACATTTATCTTCCCCTACTTGAAGTAGCGTTGTTTCGTATCTACCTAAATCTTCATTCTTCTATAGTGTGGCTGTTTTTAGCATAGAGCGACCTCACACCCGGTGAAGATAAAACCATACTCTCCACCAAGGAGGAGGGGTAAATGATTAGGCCACAACCTCGGCTGTCTATAAAACCCTCCATTCTCAAGAAATGCTGACAAAACTGATTAATCTACCTCAAGTAGTCATACTCTAACAGCATAAATTTAGTTACCTTGTGAGGTAAGTTTATTTACAGCTTCCTCTGAAATCGTGCGAGAATTAAATTCTTAAGTTTTAAAATTGTTACCAAGGTATTGGTTTTTATTGACAAATGTAGGTCTAGTTTGTAACACCTAGTGGGGGCTTTACAATACACACATTTCGCTGTACACTAACACATTTATATTCCCCTACTTAAAGTAGCGTTGTTTCGTATCTACCTAAATCTTCTTTCTTCTATAGTGTGGAGCTGTTATTAGCATAGAGCGACTTCACACCCGGTGAAGATAAAACCTTACTCTCCAACAATCAAGATTTCGCTGTACCCTAACACATGTATCTTCCCCTACTTGTAGTAGCGTTGTTAAGTATCTACCTAAATATTCATTCTTCTTAAGTGTGGAGCTGTTATTAGCATAGAGCGATTTCACACCCGGTGAAGATAAAACCATACTCTCCACCAAGGAATAGTCCGCTGTACACTAACACATTTATCTTCCCCTAATTGAAGTAGCGTTGTTTCGTATCTACCTAAATCTTCATTCTTCTATAGTGTGGAGTTGTTATTAGCATAGAGCGACCTCACACCCGGTGAAGATAAAACCATACTCTCCACCAAGGAAGAGTCCGCTGTACACTAATACTTTTATCTTCCCCTACTTGAAGTAGCGTTGTTTCGTATCTACCTAAATCTTCATTCTTCTATAGTGTGGCGTTTTTTAGCATAGAGCGACCTCACACCCGGTGAAGATAAAACAATACTCTCCACCAAGGAAGAGTCCGCTGTACAATAACACATTTATCTTCCCCTACTTAAAGTAGCGTTGTTTCGTATCTACCTAAATCTTCATTCTTCTATAGTGTGGAGCTGTTAATAGCATAGAGCGACCTCACACCCGGTGAAGATAAAAAAATACCCTCCACCAAGGAATAGTTCGCTGTACACTAACACATTTATCTTCCCCTACTTGAAGTAGCGTTGTTTCGTATCTACCTAGATATCTTCAATCGTCTATAATGTGGGGCTGATATTAGAATAGAGCGACCTCACACCCGGTGAAGATAAAACCATACTCTCCACCAAGGAAGAGTCCGCTGTACACCAACACATTTATCTTCCCCTACTTGAAGTAGCGTTGTTACGTATCTACCTAGATATCTTCAATCTTCTATAGTGTGGAGCTGTTACTAGCATACAGTGACCTCACACCCGGTGAAGATAAAATCATACTCTCCACCAAGGAAGAGTCCGCTGTACACTAACACATTTATCTTCCCCTACTTGAAGTAGCGTTGTTTCGTATCTACCTAAATCTTCAATCTTCTATAGTTTGGAGCTGTTTTTAGCATAGAGCGATCTCACACCCGGTGAAGATAAAACCATACTCTCCACCAAGGAGGAGGGGTAAATGATTAGGCCACAACCTCGGCTGTCTATAAAACCCTCCATTCTCAAGAAATCCTGACAAAACTGATTAATCTACCTCAAGTAGTCATACTCTAACAGCATAAATTTAGTTACCTTGTGAGGTAAGTTTATTTACAGCTTCCTCTGAAATCGTGCGAGATTAAAATTCTTAAGTTTTAAAATTGTTACCAAGGTATTGGTTTTTATTGACAAATGTAGGTCTAGTTTGTAACACCTAGTGGCGGCTTTACAATACACACATTTCGCTGTACACTAACACATTTATATTCCCCTACTTAAAGTAGCGTTGTTTCGTATCTACCTAGATATCTTCAATCTTCTATAATGTGGGGCTGTTATTAGCATAGAGCGACTTCACACCCGGTGAAGATAAAACCTTACTCTCCAACAATCAAGATTTCGCTGTACCCTAACACATGTATCTTCCCCTACTTGTAGTAGCGTTGTTAAGTATCTACCTAAATCTTCATTCTTCTTAAGTGTGGAGCTGTTATTAGCATAGAGCGATTTCACACCCGGTGAAGATAAAACCATACTCTCCACCAAGGAATATTCCGCTGTACACTAACACATTTATCTTCCCCTAATTGAAGTAGCGTTGTTTCGTATCTACCTAAATCTTCATTCTTCTATAGTGTGGAGTTGTTATTAGCATAGAGCGACCTCACACCCGGTGAAGATAAAACCATACTCTCCACCAAGGAAGAGTCCGCTGTACACTAATACTTTTATCTTCCCCTACTTGAAGTAGCGTTGTTTCGTATCTACCTAAATCTTCATTCTTCTATAGTGTGGCTGTTTTTAGCATAGAGCGACCTCACACCCGGTGAAGATAAAACAATACTCTCCACCAAGGAGGAGGGGTAAATGATTAGGCCACAACCTTGGCTGTCTATAAAACCCTCCATTCTCAGGAAATGCTGACAAAACTGATGAATCTACCTCAAGTCGTCATACTCTAGCAGTATAAATTGAGTTACCTCGTGAGGTAAGTTTTTTTACAGCTTCCTCTGAAATCGTGCGAGATTAATTTTCTTAAGTTTTAAAAGTGTTATCAAGGTATTGGTTTTTATTGACAAATGTAGGTCTAGTTTGTAACACCTAGTGGCGGCTTTACAATACACACATTTCGCTGTACACTAACACATTTATATTCCCCTACTTAAAGTAGCGTTGTTTCGTATCTACCTAAATCTTCTTTCTTCTATAGTGTGGAGCTGTTATTAGCATAGAGCGACCTCACACCCGGTGAAGATAAAACCATACTCTCCACCAAGGAAGAGTCCGCTGTACACTAAAACATTTATCTTCCCCTACTTGCAGTAGCGTTGTTTCGTATCTACCTAAACCTTTATTCTGCTATAGTGTGGTTGTTATTAGCATAGAGCGACCTCACACCCGGTGAAGATAAAACCATACTCTCCACCAAGGAAGAGTCCGCTGTACACTAACACGTTTATCTTCCCCTACTTGCAGTAACGTTGTTTCGTATCTACCTAAACCTTTATTCTGCTATAGTGTGGTTGTTATTAGCATAGAGCGACCTCACACCCGGTGAAGATAAAACCATACTCTCCACCAAGGAAGAGTCCGCTGTACACTAACACATTTATCTTCCCCTACTTGTAGTAGCGTTGTTTCGTATCTACCTAAATCTTCAATCTTCTATAGTGTGGAGCTGTTATTAGCATACAGCGACCTCACACCCGGTGAAGATAAAAAAATACTCTCCACCAAGGAATAGTTCGCTGTACACTAACACATTATCTTCCCCCTATTCGCAGTAGCGTTGTTTCGTATCTACCTAAATCTTTATTCTGCTATAGTGTGGTTGTTATTAGCATAGAGCGACCTCACATCCGGTGAAGATAAAACCATACTCTCCACCAAGGATGAGTCCGCTGTACACTATCACATTTATCTTCCCCTACTTGTAGTAGCGTTGTTTCGTATCTACCTAAATCTTCATTCTTCTATTGTTTGGCTGTTATTAGCATAGAGCGAACTCACACCCGGTGAAGATAAAACCATACTCTTCACCAAGGAATAGTTCGCTGTACACTAACACATTTTTCTTCCCCTACTTGAAGTAGCGTTGTTTCGTATCTACTTAAATCTTCATTCTTCTATAGTTTGGCTGTTATTAGCATAGAGCGACCTCACACCCGGTGAAGATAAAACTATACTCTTCACCAAGGAATAGTTTGCTGTACACTAGTACATTTATCTTCCCCTACTTGCAGTAGCGTTGTTTCGTATCTACCTAAACCTTCATTCTTCTTAAGTGTGGAGCTGTTATTAGCATAGAGCGACCTCACACCCGGTGAAGATAAAACTATACTCTTCACCAAGGAATAGTTTGCTGTACACTAATACATTTATCTTCCCCTACTTGAAGTAGCGTTGTTTCATATCTACCTAAATCTTCATTCTTCTATAGTGTGGCTGTTTTTAGCATAGAGCGACCTCACACCCGGTGAAGATAAAACTATACTCTTCACCCAGG
Organism: Prosapia bicincta; assembly: GCA_036971475.1. Lineage (NCBI taxonomy): Eukaryota > Metazoa > Arthropoda > Insecta > Hemiptera > Cercopidae > Prosapia > Prosapia bicincta. The sequence goes on from JBAIZL010000002.1 coordinate 29,349,054, forward strand.
AATAGTTTGCTGTACACTAATACATTTATCTTCCCCTACTTGCAGTAGCGTTGTTTCGTATCTACCTAAACCTTCATTCTTCTATACTGTGGCTGTTTTTAGCATAGAGCGACCTCACACCCGGTGAAGATAAAACTATACTCTTCACCAAGGAATAGTTTGCTGTACACTAATACATTTATCTTCCCCTACTTGCAGTAGCGTTGTTTCGTATCTACCTAAATCTTCATTCTTCTATAGTGTGGCTGTTTTTAGCATAGAGCGACCTCACACCCGGTGAAGATAAAACTATACTCTTCACCAAGGAATAGTTTGCTGTACACTAATACATTTATCTTCCCCTACTTGAAGTAGCGTTGTTTCGTATCTACTTAAATCTTCATTCTTCTATAGTGTGGCTGTTTTTAGCATAGAGCGACCTCACACCCGGTGAAGATAAAACTATACTCTTCACCAAGGAATAGTTTGCTGTACACTAATACATTTATCTTCCCCTACTTGCAGTAGCGTTGTTTCGTATCTACCTAAATCTTCATTCTTCTATAGTGTGGCTGTTTTTAGCATAGAGCGACCTCACACCCGGTGAAGATAAAACTATACTCTTCACCAAGGAATAGTTTGCTGTACACTAATACATTTATCTTCCCCTACTTGAAGTAGCGTTGTTTCGTATCTACTTAAATCTTCATTCTTCTATAGTTTGGCTGTTATTAGCATAGAGCGACCTCACACCCGGTGAAGATAAAACTATACTCTTCACCAAGGAATAGTTTGCTGTACACTAATACATTTATCTACCCCTACTTGCAGTAGCGTTGTTTCGTATCTACCTAAACCTTCATTCTTCTTAAGTGTGGAGCTGTTATTAGCATAGAGCGATTTCAAACCCGCTGAAGATATAACCATACTCTTCACCAAGGAATAGTTCGCTGTACACTAACACATTTTTCTTCCCCTACTTGAAGTAGCGTTGTTTCGTATCTACTTAAATCTTCATTCTTCTATAGTTTGGCTGTTATTAGCATAGAGCGACCTCACACCCGGTGAAGATAAAACTATACTCTTCACCAAGGAATAGTTTGCTGTACACTAATACATTTATCTTCCCCTACTTGAAGTAGCGTTGTTTCGTATCTACCTAAATCTTCATTCTTCTATAGTGTGGCTGTTTTTAGCATAGAGCGACCTCACACCCGGTGAAGATAAAACCATACCCTCCACCAAGGAGGAGGGGTAAATGATTAGGCCACAACCTCGGCTGTCTATAAAACCCTCCATTCTCAACTAATGCTGACAAAACTGATTAATCTACCTCAAGTAGTCATACTCTAACAGCATAAATTTAGTTACCTTGTGAGGTAAGTTTATTTACAGCTTCCTCTGAAATCGTGCGAGATTAAAATTCTTAAGTTTTAAAATTGTTACCAAGGTATTGGTTTTTATTGACAAATGTAGTTCTAGTTTGTAACACCTACTGGCGGCTTTACAATACACACATTTCGCTGTACACTAACACATTTATATTCCCCTACTTAAAGTAGCGTTGTTTCGTATCTACCTAGATGTCTTCAATCTTCTATAATGTGGGGCTGTTATTAGCATAGAGCGACTTCACACCCGGTGAACATAAAACCTTACTCTCCAACAATCAAGATTTCGCTGTACACTAACACATGTATCTTCCCCTACTTGTAGTAGCGTTGTTAAGTATCTACCTAAATCTTCATTCTTCTTAAGTGTGGAGCTGTTATTAGCATAGAGCGATTTCACACCCGGTGAAGATAAAACCATACTCTCCACCAAGGAATAGTCCGCTGTACACTAACACATTTATCTTCCCCTAATTGAAGTAGCGTTGTTTCGTATCTACCTAAATCTTCATTCTTCTATAGTGTGGAGTTGTTTTTAGCATAGAGCGACCTCACACCCGGTGAAGATAAAACCATACTCTCCACCAAGGAAGAGTCCGCTGTACACTAATACTTTTATCTTCCCCTACTTGAAGTAGCGTTGTTTCGTATCTACCTTTAATCTTCATTCTTCTATAGTGTGGCTGTTTTTAGCATAGAGCGACCTCACACCCGGTGAAGATAAAACAATACTCTCCACCAAGGAAGAGTCCGCTGTACAATAACACATTTATCTTCCCCTACTTAAAGTAGCGTTGTTTCGTATCTACCTAAATCTTCATTCTTCTATAGTGTGGAGCTGTTAATAGCATAGAGCGACCTCACACCCGGTGAAGATAAAAAAATACCCTCCACCAAGGAATAGTTCGCTGTACACTAACACATTTATCTTCCCCTACTTGAAGTAGCGTTGTTTCGTATCTACCTAGATATCTTCAATCGTCTATAATGTGGGGCTGATATTAGAATTGAGCGACCTCACACCCGGTGAAGATAAAACCATAATCTCCACCAAGGAAGAGTCCGCTGTACACCAACACATTTATCTTCCCCTACTTGAAGTAGCGTTGTTTCGTATCTACCTAAATCTTCAATCTTTTATAGTTTGGAGCTGTTTTTAGCATAGAGCGACCTCACACCCGGTGAAGATAAAACCATACTCTCCACCAAGGAGGAGGGGTAAATGATTAGGCCACAACCTCGGCTGTCTATAAAACCCTCCATTCTCAAGAAATCCTGACAAAACTGATGAATCTACCTCAAGTCGTCATACTCTAACAGCATAAATTTAGTTACCTCGTGAGGTAAGTTTATTTACAGCTTCCTCTGAAATCGTGCGAGATTAAAATTCTTAAGTTTTAAAAGTGTTATCAAGGTAATGGTTTTTATTGACAAATGTAGGTCTAGTTTGTAACACCTAGTGGCGGCTTTACAATACACACATTTCGCTGTACACTAACACATTTATATTCCCCTACTTAAAGTAGCGTTGTTTCGTATCTACCTAGATATCTTCATTCTTCTATAGTGTGGTTGTTATCAGCATATAGCGACCTCACACCCGGTGAAGATAAAACCATACTCTCCACCAAGGAAGAGTCCGCTGTACACTAACACATTTATCTTCCCCTACTTGAAGTAGCGTTGTTTCGTATCTACCTAGATATCTTCAATCGCTTATAATGTGGGGCTGTTATTAGCATAGACCGACTTCACACCCGGTGTAGATAAAACCATACTACACCAAGTAAGAGTCCGCTGTACACTAATACATTCTTCATTCTTCTATAGTGTGGCTGTTTTTAGCATAAAACGACCTCACACCCGGTGAAGATAAAACCATTTTCTCCACCAAGGAAGAGGGGTAAATGATTAGGCCACAACCTCGTCTGTCTATAAAACCCTCCATTCTCAAGAAATGCTGACAAAACTGATGAATCTACGTCAAGTCGTCATACTCTAACAGCATACATTTAGTTACCTGGTAAGGTAAGTTTATTTACAGCTTCCTCTGAAATCGTGCGAGATTAAAATTCTTAAGTTTTAAAAGTGTTATCAAGGTATTGGTTTTTATTGACAAATGTAGGTCTAGTTTGTAACACCTAGTGGCGGCTTTACAATACACACATTTCGCTGTACACTAACACATTTATCTTCCCCTACTTGAAGTAGCGTTGTTTCGTATCTTCCTAGATATCTTCAATCTTCTATAGTGTGGAGCTGTTATTAGCATACAGCGACCTCACACCCGGTGAAGATAAAACCATACTCTCCACCAAGGAAGAGTCCGCTGTACATTAACACATTTATCTTCCCCTACTTGAAGTAGCGTTGTTTCGTATCTACCTAAATCTTCAATCTTCTATAGTTTGGAGCTGTTTTTAGCATAGAGCGACCTCACACCAGGTGAAGATAAAACCATACTCTCCACCAAGGAAGAGGGGTAAATGATTAGGCCACAACATCGTTATTCTATAAAGCCCTCCATTCTCAATAAATGCTGACAAAATTGATAAATCTACCTCAAGTCGTCATACTCTAACAGCATAAATTTAGTTACCTCGTGAGGTAAGTTTATTTACACCTTCCTCTGAAATCGTGCGAGATTAAAATTCTTAAGTTTTAAAAGTGTTATCAAGGTATTGGTTTTTATTGACAAATGTAGGTCTAGTTTGTAACACCTAGTGGCGGCCTTACAATACACACATTTCGCTGTACACTAACATATTTATATTCCCCTACTTAAAGTAGCGTTGTTTCGTATCTACCTTGATATCTTCAATCTTCTATAATGTGGGGCTGTTATTAGCATAGAGCGACTTCACACCCGGTGAAGATAAAACCTTACTCTCCAACAATCAAGATTTCGCTGTACACTAACACATGTATCTTCCCCTACTTGTAGTAGCGTTGTTTCGTATCTACCTAAATCTTCATTCTTCTATAGTGTGGAGCTGTTATTAGCATAGAGCGACCTCACACCCGGTGAAGATAAAACCATACTCTCCACCAAGGAAGAGTCCGCTGTACACTAATACATTTATCTTCCCCTACTTGAAGTAGCGTTGTTTCGTATCTACCTAAATCTTCATTCTTCTATAGTGTGGCTGTTTTTAGCATAGAGCGACCTCACACCCGGTGAAGATAAAACAATACTCTCCACCAAGGAGGAGGGGTAAATGATTAGGCCACAACCTTGGCTGTCTATAAAACCCTCCAGTCTCAAGAAATGCTGATAAAACTGATGAATCTACCTCAAGCCGTCATACTCTAGCAGCATAAATTGAGTTACCTCGTGAGGTAAGTTTATTTACAGCTTCCTCTGAAATCGTGCGAGATTAAAATTCTTAAGTTTTAAAAGTGTTATCAAGGTAATGGTTTTTATTGACAAATGTAGGTCTAGTTTGTAACACCTAGTGGCGGCTTTACAATACACACATTTCGCTGTACACTAACACATTTATATTCCCCTACTTAAAGTAGCGTTGTTTCGTATCTACCTAGATATCTTCATTCTTCTATAGTGTGGTTGTTATCAGCATATAGCGACCTCACACCCGGTGAAGATAAAACCATACTCTCCACCAAGGAAGAGTCCGCTGTACACTAACACATTTATCTTCCCCTACTTGAAGTAGCGTTGTTTCGTATCTACCTAGATATCTTCAATCGCTTATAATGTGGGGCTGTTATTAGCATAGACCGACTTCACACCCGGTGTAGATAAAACCATACTACACCAAGTAAGAGTCCGCTGTACACTAATACATTCTTCATTCTTCTATAGTGTGGCTGTTTTTAGCATAAAACGACCTCACACCCGGTGAAGATAAAACCATTTTCTCCACCAAGGAAGAGTGGTAAATGATTAGGCCACAACCTCGTCTGTCTATAAAACCCTCCATTCTCAAGAAATGCTGACAAAACTGATGAATCTACGTCAAGTCGTCATACTCTAACAGCATACATTTAGTTACCTGGTAAGGTAAGTTTATTTACAGCTTCCTCTGAAATCGTGCGAGATTAAAATTCTTAAGTTTTAAAAGTGTTATCAAGGTATTGGTTTTTATTGACAAATGTAGGTCTAGTTTGTAACACCTAGTGGCGGCTTTACAATACACACATTTCGCTGTACACTAACACATTTATCTTCCCCTACTTGAAGTAGCGTTGTTTCGTATCTTCCTAGATATCTTCAATCTTCTATAGTGTGGAGCTGTTATTAGCATACAGCGACCTCACACCCGGTGAAGATAAAACCATACTCTCCACCAAGGAAGAGTCCGCTGTACATTAACACATTTATCTTCCCCTACTTGAAGTAGCGTTGTTTCGTATCTACCTAAATCTTCAATCTTCTATAGTTTGGAGCTGTTTTTAGCATAGAGCGACCTCACACCAGGTGAAGATAAAACCATACTCTCCACCAAGGAAGAGGGGTAAATGATTAGGCCACAACATCGTTATTCTATAAAGCCCTCCATTCTCAATAAATGCTGACAAAATTGATAAATCTACCTCAAGTCGTCATACTCTAACAGCATAAATTTAGTTACCTCGTGAGGTAAGTTTATTTACACCTTCCTCTGAAATCGTGCGAGATTAAAATTCTTAAGTTTTAAAAGTGTTATCAAGGTATTGGTTTTTATTGACAAATGTAGGTCTAGTTTGTAACACCTAGTGGCGGCCTTACAATACACACATTTCGCTGTACACTAACATATTTATCTTCCCCTACTTGTAGTAGCGTTGTTTCGTATCTACCTAAATCTTCCTTCTTCTAAAATAAGTGTTCACAGATAAATGTGTTAGTTTACAGCGGACTCTTCCTTGTTGGAGAGTATGGTTTTATCTTCACCGGGTGTGAGGTCGCTGTATGCTAATAACAGCCCCACACTATAAAAGATTGAAGATATCTAGGTAGATACGAAACAACGCTACTTCAAGTAGGGGAAGATAAATGTGTTAATGTACAGCGGACTCTTCCTTGGTGGAGAGTATGGTTTTATCTTCACCGGGTGTGAGGTCGTCCTATGCTAATAACAGCCACACTATAGAAGAATGAAGAATTCATTAGTGTACAGCAGACTCTTCCTTGGTGTAGTATGGTTTCATCTTCACAGGGTGTGAAGTCGCTCTATGCTAATAGCAACCACACTATAGAAGAACGAAGATTTAGGTAGATACGAAACAACGCTTCTTCGTACATGAGAAGGTAAATGTGTTAGTGTACAGCGGACTCTTCCTTGGTGGAGAGTATGGTTTTATCTTCACCGGGTGTGAGGTCGCTCTATGCTAAAAACAGCCACACTATAGAAGAATGAAGATTTAGGTAGATACGAAACGACGCTACTTCAAGTAGGGGAAGATAAATGTATTAGTGTACAGCTGACTCTTCCTTGGCGGAGAGTATGGTTTTATCTTCACCGGGTGTGAGGTCGCTCTATGCTAATAACAGCCACACTATAGAAGAAGGAAGATTTAGGTAGATACGAAACAACGCTACTACAAGCAGGGGAAGATAAATGTGTTAGTGTACAGCGGACTCTTCCTTCGTGGAGAGTATGGTTTTATCTTCACCGGGTGTGAGGTCGCTCTATGCTAAAAACAGGCACACTATAGAAGAATGAAGATTTAGGTAGATACGAAACAACGCTACTTCAAGTAGGGGAAGATAAATGTGTTAGTTTGGAGCTGTTATTAGCATAGAGCGACCTCACACCCGGTGAAGATAAAACATTACTCTCCACTAAGGAAAAGTCCGCTGTACACTAACACATTTATCTTCCCCTACTTGTAGTAGCGTTGTTTCGTATCTACCTAAATCTTCATTCTTCTATAGTTTGGCTGTTATTAGCATAGAGCGAACTCACAGCCGGTGAAGATAAAACCATACTCTCCACCATGGAAGAGTCCGCTGTACACTAACACATTTACCTTCTCATGTACGAAGAAGCGTTGTTTCGCATCTACCTAAATCTTCTTTCTTCTATAGTGTGGTTGTTATGAGCATAGAGCGATCTCACAGCCGGGGAAGATAAAAAAATACTCTCCGCCAAAGAATAGTTTGCTGTACACTAACACATCTATCTTCCCCTACTTGAAGTAGCGTTGTTTCGTATCTACCTAGATATCTTCAATCGTCTATAATGTGGGGCTGTTATTAGCATAGAGCGACTTCACACCCGGTGAAGATAAAACCATACTACACCAAGGAAGAGTCTGCTGTACACTAATACATTCTTCATTCTTCTATACTGTGGCTGATATTAGCATAGAGCGACCTCACACCCGGTGAAGATAAAACCATACTCTCCACCAAAGAAGAGTCCGCTGTACACTAATACATTTACTTTTCTAAATACGGAGTAGCGTTGTTTCGTATCTACCTAAATCTTCATTCTTCTACAGTGTGGCTGTTATTAGCATAGAGCGACCTCACATCCGGTGAACATAATACCATACTCTTTACCAAGGAAGAGTCCGCTGTACACTAATACATTTACCTTCCCATGTACGGAGTTGCTAGGTATATTCATTAACTTTTTAGTGTGGTGGAATTTTTTTTTAAATAAAATTTTTAATCGGTGAGGGTAAAAGCAATACATCCACCAAGGTATTACACTACACCTACGTACACGCGCACACACACTCGCATTTTTTCATTCTTCATATTAATACTTCACAGTTTACTCATCACTAGTGAACTCAACTTTTTTGCTGCGATGTTTTAGTAACTCCTTTCAAGATAATTATATTATAAGATTATGGTAATCAAATAATCAGTAAATTTTGTTTTATATTACAAGGCTGTGCGTATTATGAAGTTTAAGTAATTCATTAATATCATAGAATTTTCTGACCACGCTAATACGATATTTAATCAATGTTTGTCTTCTCTTGGATTCGTAATTTCATCAACGTAATGCTAATAAATAAATATTTGCCAAACAGAGAAATATGGTGAATTATTTATATTGAGCTTAAAATATTTTGTCGAACAAATTAATAAAAACAATTTTGTTAATGTTATTTGTTTACGTCTCCAACTTAAACTTATGGTTTACATTATTATACTTTAATATATAAATAGCTGCCTATAGTAGCACTTACTTTTTGTTTAAATGATAACTGCCATTTTGGGAAAAGAGTGTTCTGTTTTTCGAATCTGAACTATAGTTAGATTTAAAACAGAATAGGAGTCTACGAAAGTGAAATCGGACAGACGGGGGCGCGGTCGACGTCTCGACGATTGAGAAGTTCACATCTTGCCCGAACGGTTAGCCTTGTTGTCAATTCTACGGTAATAGCCGCTGGCACTGCGGGTTGGCCAGTCACAGCGTTCAAACTGACAACACCGCATCTCTACCGTTGCTATCTGCTTTAAATCAAACTATAGGTCCATGGCTAATAATAGATGAAGCTTATCCTGAAATGGTAGTCTTTTGTAGCTAACAAGAAATGATTTAACATTTTTTGAAGTATATTACTTGTCATAACAATATTTAACTTTTTCTAAAAAACTTTTATATATATATATATATATATATATGTGTGTGTGTGTGTGTGTGTGTGTGTGTGTGTGTGTGTGTGTGTGTGTGTGTGTGTGTGTGTGTGTGTGTGTGTGTGTGTGTGTGTGTGTGTGTGTGTGTGTGTGTGTGTGTTTAAATTGAAAGAAACGTGTTTTTTTCAAAATATAAGAAATTATTTTGCTGTTAGTTTTCTTGTTGGTAAATTATTTAACACTCTCTAGTGGATCATTATGTAAATTGTGTTACACATTTATATTATTTCACACGAAAATTGTCTAACATTTGTATTATTCCCTGTCATTAATTTCTCAATAGGCCTTTAAGTTATTATTTTTTTTACTATTTCATTTTATTTGATAGCTCAATAAGTAAATTGTTGAACATTTTTTATTATTTGACACTGTTTAATAATTTAATATGTAAATTGTAGGATTTTTATTATTTTTACATATTTGAATGGCTCAATATATAAATTGTTAAAAATTTGTATTCCCCCCCCCCCTAATTAATGGCTCAATATATTAATTGTTGGATTTGTATTATTTCGCACTCTTTAATTGCACAATGTGTAAATTATTGATAATTTTTTTCTTTATATTTTTTTAATGTATCATTATATAAATTATTAAGTATTTTTATTATTTCACACTCTTCAAGAGTTCATTATGATAATTGTAGACCATTTCTATTGTTTACACCTTCATTAATGTAGAAATCAATAGATTTGTGTTATTTTGAACTCTTTAATTGCGCAATATGCAAAATGTTGAACGTTTTTTTATATTTTACACTATTTAATAGTTCAGTATGTAAATTGTAAGGTTTTTATTATTTTTCACACTCTCTGTTTGTAAATTAATGAACATTTTGTTTACCTCGCCCTCTTAATGGCTAGTTTTATATGTTTTTAGAATTTTATTTTTCACACTATTTAATTGCTCAATAAGTAAGTTGTTCAATATTTTTATAAAGGTTTATGTTAAGGTTAAATTTGGACATTTAGAACAACTAAAACGTTTTCCTTGGAATAATTTATTCTATCTGTGTGGGTTGGAAACTGTTTTGGACTAAGTGAGGTATTTCTTATTATAGCGTAGGCCTTGTTAAAAGTATAACGCTCTCTCTTTACATCTTTGGCTTCGTATAGATGCAAATCAATTTAAAGATTTACATATTCATAACAATGGTTAGCTACAAGGGTCACTTAAAGCCAAAGTTAGCGTCTACATGTTGTATTAAATGTATCCATGTATAATCTTTAAGAAAACATCTGACTTCTTTGCCCGGCATGAATTGTTCCCAATTATAGCTGTTCACTCGTAAGCTGTCGCGCGATCGATCGATAGAAAACCTGTACTAGCCCTATTCAAAAACATTGGTTTTTGAAGTGCGTGTTGCATCAAAGGCCATCGCTAAGAAATTGCAGGCGTTGAGGTCGTTTAGAAAACTGATATAAGTATATTTGTTCAAAACTTTATGTAAATGATCTGGTTAAATATGAGAAATAAAATAAAATAATATTTATAGTGGCCTTTCTACCTTGTCAAATCTACATTATTGTAATATAAATACTATACCTCACATTATAATGTTTGTGGAACGGTCTTTTGCTTCCCCTACCCTCCCCCTTCGCCTTCGAGGTCATGCGCCAGCTTACGTGTGAATAGCTATCCGTACGTATAAGAATGTGCAACACACAAAGAAGCGTTCATATCAGTAGGTATTTACTTTAAAATATTGTTTTCATATTACTTGTTTTATAACATGCATTTGTGTTAGAAGTAACAGATGATATGGCTCATCTGTTCTTGTAGCAACTGTTCTTTAACCCATTAAAAAAAATCGTGAAATTCATCTGAACGTGACAATCGCCAGTTAAAGTTCCTACTTTCCACATAAAATACGCGTTTGGAATGAACCGGTTTGCGTAGCCAGCGTGGAGTAATATTAATCTTTGTCCTTTAGATATTGGCGTTCTGAGTCATCCTGAGAACGGTCAGTTCGTGATTTCCTACTACGTGAGATGAAAGGTAAGCTATCACTCTCTTATCTTTTAATCTCCCTAAGATAGAATGTTATCTAATATCAGGATATTCAACAATCACTATCTTGTCATTTTCAATTTTTTTTCATAGAAACCCTAACGACTTGAGTACTTTTTTAGACTCCAAGTGCTTCTTTTAAATTTCATCGAGTCCTGTAGATTCAATAAAATTTTCTTCAATGTTGGCAATTCCTCTTCTGTCTTGTAGAATGCATGGACAGTCCTTCTGATTACCGATACATCGAAATCGTCGATGTCTGCGATTGTGTATTTCCTTCTTTTTTCGTTGGTGTTTGAAAAAAAATACTCAGTTTCTGTTGACAGCAGTGCTTCTTTTCTTTACTAATGTTTTTAACTGTGCTTACAGATACAGCACACGGTTGAGACGTTGTTATAACGGCATTGAAAATGATTTATGTTCACAAAAATACAAACTTTGATTCACTAATCATAACATCAATCACTATGCCGTTTTTAATGGAAACAAAGTTTGCCATTTCCCATAAACGCAGGAAGCAAGGTAGCCGTTTCCATAAACCCAGGAAGCAAGGTATGCCGTTATCAATGGAAACAAAGTATGCCATTTCCATAAGCCCAGGAAGCAAGGTATGCAGTTTCCATAAACCCAGGAAGCAAGGTATGCCATTATCAATGGAAACAAAGTTTGCCATTTCCATAAGCCCAGGAAGCAAGGTATGCCGTTTCCATAAACCCAGGAAACAAGGTATGCCGTTTCCATAAACCCAGGAAGAAAGGTATGAAACCACCAAAATCCTGTCTCTTTTATTAATTTTATGAATCCAAAATAGTTTGTTTTTCTTAGCATCTTTTCCTCTCCACCAAAAGTGGAGAAACATTATCTAAGTATATTACAACGTATTTTTTTCATCACTGTAAATGTTTTTTTAGGTAAACTGGTATTAAAGTACAGAGGTAAGCCCCTCGTATGGAGAACCATAGTCATCCTTTTATTATTTTACATAATAAATTTATTGGGTATTTTTTTTGTAGCGTAATTTAAAATCAATTGCAAAGTAGTTCTGTGTCCAGATCTTTAACTTAAGTTAACATCGTTTGTCTGTACATTTACAAAATCCGTTAAGCTGCAGCTCGCTTAAATAACAAAGTTGTAAGAACTCGCAAAAATTCAAGTTGTAAGAAGACTGAAAAACTTTGATCTACAGAAGTCTTTACTCCAAACTGGTATCATCCGGTTTTCTGGGTTAGCTTATTAAAATAAAATAACGTTAAAGAAGATGATTACTTTGTGCTGTCGAGAGGGCGTCAGATGTGTTTGATTTAAAGGAGATTATGGAATAGTAGCGACACGAGGATTTTACGGTTAATAATAAATACCAATTTATAAAAATGTGTTATATATTTAATTTCAGTCTGTTTTAGATTTCACAATTGTTACTGTCTTAATTAACCGATGTCTGTTCAATATTCCTAAAGTCAATATTTATAGAAAAGGTTTTGTCCTTCACTATTGGACAGCAAAATATACAGTCAATATTTATAGAAATTTTCTTTGTTTAGTTGATCACTATTGCACAACAAAATATATAGTCAATATATATAGAAATGTTCTTTGATTTGTGGATCACTATTGCACAGCAAAATATATAGTCAATATTATAGAAAGTTTCTTTGATTTTTGGATCACTATTGCATAGCAAAATATATAGTCAATATTATAGAAATTTTCTTTGATTTTTGGATCACTATTGCACAGCAAAATATATAGTCAATATATATAGAAATTTTCTTTGATTTGTGGATCACTATTGCACAGCAAAATATATAGTCAATATTATAGAAATTTTCTTTGATTTGTGGATTAATATTGAACAGCAAAATATATACTCAATATTATAGAAATTTTCTTTGATTTATGGATCACTATTGCACAGCAAAATATATAGTCAATATTATAGAAATTTTCTTTGATTTGTGGATCACTATTGCACAGCAAAATATATAGTCAATATTATAGAAATTTTCTTTGATTTTTGGATCACTATTGCACAGCAAAATATATAGTCAATATTATAGAAATTTTCTTTGATTTGTGGATCACTATTGCACGGCAAAATATATAGTCAATATTATAGAAATTTTCTTTGATTTTTGGATCACTATTGCACAGCAAAATATATAGTCAATATATATAGAAATGTTCTTTGATTTGTGGATCACTATTGCACAGCAAAATATATAGTCAATATTATAGAAATTTTCTTTGATTTGTGGATCACTATTGCACAGCAAAATATATAATCAATATTATAGAAATTTTCTTTGATTTGTGGATTACTATTGAACAGCAAAATATATAGTCAATATATTCTGGCCTCGCCTTTTTCCTCTTTACCTATTTCACAGCACAATGTTTAGGTAAAATTTACTAGAATTGTCTATGCCTTGTGTCACCTGAGCAGAGTCCCGTACTTAAAGTAGACCAACTCTTTATCGGGGTAACATGAATTAAATTTTGTTTAAAACTATTATATTTATTGTAAAGATTATAAAGTTATTTTACGTTAAACATAAACACCTGGGTATTTACAGCAATTTGACTCCATTTTACCTCTAATCAGATTCACTACTCAAGATACTGGCCTGTTACAGGACAAAAACCGTAATAAACCAATATTCACGCCCCTTCATCAAAACCCCAAAATTTATCTTATTTCATGGGAGGAGTTGAAATCCGGGCAAAGACTTTAGCTACAGAAGCATTTCCAACCCCACGTTTATTTGACTTTTTTCTTATTTTCGATGCATATTCACCTCCCGAAGAGTTCTCATTTTTCGCGAATCGCCCTGAACATGTTACAATAAATTCTCAAAAGTACTGTTATTTTAGAAGAGATAAGTAATAATTTGAAAAATATACATCTGAAAGCAAATGCATTTTTGTGATCAACGAACAAAACCACTCACAATTATTTCTCGAATTCACGGTTTCAGATATAAAGTATAATATATTGCAAAATAATATAACAAAAACATTATTTCATGTAGTAATAATAATTTCTCATCTGCACTAACTTTGGATCCCGGTTATCTTTCATAAATCCTATTTTCACTACTGCTATCGGTCATAAGAGAATGACTAAATAATTATTGTGAAAACAACGCGATTGGGCAGTTTATGTTGAAAATTCAAAAACAAAAAAAAAACCAGCAACGACGTTTAGACCATAATTATTTAGAAAATATTTTGAGCGAAAAATACAGCAATTATCAAACTAATACAGTTTCCAATAAAGTTACAATTTCCATATATTCAGAACTGGAACGCCTAGTATAGGTCATTATCTGGGTAACTAAATAATTTTATATTCCCGTCAAACTTACTGTAATTTACATTCTCTTTTGACAATTTGCAAGAATAAACATATTGCAACACACACGCACATTATATATATATATATATATATATATATATATATATATATATATATATATATATAAAACAACATAGGTTATTCAAATACAAGAATATTTATATTCAAAGCTTTTCGTTGGTAAAGAGTACCAACATCATCAGGAATGAAAATTACAATAATGACAATAATATTGTACTGTAATATTGTAATATGTTGTACAATAATATAGTACAACGGACGGAACTTCAGGGCCACGAGCTACAAACAGGTGAACCTAAAAATAATAATAATAAAACTTTTCTCAATAATCTTTGAACATTTAACTTTTTCTGTTGATTTGCCAATCACATTAATTTTATTTATTAATCCATAAAAGAAATATTCATAAATCAGAACTATAAAATAATATTAAACCCTAATTTCTCCAATTGCAACCCGAAGCTTACACAGCGACCCTGAGATAAAAAAAAAAAATATATATAAATTAAGTTGAGTTTAAAAAGAAAAAGGTTAAGATTCTCTTGTAGATTAATATAACTGAGCAAGACAAATTTAATTTTAAATAAGAAATTCTTATTTAAATAAAATTGTAATTTTGATAAAACTTAATTAAATTATCTTGACCTGTAAATTGAGTGTTATTTCAGTGTAACCTTGAGATCAATAATTTCACTCTTATCAGAGATAAGTGGAGCCCAAAACCGAGTCTATTAATTAAAATAATCATTGAATAAAAATAATCTTGTTACATTAAAGTTACCTAAAAAAGGTTAGATCAGGCTCCGCAACGCGCACCAAAAAAAAGATTAGAGTTTTGGCGCCGCAATGCGTGGCTAAAAGCGTTAGAAAAAAAAAAAAAAAAAAAAAAAAAAAAAATATATATATATATATATATATATATATATATATAAATATCGCAATATGTATTCTTGTGTATTAATAAAGAACTAAGTCAAAATACAAATACAAGAATTATAATTTAATTTACAATTCAAAGCTTTTCGTTGGCTAACAGTACCAACATCATCAGGAATATTTGGTTTAATATATATATATATATATATATATATATATATATATATATATATAGAAAGAGAGAGAGAGAGAGAGAGAGAGAGAGAGAGAGAGAGAGAGAGAGAGAGAGAGGTATATATTTACAGCCTATATAAGATAAATAAATGTTAGTATTGAGAATGGCTATAAAGTAACTATATATATCTAAAACTTTATTGGAAATATTAATTTAATTGAAATTATTACATTAAAATAGCTAGTTATTCTGACGTTGTACTGTGATATGGGTCAGACTTTAGGTAAAGAAAAAATAACCACCTTTTTAAAACCTGTTCACATTCCAGGTTGCTTTATAAAACGGATCACTATGTATCTTTGTATTATAATATATGGTGACCCTAAGAATAAATGTGAGATTTAGTGATACAGACATTGAAAAAAATTCATTAAAAAAATAATTAAATAAAAGGAAAGTAGTACTGAATGTCGTGTTTGTAAAGGATTCTATACGAAATAGTTCCATGCAACTAGTGAAGAGCTGGGTGAAAACGTGCTAGAGACAAAAGAAGCAAACTAACCGTCAGAAGTGGGGACTCACATCTGGTCCTTCCTAACTCAATAACTCTTGAGTCGAACTGAGAAAGTGAAATTATCTGGGAATAAACTTTAAAAGTTTACAAGTTATAGAAAGGTCCGTGTCTGTCCTTAACGGGTCTTGGTATGTAGGTGTAAAAATAATGACAATTTTATAGCGTACTCGTCCTTGAAATAATAAAATATAGCTGCATGTTACAATAGAGCTACACAATAGAGTTTATGGTAGATTTGGATATACAAAATATATATATATAGTTTCATAACCAAGGTTAAATGGTTGATGTTGATGCTTGTGACGTTTGCATTGAGCCCATCACTTGATCACGCTTCATACGTCTGTTGCAATGCCATCATAAGGTGAAGAAAATATCACATCACCTGGTTAGTTTACGTCAGCAATTTTTATTTTATAAACAAATCTCTGATAAACGGATACATTGTAGCTATGTTGTAATACAGTTATATTATAGTGTTCACTTTTGAGTGTAAACAGTTTCAAAAGTGAGTTAGTTTCGTTATTTTTTCGAAACGTTTAATTTTTGAAGCTCCATTAACACGTTTTAAAAATATTCTCTGTGCTTCTAAGATATATCGTTCCTTCAACGAATAAGTTTATATTGCATTATAATTTTCGTGTTTTGAGAGTCGGTGAAAGGGGCGGCCAGATGTGAAGGACTCCACCCCTAACCAATCCCGGGTCGCAGTGGACAGTTGGTAAAATACAGCCAAGACCGTGGAGTTTCCCCAGCGCGGAGACCTTAAACTATCAAAAGGTCTGCTCAATGATGCAGAAGTAAATAAGGTTAACATCTTCTCTTTTAAAATCCCGGGCTAAAAAGTGATACCCAACGGCATATGGTTTACTGTATTTTATTGTTTACTTTAGCATTTTGTGGATAAGAAAGATACAAACAACATATGGTTTACTCGGTTTTACTTCTTACTTTAGTGTAGTAAATAATATTTATTGTAGTTAATTCTAAAATAATGTGGGTAACAAAAAAACTTTTAATAGATATCGATTGGATACAAACGTTTTAAATAGATTCAATTAAAATCATTTTTTTTTAAATTTTCAAGAGGGGTCTAAAAATGTTTTCTTTTCAAAAATTGGGTTAAAAATACATAACTTGTTACTATCGTTATATTGAAATATTTGTGTTGAGATTTATCAAACTTTAAATAAATTAATATATTTATTACTTGATCAAAAGGGTTTATTAAATAAATAGTCTACGATTTTAAATAAATAATAATCTACGTGTAAAATGGCTGTTCTACAACATAACCTATAACACAAAATCAGCTGTTAAAAGAATTCATATTATAACATTTAATTCGCTTGAGTCAACTAACGAAAATATATGCTGTAAGGTATGCGTTGCAGAAATAGCGTGACGCTCAAGCAATCATTTATTCTGATGTTTTGTTCAACGCGCGTATATAAGTTATCACTTCAAAAAAAAAAAAAAAAACCAAGTCAGAAGGCTGCTTTTTATATTACTGGATTTATTTTGTAATGTTAAACCAAACCGTTCTGGTAATATATAGTCCTAAGTGGCTCTAAATAGTCACTCAAGAGTAACTGCGAGCGTCTCTAAAGTACGAGAGTAGGTAAGCTTAATTACAATTCATTGTTACTATAGAATTCGTGGCGTATCTTGTCTGGAATGAAGTGTATGCAAAATTTTCGTCATTCCAGTGATGATCATCTACTATGCTCAGCTGGACACACGCCATTGCCTCGGTTCCTTGCTTTTGTGAATTGCAATTTGGCTGTCAAAACTGAAAGATTATGCTAGGTAGCCCGCTCGGCGCTGGGGAGACGGAACCGCCAAGTCGTGTCTTTTGAACTACAAACATTTTATTGTTCATTTATTCAAGATTATCAGTGTTTTAATTCAAACTTCATGTTTTTACTAACAAGCAAATCTTGAGTTTTTCACTCGAAATTCATTGTTTGGTTTATACAACATAATTAATTGTAATATCATAACTTTAATAATTAAATTTTATAATTGACATAAATAGTTTGCACTGATTACAAACAACGTATAAGATCCGGTTTTGATCAGTCCTGGGACGTACACTTTCAAACATTTTATTAAAACAATTAGACAGAAGAAGATAACAAACTGTAATCTGAAAGCGATAGTAGTGATCAAAACGTTTGTAACATGCCGGGTAGCAAATATCTCCTATTCGTCAAAAATATACTTTTAATTACGCCGTTAAGAAACATACAATATTATCTCAATGATTCCGTCAAAGGTCAGTGAAAACCTATTGCACATAGTTACGTCATTGGAAGCACACCTGAGAAACATTAATGCCAAATTGCAACGTTTGCGCCTAGCAAAGAAATGAACAGAACAGATGTACTGAACAAGTGGACGAAGCAATACAAACTGAATAGCATAGGCGTTATTTTAATGAAATTTTTATTCTTCTTCAAGACAATATAGTACTAAGTAACAACATGTCTATGTCGAGAACTGAATATCGAAGAATACAAAGATAATAAAGATTTGTCGTACTGTAATTGCAATTGTGTGAAACTACATGTGTATATGCACGTGTGTAAATATAAATTTATGTCAATGGCTGTATTTAAAGTAACACTACAAATAAATTTAAACCTCACGTTTTAAATTTCAAAAAAATAATAATAAAATATCAAAATAAAAATTACTTTATTTGTAAAACATTAATTAAATTTGTAGTTGCTAAATAACCAAATCATATTATTATTAAAATAACATAAAAACTGTAATGAAAAATAATATAATAACGAAAGGAGTCAAGAGTCAAACATCAATAAATATAGAAAAAACAGTAGACGACTAGTTCGTATATTAAATTTGAAGTTACAGTGTTCGCCGACAATACTTTTAAAATATAATTAACAAGAATTAAACCAATATAATTAAATTACCTTCTGGAAAATAACAGAATGTTAAAACACCAGTTAAATCTCTTTAAATCTTGTAAAATAAATGTTGATCAAATAAAATTGCCAAAATCTTTACTTACAGAAACCTGACGACTATAGAGCACAATTTCACTATCGACGTTGCTTCCACTAAAACCACTCCACAATTAAGGTGAAATCACAACTTAAACTTACACAAAAGCTGTGATGGAAGTAAAATAGGTGATTAGTGTAATGAGGGTTTAATTGATCGGTGACGGAAGGGGGTAACAGATAGGGGGCTGCCAGAACAGACATTATTTTTCCATTTAGGAAGGTACAAACGTAAAATATGTTTGTTTCATAATGATTGTAATTTAAAACACATTTAAAATTATCTTATTTTGTATCCTTTTATTTATATGTGGCCGTACAATAATATTCAATAATGAGAGGGACGTAATAGCATCGAGTGTTGTATCTGTGGATTGATGAACAAACTACGAATGGATTAACAATTATCTAACTTACGTTTTTTTAAAAAAGTTTTGAACTTTAGTAAATATAACATTAAAAAAATATTATCTGAATGTAAATTAATTAGGATGAGTTTTGTAAAATTATGTTACAGTTATTTCTTGTAATGTTTTATAACATAACCTGAAACAAAAACAGAAAATAATTTATTGTTTATTATAATTATCTGATTGTATGAGCTTGGGCTATCGTCTGATTGTATGAGCTTGATGCATCGTCTGATTGTATCTAATATCTGATTGTATGAGCTTGGGGTATCGTCTGATTGTATGAGCTTGCTGCATCGTCTGATTGTATCTAATATCTGATTGTATGAGCTTGCTGCATCGTCTGATTGTATCTAATATCTGATTGTATGAGCTTGCTGTATCGTCTGATTGTATCTAATATCTGATTGTATGAGCTTGCGGTATCGTCTGATTGTATCTAATATCTGATTGTATGAGCTTGCTGTATCGTCTGATTGTATCTAATATCTGATTGTATGAGCTTGCTGTATCGTCTGATTGTATCTAATATCTGATTGTATGAGCTTGCTGTATCGTCTGATTGTATGAGCTTGCTGTATCGTCTGATTGTATGAGCTTGCTGTATCGTCTGATTGTATCTAATATCTGATTGTATGAGCTTGCTGTATCGTCTGATTGTATGAGCTTGATGTATCGTCTGATTGTATCTAATATCTGATTGTATGAGCTTGATGTATCGTCTGGTTATATCTATTATCTGATTGTATGAGCTTGCGGTATCGTCTGACTGTATCTAATATCTGATTGTATGAGCTTGCTGTATCGTCTGATTGTATGAGCTTGCGGTATCGTCTGATTGTATCTAATATCTGATTGTATGAGCTTGCTGTATCGTCTGATTGTATGAGCTTGCGGTATCGTCTGATTGTATCTAATATCTGATTGTATGAGCTTGCTGTATCGTCTGACTGTATCTAATATCTGATTGTATGAGCTTGCTGCATCGTCTGGTTATATCTATTATCTGATTGTATGAGCTTGCGGTATCGTCTGACTGTATCTAATATCTGATTGTATGAGCTTGATGTATCGTCTGGTTATATCTATTATCTGATTGTATGAGCTTGCGGTATCGTCTGACTGTATCTAATATCTGATTGTATGAGCTTGCTGTATCGTCTGATTGTATGAGCTTGCGGTATCGTCTGATTGTATCTAATATCTGATTGTATGAGCTTGCTGTATCGTCTGATTGTATGAGCTTGCGGTATCGTCTGATTGTATCTAATATCTGATTGTATGAGCTTGCTGTATCGTCTGATTGTATGAGCTTGCTGCATCGTCTGATTGTATGAGCTTGCGGTATCGTCTGATTGTATCTAATATCTGATTGTATGAGCTTGCTGTATCGTCTGATTGTATGAGCTTGCTGCATCGTCTGATTGTATGAGCTTGCGGTATCGTCTGATTGTATCTAATATCTGATTGTATGAGCTTGCTGTATCGTCTGATTGTATTAGCTTGCGGTATCGTCTGATTGTATCTAATATCTGATTGTATGAGCTTGCTGTATCGTCTGATTGTATGAGCTTGCTGCATCGTCTGATTGTATCTAATATCTGATTGTATGAGCTTGATGTACTCGAATACGTCATTATTGTTAACCGTTGATCGGGCGCGACGTTGTACTCCGTGCCTCAAATTCGTGCAATTCATAAACTGGTAACAAAGGACTCTATGAATTGTTCTGAGGTGTTGAGAATTGTATGTTACTTACCTTATCTACGTGCTCCCAGGGTTGTATTGTGTTTCCTTCAGTAGTTAATTTGCTATCGAGCTATGAAGACGACCCCTACATATTGCGATACTCTATTCCGCTGCGCGCCTGGATATGTAATCTGATTCTTTGCATTGTGATTAACCTGTGTCTTAGACTACTGTCTTTATGATACGTTTCTTATTGAGTTTGATCGGTTTTGTGTGTTGTACAATTATTATTTCTTCATTAATGCTACTTATTATTAACATTTACTTCAATTCTCATAAATTATGCTACTTTATGAATCCAGTAGAATCCTTGTCAGACCGGTCAACAGGAGAATACTTCTTAACGAAATGGCAAGCCAGTTTAAGGAAGATCATTTGAAATAACGAGTTAAACTCACATCTCTTTCAAAAAACATTGTTCTCTTTATTGAAAATTTTGATTGGGGAATTACATTATGGAACCAAATAATTCTAAAACTGGACCTTGATTACCTTGTGGGAAACTAAAGTTTGTTGTACTTCTTTCAAAATATTTGTTTGTAAATCGCAAAGTCAACCACAAATTCGATGTTTCGATTGCTCTAAGGAAACCGATAGTGAATAAATTTAAAATGTATAGGCCTAATAGAATACAAGTAATAATATTTTAAGTCTAGACTACATATTTTTAAGTTTTGTAACTACATTAATTTTTCAAATTATAGGCCAGATGAATGTTATATTGGTCTACATTTTTTAAAATAACTTGTACATTTTTACTCATTATTAGAAGATAATGGATTCTTGTTTCAAGCTGAACTTTAAATTCAATTTCTTTATTGTTAACAATAAATAATAAGAGCTAGTTATACTCTATTACTATATTATTATATAATTATAATATTATAATAATATATAATAATAGTATATAATAATATAATTATTATATTACTATAATTATATTATTGTTGATTTTAAACTCATTTATTAGATTCGTATTAAAAATAATCGTACTGCATCAATAACATCACGTTAACTAATTATTGTAGTTAATTATAAATGTAATATATTAATAAAGGTATTTTTGATAACTATAATTACTGAGCAATAAAACAAACAGACTAAAACATACGTTTTTAGAACGAATTGAGACGTCTTAATGTTAGCGGTACGGAGTCCGCTGCGCGCCCGGTTACGTTATATCTGAATACGCGCCTGCTCAACGGTTAAATAAATGCACATACTAATGAAAAAATTATTTAAAAAAATAACGATATTTTAGTTATAACAATTCAAACGAAGATAAAGCCACACAGCTTAATTCCAACTTTCAATTTCACCGTCAAATAACAGGCGCGTATCCAGCGACTTGTTTTGGGGGGGGGGGGGCGATCGATGCATTATATATATATATATATACATATAATATGTGTGTGTGTATGCGCGCGCGCGCGTGCGTGTATGTAAAAACATAGAACAGAAAAGGTTCTTTCTATGCCTGCGTTAGAAATCGGTAACGTGATAAAGATTCGTAGCAAATTAGACTTTTTAATAAATAATTATTCCAGTTTCGATAACACTTATGGCTAGAGATATTATTAATTTCATAATAAGCTATTATTATAAAAAATGGTTTATTAATCAATATAAGTAGTTATTCTTCGAACACGAACAATTCCGGAGTCAACTGCGAATATTACGCTTGCAAAATTACGTATTGAAAATCATATGTTTAAGACTAAGCTTCACTAGCGCTATCTGTTGTTAAAACGTTTAGACGTTTACGAGGGTATGCCGAGGGAACGCGTCACATTTTCAAATTAAAAATTTATTTTTTATTTACAATAAAAGACGAATTAACTTAAGTAAAAGTCTAATTTAGTAGAGAGTCCAAATTTAATAATATATTGTAGATTTTTAACCCAAAGTTCTTGAGGGTTGGGGGGCGATCGCCCCATCGCCCCCCCCTTGGATACGAGCCTGAATAAGGAAAGTCATTAAAAGAATTATAAATAATCAATACCCACAGACTGTGGTAAGCGACAAAACACAATTACACTAAATTTTACAAAAAGTAATAAATTAAATAGAAATTTAAGAAAGTTTAAAAATACATAAGAAACAATGAAATGGAATCACAAAATTTAATATAGTTCATGTTGCTTGTATATCCAACACATGTCGTGTTTTAAGAGACGCATCTTTTTACCCACACATGTAACATGTTTCATATAACTATAAGAAAATTCGTGTTTATATGAATGTAACACTAAGTAAAACCTTCAAATCTATTTATTTAATGAACAACCTACCCCAGGGTTCTGAGTTCACTCCAGTCCTTCAAGTCCCTAATAAACCTAATAAAGATAATTTAATCTATATCTATAAAAATGAATGTTTGTGTGTATGTATGTATGTTACAGACGCCTAAACCGCTGAACAGAGGTTGATAAAATTTGGAAGGTTTGTTTAGAATATTCCCAAGATGATTCCTGTGAAATTTAGTGTAGATTCTTAAACAGGGCACCGCCCCGAAGGCTTACGATGGTTCAAAAACCAAATTTCGATATATATATATATATATATATATATATATATATATTATGGGCGCCTAAACCACTGAACAGAAGTTAATGAAATTTAGAGGGATTGTTTACATATTCCCCGGATGGTTCGTGTGAGGCTTAAAATCCATTAACAGGCCCAAGCCCCAGAGGGTTCGATTGGTTCAAAAACCGATATATGTATCTGTGTATGTATGTATATATCTTATGGACATCTAAACAGCTGAACAGAAGTTAATGAAATTTAAAGACATTTATTAACATATTTTCAGGATAGTTCATGTGCAGTTTGGTTCAGATAAATCCACAGAGTTCCGCCTCAGAAGCTTAGAATGGTCCAAAAACTGTTGTATGTATATATCTTATCTACGCCTAAACCGCTGAACAGAAGTTGATGAAATTTGGAAAGATTTTTTTACATATTACCATGACGGTTCATGTGAAGTTTGGTGCAGAACCATCCATAGGGCTCCACCCCAGAGGCTAAGGAAGGTTCAGTGTACAGCCTTTAATAAGTCTAATGTTAAAAATACTATCTATACTAGCGTTACTAAAATTAATTTAAAATAAATTATAAACCTTATGTAAGAATAAAAATACATTTATAATTATTTTAAAATGTTTAAAATTGTTAAATTCTATGTACAATTATTGATATCTCACTTATTGATATTAAAAGCGCCGATAATATTTTTGCTAAATTTGAATCATCCAAATCTGTGCAACGGAACGAGAATAACCACAAAAAAACTGACACCCAACTTGATCTGGGCAGAAATCAGAGGTGGCAAGTTCAAAGGAAAGATGATCTTAACTCCTTGAATACCGATGATTTTATTAGATCTACCTATTGATTTCAAACGATTACAATTTTCTTTGCATCATGCATTCCCAATATCCATAAACAAGATACAAGGACCATCATTGACCATTGCTGGATTAAATTTGTAACATTGGAGCTTTTATCAAGGACAATTATATGTTGCGTGCTCACGTGTTGGGAAACCTAAATATTGTATATTTATACTCCTAATGAAATGAAGAAAAACGCCTATCCTCTAGCATTGCAGTAAATGAAATATAATTATTTGGATGTTTGATTTGTTTTCCTTATTGCAAAAATTAAGATTTCGGGCGCTGCCTAGTAAAGCTACTTATTTAATAAAAAAGCGACTAAAATAAAATTTTCTCTTAACCTAAGTAGGAATTCACTTTCAATTTTTTTCCATATTGTCTTCAAGCAAATCCAAGTCAGCTATGATTTTGTTAAACTACTTTACCAAATTGTAATACATTCACATTATGATTTAGCAAGTTTACCAATTTTAGTGTAATTATATTACATAATGTAAATATATTACATGAATTACAGTAATACTGTAATATTACTGTAATTTTAAATGTTCGCGAGGAGTTTAACTAACTTCCTAACTTCCCGGGTTGTGCCCCCCTGTCCCCCCCCAGAGTAAAGTAATACGAGCACCCAAAAAATTTTTCTAACAATAACTTAATAACTCTTCGTATAACTTTTTCAAGACAAACTTCAATTACATCTTCATTTGAA